>QXEO01000742.1:0-567725 GCA_007115705.1 Dactylis glomerata | reverse complement strand
TGCTCGTGTCTCGTGCTTGACATAGTCAGCTCGTTCGAGGACCTAGATCTGATTTTGCTACACCTGAAGGGGATCGGAGACTTGGAGTCAAGCGCCAAATCGTTTTTATGGCAAAAGAAATACATCAAGTTTCCAGGATCAGCGCCAAGGCCACCGACTCCGAGGAATCCAAGTCCACCCTCCCCCGGTGAACGTCGTCCACCTACGCCGCCCCCGAGTCCACCTCAGGCGCCGCGTCAGCCGACGCCACCCCCGAGTCCACCTCCAGCGCCGCGTCAGCCCACGCCACCCCGAGTCCACCTCGGGCGCCGCGTCAGCAGACGCCGTCCCCCAGTGCACCTCCCGCCGTCAGCCAACGCCGTTCCCCAGTGCACCTCCCGCGTGTCAGCCAACGCCGTCCCCCAGTGCACCTCCCGCGTCAGCCAACGCCGTCCCCCAGTGCACCTCCAGCGCGTCAGGCGAAGCCTCCCCCCAATACTACTCAGACGGGGAAAAGCGGAGTAGGTCTGCTATGGTTAGTACTACTGATAAGGTAGTACATAAGACCACGAAGATACCAGAGCCATCGCTAAAGCCTCTTCCCAAGAGAGCTTATGACCGACTACCGAGGAAACGAGGCGATAGTACGCGCCGAAGTGAAGGCATTTCTTGCAAAAGTGCCTGAGCCCAGCCGACATACACGCAAACAAAAGGACTGGGCTTATGCTATGCTTACTGCAGAGCCCCAATATAAGATGAATCTGCCATCAGACTATAAACGCGAATTGAAAGGCAAAGTGACTTGGCCAAGGCAAAAAGAAGCGGAAACAATTCCCCAGCTTGGAGAACAGAGAATCAATCGGTCGCCCCGCTCATAGTCGGCCCCCGATATCGATCGTCCTTCAGAGCCGATTTGGAAGAGGACCGATTGTTATTGGACCCCAGAGTAGTAGCAGCTGCACAACTATTGGGTTTAACTGTAAGGGAGGCAAAACAGAACGCGGCCCTCTTGAATGTGCCTCTTCTACTTATGTTAGGCCTTGAAGAAGCGCCACTGGGAGAGGTAGTAGAGCATAGTACTGGGGGGGCCCTGATCAAGCCTGAGGATGAACGCGGTCTATCAACACATATGCGAAATCTGCTCGGCTGGTACAAGGTGCATATACAAAAAAGGACTTCAAACGTTGGATCCCTTGGACGTTAGAGAGGAGCATTACTTCAAAAGATACATGGTACATATTCCAATGGACGAATTGTTTCACATATTCAATCAGCGCGATCTCGACAAGTCTCTACCATCAGTTGCTATTGTCTGTAAGTGATTTATATTCAAGTATCTAGCTAAGCTCGTTCATTGCTATATATCTTCATTAACTATATGATTTTGTATGCTATTAAGATTTAAGATGTTTAATGCAAACAAAAGGGAATCCATGACGTTGGGTTCATTGACCCATATATCATTAATGAAAGGATGTTAAAAGATTTCCCCAGAGACGTGGAGAGGGACCTCTTCAGATTTTTTTTGAAGCAAAGTCTTAAAAGAACTTCTCTTTCCTTACAACTTCAAGTGAGTGTTTCTATCTTCTAGACATTCATTTTTTGCTTACTCGATGTTAAGTGTAATTGATGAGTTATGCATGCGTGTCTGCAGTTTCCACTGGATTCTGCTAAAGATTCAATTGGACACATCAACTGTTCATATCTTGGACTCATTGGATAAGCTCGACGTCCTGTTTAGCGACATGAAAGAAATGCTGCAAAAGTAATTTCAATCATTACCCGACTATCAGCTCCTTTCATTAATTTGCTGATATGAAGTATTTAATAACTCATTTGCTCATTTTCTTTGCCCTGTAGAGTTTGGACACGTTTCAGAAGGTCGGTAACAGGTGAATTCAAAGAACATCTAACTTTTAAAAAGAAAAAGGGTTTGGCGCAACCACCGGGGACCAATCTCTGTGGATTCTACGTCTGTGAGTTCATCCGGTGGTATACCAATGAGCGGAGAGCACATTCCACGGACTTTGATGTACGTAAATAATATTCACAGTTTTCTTTTATTATAATCATTTGTGTTGAGTTTCATCCAACTATATATATCCATATCGATCTTCTTAAAGTTGTATGTGATGCGGGAGAAGCTCGTACCAACCCAGCCCAAAAGCAATTCAAGAGGAGCTGGCAGGATTCATCATGAGGGAGGTCCTCGATCCGAAAGGAGAACACTATGTGGAGGACGAAGAACGCTATTTGTAATTTAGTGATCTCCATGTAACTTAGTTTGTTTTGAAACTTGTTTGAAAAATAGTTGTACATACACTTGTTTGAAATTGTAGTATACAGTCGCAAGACATCGTATAATATTATATATGCATGCACCAACATGTAATGTGTATGTACTAGTCGTAGAATATAGGTACAGAAACTCGTTTGAAATTCAAATGAACCCTAATTAAGCATAAACCCTAAACCTATAATCTGAAACAGCAATAAAATAAAAACAAAAACAGAACACTTTAGTCCCGGTTCTCATTACGAACCGGGACTAAAGGTCCCCGAGACGGCTCACCCAGCCTTGCCCACGTGGACGGCCATTAGTCCCGGTTCGTTTGCAACCGGGACTAAAGGCTGAGGGCCTTTAATCGCGCTTTGCTAGTCCCGGTTTGGAAACCGGGACTAAAGGCCGTTACAGACCGGGATTAATGGCCCTTTTTCCACCAGTGTCGGCTCAGGATAGCCGTAGGACAACGTGTACTGCTGCATCGTTGTGCCGTCGAGGCGCACCCCTAGCACGTGCCAGGCTAGAGGCCAGTAGACCACGCCACGGAGCGCAGTGGGCTGCACCATGTTGCGCAGCCACTCGTCGGAGATGCGAACGTCGGCCTTGGCTTCGGGTCCCCAGCTATTCGTGTCCGACGAGTACTTGCGGAGCGCCGTGAAGCCGCGACGGTTGTAAACTAGGAGCAGCCGGAGATATGCCGGCGAGAAGACCGGCGGCTCCACGTCGTCGCCGGTGAGGAAAGCACATGCGTAGTAGCAGGCGAAGCCGGGCATGTCCTCGCCGCATAGCGGCGGGAGAACATCCGCGTCGCCAGTCATGGGGTTGCAGATGCAGAACCTGAGGCCATCAGAACGCCGTTCCCGTCGAAGCTCACAAGTGGGGACATGGCCTATAGTCCCGGCCTGTAAGGGGCTTTAGTCCCGGTTCCCCAACCGGGACCAAACAGGCAGGACTAAAGGCCTAACCTTTAGTCCCGGCCCTGTTCCAAACCGGGACCAAAGGAGCTTCACGTGGGCACCTGGGAGCGCCCTCAGGGGCAGGTCCTTTAGTCCCGGGTCGTACCACCAGACCGGGATTAAAGATTTTCTGCAGATCTTGTTTTTTATTTTATCGTTTTAGGGTTTTAGGGTTTAGGTGTTCGGGGGATTAACGTGATTGCTCGCCTCGTTGGTGCCTTGTTTGGGTGTTCGGGAATTAGTTTTCGTTTAATTCTAAATATACATGTTTATGCATATATATATAAGATTAACTTATCTTACAGCGAGCATATATATACAATTATATGGAGATCAAAATTATCGGGACGAGAGCCCGTCTATTTGATTACATTGGACCAACATCAGTAATGGCCCCTAGCTACACTAAATCGTCCTTTGTCGTCTATAGCTTCTGTCCTCAGAAAGGCCGCTAGCTCCTCTGCAACAGGAATCGCGTGTTGCTCTGGTAGGTACTTCTCTCGCATGGCCGTGTACTATATAAGAAGAGGAGATGAATATGAATTGTCAATCATGATAACAAAGAATGATGGGTAAAAATAGAGGTGTGAATGTTTATTGCTTACGTCGTATCTGTAATCCTTGTGCTCAGAGGTAAAAGTGCGAATGGACTCGCAAACGTAGTATCCACATAGATGCGTCCCCCGTGGCTGATGGTCGTACTTTACGAGAATAGAATATAATCAAATAATAATCTAGCATCATAAATATATTGAAAATAGAAGTATATCATACTACTACTTACCTGAGCGGCCTCTAAAGGTCAGCTTCTCATGCTTGATACCGTCAGTCACGCACTTGAACCGCTTCCAAACCCTGCCCGACAAGGAAAATGATTTGCTAAGTTTTTCATTAATTGATATATCAGAAAATCATCGAAAGAGACCGATAGAGCACAAGAATGATTGAAATTACCCTTGGAGCATGTCCTGCAGGCTTTGGAACTGTTTCAAGGGTCTCGATAATGGGTCGAAGGAATCAACTCTTCCCTTATCAATTTGAATGTCCAACAGAATCCAGTGGTAGCGGCATATATAGCTCAGCTATTCTACAACCGGTAACTTCCATGATAAACACGGTTGAACTTCTCGCTATTTGTTTAGATGAATATTGTTGAACTTCTCGCTATAATACATGAGACTACAATGTTTTGATTATAATTTCCTAACCGTTCATCAGATTTGAGCAAATGATATGCCATTAAAAAGCTTATGAAATTCCGAAACTTTTATGTTTTAACAGTTTTTTGAAATTTTAAATATTTTTTAGGTTATTTTTAAAAAACAATAATCAGATTTTCGCGTCATTTTGTATGGGCGGACAGTAATTTGGCCATGGTTTTCACATCGTTTATTGGAATAACGCATACAATATACCGTTGGATTCGCAAGAAAATTGCCCAACTTATTGATCTTAAGTGTTTTTTGAAATTTGGAACAGTTTAGAAGTAATTTTAAATATACGAAACATTTGTTTCGCGCGATTTTTTCATATCGAGCAGTATTTTGCTCTTCATTTTTCAACCGTTTATCCGATTTATGCACATGATATATCATTGGAAAGCTGTGGATTAGGCGCAACTTTTTCATTTTGATCATTTTTTCGGATTTCCTACCATTTAAGAGCAGTTTTGAATATAGTTGATTCGGATTTCCGGATTTCTCGATTTTGCATGAACTGTTTTTGCAATTACTTCTAAACGACTAATCAGAATGAAGTAAATGATATACCGTTCGAAAGATATTAAAATTGCGCAACTTTTTTGCCAAAGTGATATTTCCAAATTTTGCAAGGTTTAGAAACCATTTTCAAGAATAGTAAATAGTAAGAATGACGCCCATATGCGAGCGATTTGAATTTGGCATGGCTATGGTGGTTGAGTGGGGCATGACACCATGTATAAGTGAAAGTAGACTCATATCATTGTATATTAAGTATTTATGTGGTTTACTTGTGCAACCGGGATATATAGAAATGATTTTAATGGGTAGGATTTCCGCTCGGAAAAAACAGAGTACTTGAACTGCTTCTCACATGCAGCTGAACTGCTTTGGATGTGTAACTGAACTTATTTTATGATTAAATTAAATGTTGACAAAATTTAACTTTTTAATTTCTTGCAATCGAACTTTCCTCTTGTTCAAAGTAAACTTTCGCTTAGTATAAGCAGAAATTTCCATAGTGGTAAAAAATAAATTCGACAAAAGTGAAAATTCTAGCGTGTTCAAGGTGAATTGATGCGTTTAGTGCATCCGAACTTCTCAGAGTTGCTTTCCTAAACGGTCTCCTCACTGCGCCTGAACTGCCCTGAGTCATGCCTATAGGTTACTTTCTCTGAACTGCCGCGTTAGTGCACATGAACTGCCCGAGTCAACTTGCTGAACTGCATCGTTGGTGCGGCTGAACTTCTTGAAGTTTCGCTAGTCCTGTACTCCCTCGTTTGTACGCCTGAACTTTCCGGAGTTGCGGTCCTGAACTTTTCGAGCTAGTGCAGCTGAACTGCTTGGAGTCGCGCACCGCGGTCGAGTTTTCTAAATTGCCTCGTTAGTGCACTTGAACTTCTCAAAGTTCCGCACACCTATACTTCCCTCGTTAGTGCGCCTGAACTTCCCACGGCAGCGTTCCTGAACTTACCGCGCTAGTGCACCTAAACTGCTTTGAGTCGTGTATCACGGTCGAGTTTTCTTAAATGCCTTGCTAGTACACCTGAACTACCTCTAGCCACCACCTACACTTCCCTTCATAAGCCCACCCGAACTGCCTCGAGTAGCACACTTGAACTGCTTTGGTTAGCGCTCTTGAACTGTCCATAGTCATAAAAAATAATTCTAATTTAAATAAAAATTGTAGCATGTTCAAGCTGAACTGCCGTGTTTGGTGCACCTGAACTTATACCACTCGCACTCTTGAACTTCTCGTAGTGATAAAAAAATTAAATACAATTTAAATAAAAATTCAAGCATGTTCAGGTGAACTGCCGTGTTTGGTGTGTCTGAACTTCCCCTACTCGGGCTCCTGAACTGCCCATAGTGGTAAAAATTAAATTCGATTTAAATAAAAAATCTAGCATGTTCGAGATGAACTGCCACGTTTGGTGCGCCTGAATTGCCTCGAAATGCGCACATGAACTGTGTGTCCGTAAACTTGAACTGCTCGGAGTCACTTCGTCAACTGCCTGACATTTCCATCTTGTTTTGGTTTAATGTATGAGTTCCTCTGTTTTTTTCTCTGTCCTAAACAAGGTGTACTTCAATCCCACATTACGACCATACTGCCTACAATAATGTGCCTCTATATATAGACGACTTTGAAACCATGTACTTCCTATTTCTCACAAACGTATACACAAAGCAGCTCAGAAATGCATATACACAAAGCAACTTCAAATCGATTCTAAAATAATCTCAATTCACAGCCCCATAGATATATATATAAAGGAGACCGGCTTTCGTGAGCTGTGAGCGATCCGGCTCCTGTTCATTCTGACCAATCGGCGCGCGACACGTTCAGTGTATGAAACAGTGCCCCCACGCGTACGTATGGACAGTGCCACATGCACGTATGAACAGTGTTCGCGCGCTACGTACGAACGGGGCTTACATGTACGTATGAACAGTGTTTCGTGTACGTATGAACAGCGTTTACGCGCACAAAAATGAACAGTGTTCGCACGCATGTATGAACAGTGTCCTGGCCCGTTTTTTCCAAAAAAAAATTATTTTTCCCTGGTGGTAATTATTTTAGGTCATTTTAATGATGGTACCCTCCAATAATTCTTCGAACATGTGTAACTCCTCGCGTTAATTTTTCACCGGTGCATAAATAGTATCTATTTTCACAATTAACTTACAAACTTCGATATTCGTTTCTATGAACAAAGCGGTCCGAAGCGGTCTACAAGATTATCATCTAGAACGATTAACACTAACTACTAATGCTAGAAGATTAAGAAAAAGAGCGCGGCGTGCCGCCGCGTCAAAATTCCTAGTTATGAAGAAAACCAAACAACTGCTACGATTACAGAGAAGAAAACGAGCGGCAAGGCCTGGCCGGTACTACTATTGCTGCTGCAACTGCTGGCGAGAGTCTAGGAGCCCTCGGGCACATGCGGGAAAGCAGAGGGAAGGCGGAAGCTGGACAAGCGGCACTCGGCAAGCGGCAAGCTGCTGTTGCGGCTCAAGGCTCAGCAGAGCGTGCACGCGTGTGGACTCTGGAAGGGGCAGCCGCCGCTGGTATTGCGTGCATCAAGAGGCTGCTGCTGCTGTAGATTAGTCCACCAATTCAGCTACTTTGTATTGTTGAGGTCTTGCGGATCAAGGCATCCCTGGACATCCGACAGTTCAACAATAGCCTGCAACAGTTTAGAACCAAATTGCGGCGGTTCAACCTTTTGTAACTCGGAAGCAAATTGCAAATCACCGGCTGTCAAGGGCGAGCAGGGCGAAGGTGGTGGGGCGATGCTGGAGTCCACCGGAGCGCTATAGGAGCTGGGCAATGCACGAGACCGTTGAAGAGCTGGCTGGTGACTGACGACATGCACGCGGCTGCGGCTGCGGCCGGCCAGGACGCAGGGGATGGTGTAGTTGGCGCGGGATTTGAGCTGGCTTATGAGCGTGTGTAAGCGGCTGTACGTGGCTGTTCTTCCTGGCTGGAGAGAGACCACAAGGAGAAGCTCCACGACCGCCGACTCCAGTCATCTTGCTTACGCGATGCAGGTGCGGGAGAAATCTATTCCTCCTGGGGCAGCGGTAGGGGGGAGGAGGGTGGGGGTGTCGAGGGAACCTTGGTGCAGCGGCCTAAGCTAAGCCGGATCTCATAGCGAAGGGGATCGAGCCACTCGAGCGGTAGGCGACGCCCGTGATTTTGGGCTGGATGCTTGGACCAAGGGGTTGACACCGGGGCGAAACAGCTCGGCGGAGGAGCAAATTAGGAGGTAGGCAGGGGGAGCACCGAGGGCGGTCGCACACGGTGACGCCCCAGCGGGAGCACACGGAAGGCGCACCGCCATTTAAGAAAGAGGAGCAGGATTTGGGGAGCTCGCATGGCGGCCGGCTAGGAAGAAGGCAACAAGATTTGGGGCTGGTACGAGGCCGGCCGGAAAGAAAGCTGGCGAGAATTGGGGCTGCCACGGCACGCCGGCCAGGAAGAAGGCTAGCGGATTTGGGCTTGCTATGCGCACGGAGGAGGAAGAAGGTGGAAAGGAGTTAGAAATATTCAACAGTGGATCGCGTCCTATATAGGTGGCTTGGTTATAGATTACTAATCTACAACCACTTGTAGAATAGATCTACCCTATATATATATCGGAAAATCTTGATGGCGCAGCTGCGACAAAACGACCATCTCGTCGCACACATCGTGGCCGCACGATGAACGCAGTCTACTCTTTCTCCTTGGGGCGCTCCCGCTATGAGCTAGGTAGTCTTTTTCCCTGCTGTCTCTCTCCTTCCCCAATCTCGCCTCCATCCGACCATCCCAAACCCAACCCGATCCAAATGAGGAGGGTAGCCCCGCCCCCGACTGCCTTCCCGGGCGCATCCCGCCGACGGAGTATGCCTCCACCGCGCTCCCCATCGCCGTCCTTCCTCCTCCTGCTTTTCCCGTTGCCGGTGAGCCCTCACATGGCTATATGGACCATCGCCGGCGAGTTCTCGAGTGGATAAAAACACCATCTCCCCAGGATCGCTGCAGAGCTCACATACGGAGTAAGATGACATTTTGTAATGTATACTGGAAGTTTGCCTGAGTCGATGCGCTCGGAGGAGCTTGCGCGAGGGCGAGCACGGGAGTTGCCTGACGAAGAAGACAACACGCCATCTGAGGTCCAAGGTCAGTAGATCGTGTAAAGAAAAGGCTAAAGGGCTGGGTTGGAATTGGCTTCAGCGCCTCAAATGGAGCGGGCTAGGTTGGAATTGGCTTCAGCGCCTCGAATGGACTGCACGGGCTAAAGCCTAAATGGAAAAACGAGATGGGCTGCTGCCTATAGATGATGTAGATTTGGCTTGTGTCCTCTACTCGTGTAACAAAATTGCTTCTAGGAACCAAAGTTTGTTTCTTCGTGTATTTAAGTTCTTTTGTTGAGTATCAAAATTGCTTTGTTGTATGTCGATGTTATGAAGTTGCCTATGATTGTTTCTAAATTGTTAACCGATGTTGATAAGTTGCCTATTAATTCGCAAGTTTCTAATCTATTATTTCATTGTCCCTAAAATTCCTACATGTCATAGCTAAGGTTGCTACGGCTATTTTTTCTATTACTAGTGTTGTAAAGATGTCTTTAGTTATTATGAAGTTGCCTACAACTGCACTAAAATTGCCGATTGTTGCTACGAAGTTGCGTATCATGGTGTGAGGTTGCATAGTGTTTGCTACGGAGTTTTCTACCGTTGTTCTGAAGTTGTCTATTGTTATAATAAACTTGTCCACCGTTGCGTGAAGTTGTCACCGCTACGGAAAGTTGCCTATGAACTCACGACCCTGTGGATACTGTTATGGAGTGTTGCCTACGGAAAGTTGCCTACAACAGATTGGGGGCCAAAGTTGCATTATTGGGCATCAAAGTTGTTTTGTCACGAACTAAATTGGTTGCGCCGTGAACCAAAGTTGCATCGTCGGTGACGAGGGTATGACCACTCGGTCCTCGATATTAGCCTACCTGGTTCCTGCCAAGGAAGAAGCCCGCTCGAAGGTTACACGAAGCCCGCAAGGCCCAGCACTTCGACTTGGAGTAGAGGCAAGAGACTTTGTAAACCCTAAATGGCTGCATATATAAAGCCACCAAGGGGCACCCCTAGCGCCATATCTGACAGACTAGACAACCAGATTCGCATAGCCTACAAAACAATCTCGCATAGACACCTGATCTCGCATAGATCCCACGCATAGGCTAGCCACGCCATCTCTTTCGACCATAGCCAGATCCCATCTGTGCGCCATTGTAACAGCTCCTCATATACCAGCAATACAAGATCAGACAAGCAGGATATAGGTCTTTACCCTCCGGGGGGGCGAACCTGGGTAAATTCGTGTGCACCCCCTGTTTCTGTCTGAAGCCGTCGAATCCGCCAAGCGCCCACAGGCTCTCCATAGATCGAAAGCCCTCAAGCATGGGCATTGCCGAGTTAAAACCTCGTCAATTGGCGCCGACCGTGGGGACGACGGGCGCTGGATCCACGGATTCGCCGGTTCCATCAACGCTGCAACAGATCCATCGCCAAGATCTTCAACACCATCGGCATGACCTTCGAATCAAGCATCAAGATCTTCAACGCCGCTATTGCCAAGATCTTCAAGTTCGCCATCATGGCCTTCGACTCCGCCGCCATGGTCTTCGTCGCCGCCATCGCCAAGAAATTCGAGTCTGCATCGAGAGGAAATTCGACCTCGGTGTCTCGAAGAAATTCGAGCCCGGTGTCCGAAGAAATTCGACCTCGGCGTCTCGAAGAAATTCGAGCCCGGTGTCCGAAGAAATTCGACCTCGGCGTCCGAAGAAGTTCGACCCCGGCGTCCGAAGAAGTTCGACCCCGACGTCCGAAGAGATTCGACCGCGGCGTCTCGAAGAAATTCGACCCCGCCGTCCGAAGAAATTCGACCTCGGCGTCCGAAGAAGTTCGACCCCGTCCGAAGAAATTCGACCTCGGCGTCCGAAGAAATTCGACCCCGGCGTCCGAAGAAATTCGACCCCGGCGTCCGAAGAAGTTCGACCCCAGCGTCCGAAGAAATTCGACCCCGGCGTCCGAAGAAGTTCGACCCCGGCGTCTCGAAGAAATTTGACCTCGGCGTCTGAAGAAATTCGACCCCGGCGTCTCGAGAAATTCAACCCCTGTGTCTCAAGAACTTCGACCCTTGTGTCTCATGATCCTCGACCCTGCTGGCAACAACAAATTCGATCATGCCATCATCCAAGACATTCGACCTTCCGCGTCAAGATTCTTCGACCCCTGCAGAGCCGAAGACTTCGCCCAACACTCTTCGACCCCTCGGAGCCAACGCTTCGACGATTTTTCTGACAGGTGAAACAACCTGATCCTGAACTGCAATAACTTTTGCTAGGAGTGTCCGAACGACATGAGACCACCGCCATTGGAAATATTAGGGGTCACCCCGGGAGAAAATACCAAAGCTAAGTCTTCCTCAACTATGAGTTGATTACTTTCATTGCTTTCTGTATGCTTTCGACACTTTCAGCAACCGATACTCGGGGGCTTTGCTTTTACGTCATACATGTGTTTTGCCTTCATATTATACATATGTCTATTCGCCTAACGACCGTCGAGCGCGAGGTATCTACCTCCTCGACTGCAGGGATCAAAGTCATCGACCCTCCACCATGACATACTTCGGCGCCTCGAATCGGCATTCATTTACCCCGGCGTTGGCAGCACGCTCGGGGGCTACGTCTCATAGTGGCGTCTATTCGCCCCGACGTTCGCAACACGCTCGGGAGCTTCGCCTTGCATTGGCGTCTATTCGCCCAGCGTTAGCGACACGCTCGGGGGCTACACTTAATGCCCGAATTCTGGTGGCAATATACCAATTCGGATGCCGTATATCAAATACGAAGGTAAGTCCACAGTTAGCAACACTGTTGGCCCGGCAACACAGCTATATGTGCTCTGCTGAGATAATTCGCAAGTCCACAGTTAGCAACACTGTTGGCCCGGCAACACAGCTATACGTGCTCTGCTGAGATAATTCGCAAGTCCACAGTTAGCAACACTGTTGGCCCGGCAACACAGCTATACGTGCTCTGCTGAGATAATTCGCAAGTCCACAGTTAGCAACACTGTTGGCCCGGCAACACAGCTATACGTGCTCTGCTGAGATAATTCGCAAGTCCACAGTTAGCAACACTGTTGGCCCGGCAACACAGCTATACGTGCTCTGCTGAGATAATTCGCAAGTCCACAGTTAGCAACATTGTTGGCCCGGCAACACAGCTATACGTGCTCTGCTGAGATAATTCGCAAGTCCACAGTTAGCAACATTGTTGGCCCGGCAACACAGCTATACGTGCTCTGCTGAGATAATTCCGTACATACGGACGCTTCAAGTATCCTGACGGACGTGTCGGGTACCATGCCTTTACCCGTTGCACTTAGGGGTCTCACTGTTCACTCGGCGTTAGCAACACGCTCGGGGGCTCCGCCTCGACGATTGGCAACACGCTCGGGGGCTGCGCCTCGAATTGGCATCCATCCATCCCGGCGTTGACAACACGCATTGACATGATCTTCGACTCCGCCGACATGGTCTTCGACGCCGCCGACGACATGGTCTTCGACACCGCCGTCGACATGATCTTCGAGTTCGCCACCGACATCGCCTAAAGCAAGCATTCGACAACGACATCGCCTACAGCAAGCCTTCGACAACATCATCACCATGATTCGGCCACCGTTCGACTCCACTAACCACGACATGCAAGAACTTCATTTGGTGCCCTCACACGCGACATGCAAGACTACGACGTCAAGGCAAGATTAGAGTCTCTACCCGATTCTACGAATCGACTAGACACTCGGGGGCTACTGACGAAGGAATTACAATGGGCCCTCGATATTTGCCTACCTGGTTCCTGCCAGGAAGAAGCCCGCTCAAAGGATACCCGAAGCCCGCAAGGCCCAGCACTTCGACTTGGAGTAGAAGGCAAAAAATATTTGTAAACCCTAACTGGCTGCATCTATAAAGCCACCAAGGGCGCCCCCCTAGAGAGGAGATTCGCATAGCCTACAAAACAATCTCGCATAGACACCTGATCTCGCATAGATCCCACGCATAGGCTAGCCACGCCATCTCTTTCGACCATAGCCAGATCCCATCTGTGCGCCATTGTAACAGCTCCTCATATACCAGCAATACAAGATCAGACAAGCAGGATGTAGGTCTTTACCCTCCGGGGGGCCGAACCTGGGTAAATTCGTGTGCACCCCCCTGTTTCTGTCTGAAGCCGTCGAATCCGCCAAGCGCCACATGCTCTCCATAGATCGAAAGCCCTCAAGCATGGGCATTGCCGAGTTAAAAACCTCGTCAGTCGGGCTCCAAATTTGCATTGTGTCAAAACAAAGTTGCTTCTTCAAGCACTAAAGTTGTTTCAATCGGGTACTAGAGTTGCATAGTTAGGCAACCAAAGTTTAGTAGTCGCCTATGTTAGCGGTAAAGACACTATTCCTTGGTCGCGGGGCAAGAGCATGGGTTGTTTTCTTCAATGGGGGGCAGCACTGTTGGACAAAAGTTGTTTCGTTGTGCACCAAAGTTGTATTATCGGGTTCCAAAGTTGCATTGTTCCAAACCAATTTACTTTCTTGCGCAAAGTTGCTTGGGAAAAATACAACTATGTACATTGTTATATTGTTAACAACTAGTAGCATTATCTCAGTAACTATAATGCAATTTTAGGTAAATAATTTGGCTAAGTACCAATTTCTTACATATGAGACCCCTATTTCGCACCTTATATTGTTCCTCCCATCGTCTCTCTCTCTCTCTCTCGCTCTCCTCACTATCTACCCTCATCTCGTCTTTCTCCTCTCTCTCGCCTCTCACCCTCTCTCCTTCAATGTACCCATTTGTCTTTCCATCAATAGCGCACACGCCGCCAGTTCCAATAGACGCCGCCAGTTTCTAAAAGATGCATATCTATTGTCACGAAAATGCCTATTGCTATTAAAGTTGTCTACCATAGCAACAAAGTTGTATACCGCTATAGTGAAGTTGCCTACTGATTAATCATGGATGCCTACCACTATAACAAAGTTGCCTACAACTACACTGAAGTTGATTACCGCTGCAACGGAGTTACCTACTGTTGCATCGAAGTGTCCTGCAACTACACCGAAGTTACCTAGTGTTATTGTGATGTTGCCTATCGCTGCAATGAAGTTTCCTATATTTTTGTGAAGTTGCTATGTTGCTTGTGAAATTGCCTACCACTGCAGTGAAATCGCCTACTGATCTTAAGTTGCCTACCATCCACCACAATGTTCCACCCCACCAAATTGGAGAACCTGCTACCGTAGGAGCTCTAGGTCGAATAGATTCTCACCACACCTCCCCCCAATGAGCTCTGGACTTGCACGCGAATGCCATGCTAGAGTTCCTGAGCATCTTTTCTGACTCAGACTTTTCTAAGGGCTGCTCTAGATTTTTGGTGAATTGATGTTGTCGGTGCGGATAGTGATTCTCTCTCACAAAATCAGTGAGCATTTTTATAACATCTGCTCGCAACTTTAAAATTTGGCAACTGCACTATTGCGTGACAAACTACAACTTTGCTAATTTTTTAGGCAAAAACTATCGTGTGATTTTAGATAATAATTAGCATTTTGTTGGACACAAATTGCTCGACAATTTAAAGTGTGGACCAATTGCAACATGACATGTAGCAAATAAAAAAATTAATTTTTGCCATCCCGCTGTTATTTTATAAAGTCATGTGGCCGCCGCTGCGCCGAGTCATCGCGCATTCAACAGGTCGTTTGTGTGATATAATTTCTTTATTTTTCAGCAATTACTACATGATTTTTAGGAACTATTATATTGTTTTAAGCAATAAATTAGCAACTATATGTGATTTTAGACAAGAAACTACTATAGAAATTTTAGCAATTATTATATGATTTTTGGCAACAACTTGCATTATCTGAGCAACTAACATTGCTAGACAACTAGCATTATCGGAGCAACTAACGCTGCAATTTTAGGCAAATATATTTACCAAGTACCAACTTTTTACACGTGGGACCCAATCTCTCAGAATTCCATGGTTCCAGCTAAAGAAAAGAAAAAGTATGTGCTTGCGCCGCTTCCTCCCACCTCTCTCTCTCCTGAGTGATTCTCCCCACTTTGTCATCCCGTCAAGCACGCGCTGCGAGTTCCAGGAGCCGCCGGCCTCCTCTCCCAGCGCCGTTCAACAGCACGACCCTGCAGGCCCGCTCTCCCCCAATTCCCCAACAACCAGTCGTCGTTCTGGCCCTATGCTGCTGCCCCCCTGAGCTGTTTTGCTCTATTGCTGTTCATGGCTGATGCGTGTTCGCCGCAGAGGACAGAGGAAGAGAAGCGCAGCACGTAAGAGGATACCTCCGCGCATTGCGCGTGGATGCAGGGGGGGGCGACGCACACCAGGAGGACGGCAGCGGTTCGAGCGCTGTGCGGTGGTTGGCCGAGGGCGGCCTCTAGAGTAGCACGGGGTGGGGGCCAGGCGGCGCGGCGGCGTCTGCTGTTTTTGGGCGAGTCGACCATATCAGGATGCGAGGCCTGTTTTTCGTTCGTGCGATGAAAGCTACCGGATATCGCACGCGCGACCTCTAGACACGTCTTTCGCTGTATAAGGGTCACCGAGTTAGCTAGTCAAGAAAAAAACATAATACTTATCTCCTACCTGTTCGCTCAACACACCCATCCCCAGCCACTAGCGCGCCGCCGGCCCAGCTGCAAGCCGCCCATGCCGCCATCGGCAAGGCCCCCGTGCTGCCGACGCTGCCAGACTTTCCCACCTCCTCGCCCTGGCTACCCGCCACTGGCCTTGATCCCGTCGACGGTAGAGGTCGATGAGGCCACCTCCACATACCACGCCCGACCCGGTGCCCCGCTGCCTCGCCAGACCTCCACGTACGGCTCCACTAGCGCGGCGTCCGTCAGCCGGCGCAGACTTCTCTGCGGGCGCGTCCCCAGTCCGCTGGTGCGCCTCCTTATGCTTGTTCCCCTCCGCTGGTGGTGCCGCCCCTGCCCCATATGCCACCCTCCATCGCCCCGCACGGAAGGGATGCGTCCATGGTCAGCTTTGGCGGTCGATTTCTTCTCCGGCATGCTGCTTCGGGATCTCGCGGACGGTGATGCACTGATGCTCCCCTTGGCTCCTGCCACTCACGCGTGAGCTGCTGATTTATCTGCTTCCTCTCGCGTGGAGCACTAGCGCAGCTGCAGAGCTGCTTGCTGATTCTTTCTCGTACGTGCAGGCGTGCAGGTGTTCTCTATTTTTCCCAAGCACAAGCGACAGCTGCTGATCTCTCTACATTTCTGTAGCATGTGTAGTCTATTCGAGCACTGCTGAAATCTCTCTCATACGCGGCTGATTGCGTTCCTGTACTAAATTGTCTACTATGAACTAGTGCTCTATACGTGCTTGTTGATATACATTTGAGAGCGGGCGGTACTGTATCTTCATGTTTTTGTGCAATTGTGTTGATATATCAAAGCTAAAAATAGACAGTAGTGGAAGTACACCTAGCTTGATATTAGAAGATTGGAAATAATGGTAATTACACGGAAATTTAGCTAACAGCATAGTGAAGTATACAAACGACATGCGGTGAACGAGCTAAACCTATTAATGCTTATGCACTTCCCATGGTAGAGCAATCCACTAGAGATTGCAATTGTATGCCACCAAACACAAAAATATAACAAAAAATTGAAAACAATCTTTTTCTCAAATGCAAAAAAAGTTTATAATAAAGTAGATACAATTAATCACGGAAGTGGACATTTTAGTTCTAGTATGTACACATACTCCTAAAAAATTATAGGAAATTAAAAATAATTAAATTCTTATGATGAAGTGCATATAGTAACATTAGGACGTACAAAGGTTCACTATCGAGACTTATAGTGTCCGTGAAAATTTATGAATAAACTTAGGCTATCGCGTCAATAAATATAGTAACATTAGGAAGTACCTATTCCTTCATTGAGTGTGGAATTTATATCCAAGAAGTACACACAGACACTACGGGAAATATACCCGATGATGAAAGGAAGTACGGAGCCTCAACTTTGGGAAGTACATGCGATGACGATGGGAAGTACATGTCATTGGTTGTCCTATATGTTAGAAAAATCAAATGAAATATTTGCAGCAATTATGTACATATGGTTTCCTCGAGAAGTACAAGTTAGCGGACCAAAAAGTTTAGAAACAACTAAAAGAAATGTTCACCCCATAAGAATAAAAATATTAGAGAAAGAAACCATTGAAAAGTACACTACACATTATCAACACGGAAAAGTACACATCACTATAGCGGGAAGTACACACAATGATTTCAAGTAGAGGTCAGCTTAGTCCTCACTAAGTTTTTGCAGAAATAATAAAATTTTCAGTAAAAATTAGGAAGTATACACAATGACTCCAAGAAGTACACGTGAATGATGAGAAGTACACATATTCAGTTCTTGGAAGTGCAGTACCGGTAAAGTGCCCCCTCGCCACCGACCTGAGGCACACCGCATCGTGCCTGGAGGTCACCCCCGTGGCCACTGCTGCCGGGACCTTCCCCTAAGCGCGAGCCACCGATCCCCGCATCGGATGCGTCCTCCGCCTGCCGTCAGTCGCGACCTCGCCCACATCCCAGACGCCGCTCGGTCCCAAACGTCGTCGGCCGCGAGCTAGCTCACCTCTTCACTGCCGCCGGCCAGGCTGAAAGGACACAGATGTCGCCTAGAGGGGGGGGTGAATAGGCGATATCAAAATTTTACGAATGGCTTGAACAAAAGCGGAATTAAACTAGCATGTATTTTGTCAAGCACATAAACCTAAATAAACTTAGGCTCACCTATGTGCACCAACAACTTATGCTAAGCAATACAAGTAACAAGGTGATAGCAAGATATATGACTTCAAGCACGAAGGCTATCACAATGTAAAGTGCATAAGTAAAGAGCTCGGGTATAGAAATAACCGAGGCACGCGGAGACGATGATGTATTCCCGAGTTCCTCCCTTGAAAGGGAGTACGTCTCGTTGGAGGGGTGTGGTATCGCCACAAAGGCCTAACCAACGCCACAAAGGCCTCACCCTATTCTCCGGTGTGAGCTTGCGCCACAAAGCCTAGCTCACTCTTCCACTAGGGGTTCCTCAAGGTGGAACCGGGCCTTACACAAAGCTTGGGGCACGCATCCACAACTTAATTGGAGGCTCCCAAGAATCGCCACAAAGGCACCACAAAGGTTGGGGAATCTCCACAACTTAATTGGAGGCCCCAAGTATATGCCACAAAGGCCACTAAGCCGTCTAGGGTTCCAAGAACCCAAGAGTAATAAGCTCACAACTTCCACTTACCGAATCTCCGAGGAGAACTCAAACCGATACACCAAATGCAATGGCAAGAGCACACAAAGTGCTCAAATCCTTCTCACTCAAATCCTACCAAAGCAACTAATGCTATGGAGAGATATGAGAGGAAGAACAAAGGAAATCCACAAAGAACTCCAAGATCTAGATCCAATAGGTTCCCCTCACTTAGAGGAGATTTTGATTGGTGGAAAGATAGATCTAGATCTCCTCTCTCTTTTCCCTCAAGAAGATGCAAGAATCATTGGAGGGATTGAGAGATAGAGCAAAGCTTCAAGGTCAACAATGGAGGAGAGAGAGAATAGGAAGCCAACCAGCCCAAGGAAGAAGAAGGGGGCCTTTTATAGGTCCCCCACGAAAACTAGCCGTTGCTGGGCACTTACCCCGGAGTCTCCGGCCTTGGGGGCCGGAGTCTCTGGTGCCCCGGGGTCATTCGGGGGCCTTAGGACGGACGAATCAGGTGCCATGCCGGAGTTGGGCCGGAGACTTTGCGTCTCGGGCCGGAGACTCCGGCCACCCAAAAACTGGCAGGAACACCAACACGAAAACGACAATAACTTGAGCATCCGAACTCCGTTTTTGATGATCTTGAGCTCGTTGGAATCACAACAACGAGCTCTATAAGTATATGCATAGAAACATCATAGTCCAATAAAGGAGGATAAAACCAAATGATGAAAGTTTTAACCTATCTATAAGTGATGAACCAGCAAAACCATCAACATCAAAAACTCAATAAGAATTTCATCCAAAATCCGTTTTTGATGAGTTAGAGCTTGTCATGGAATTAACCACAAGCTCTAAAACCTCACATGGATAAAAGCCAAATAAGAACCAAGAAAGATGATGGAAAATATGCAAAGGTTTGAGCTCTCTTCGAACGATGCGGTTAAGTTACTCACTCGAGAGCCCCTCTTGATAGTACGGCTACCAATCCTATAACCCGGTCTCCAAACTAACACACGAGACCGGTAGAAGATAAAACCTATCAAGAACAAACCTTTGCCTAGTATTCCACTTGAGCATGATGAAGTCTTGTGGATTGCTCCCCCATAAATCAATATGGGAAAGACTCTCTTAGGAATATCTTCACAAAGCCATTACCACCAAATAGAATACATGCATCAAGCATATAATCTCCTTGAGATGGCACATCTTGAACTTGACTTCTCATCCATGAAGACGATCACCACTTAATAATATCCTAGCCCGAAATCACAAGATCCCACTCGATACATTATGTATGCTTTGAGAGTTGATCAACTTGAATCCCATCTTTGCACTTTGACTTGATCAACCTTGTATCCTTCCTTCTTCCATCATGATGATGATGTCTTGAAGGTAAACACAAATGTCCACTCAATTATATTCTTCAAGACATAGTTGCAATAAGCTCAATTCTCATATGAACATTCTTCCGATATTTCCTTGAATAACACATTGGTCATCACTTAAAGTTCTTTATTTGATCCTTCTTACAACCTTGAAGCCAACATATGGTTCAAGCATTGTCTATGGACATGTCCTACAAATATAACTCAATACAAACATTAGTCCATAGAGATTGTCATTAATTACCAAAACCACACATGGGGGCTCCATGCTCTTTCAGTATCAGAGCCATCTCTATGCGTAGTTGGTATGCACGTTTAGAACACATGGAGATGTGGGCGTTGATGATCATGTTATTGCTATTTTTTGTATTATTTGATCATAGTGGCATAGTGGGATTGAAGCTGCTCGAGACTAACATTACGTGACCGCGTTCACGAGACTTGTCCCACACTTGACATGCTTCGGCATATGTGGCTTTGCGGGTGCACGTTTCTCCCACTATAGTTATGATCTATTTTACAAAGAGTTGTTAATAATATTTTTATCATTGTTGTGGTTACATGTTCGTAGGTAAGAACGGTTATTCCAAGAAAGCCCCAAACCACATAAAATATGCAAGACAAATTAGAAGCGTCTAACTTGTTTTTGCAGGGCATGTGATGTGATATGGTTAAATTGTTTATGTTACAAATTATATGCAATGATCATTTTTGTAAGTTATAAACAACCAGCAGGAGCCATATGGTTGTCTTTTCATTTTATGGCCTGCGTGCCCAATATATATATCCAAGCGATATATTGTAATTGAGGAAGATAATCAAGGTGGCGCGCCAAGGACCTTGGTGCTGCACCAGTGGAATGATGGAGATCATGCCATGATGCACAAGATGGAGATCGAATGCATGAAGGACCATATCATATCACATTATATATGCATGTGATGTTTATCCTTTTATGCATCTTATTTTGCTTAGATTTGATCGCACGATAGCATTATAAGATGATCCCTCTCACATAAATATCAAGATAAAAATGTGTTCATCCATAGCATGCACCATCAAGAACGTTCGTCGTTTCGAGACACCACGTGATGATCGGGTGTGACAGACTCTACATTCACATACGACGGGTGTAAGACAGTTTTACACACGCGAGTGCTATGGTTCTACTTGGCGAGCCTAGCATGTACAGACATGGCCTCAGAACACGAACCGAAAGGTTAAGCATGAGTCATATGGTTGATATGATGAACATGGTGATGTTCGCCTTTGAAACTATACCGTTGCACATGATGATCGGTTGCGGTATAGTGAATTTGGTTCGTGTAATCACTTAAGAAAACTAAGAGGGATGTTGTTTTTAAGTGGGAGTTCACTTAGTAATTTTGAATTATAGAACTCATTTTATCATGAACTAAATCAAAGAGAATTTGCATAGTTTGTTGTAGGCATTGGCATCCGTTTACTACCTTGCGATTAGCTATAATTGAGATAATAGAACTATAGAATTCTGGATATTAACTTTACGAATTGGTATCGTATTGTTTGAATGTCAATATAAAGTGTAAAGTCCTATTACAAACTTTTAGTAAACCTTGGTTACTCGATAAAATTTAATAAGTAGTATTAAATCAAGAGTAACAATTCCAGTGTTAGTATCGAAGTATCACACTTGCCTCCATGATCCTTGATATTCAAAAGTTGTTTTTAGTATCAAGGTTATCTAGGAGCTGAAAGAATTGTTTCATAAACTATCATATGTGGAAGATATTTTGATATCTGAAACAATGTTTGGTTGCAATGTGATAGAGTATAATTTAGTAAGACACATGTTCTCGTATTGTATGAGAATTTGCGAAGATTGGAGACGCTAGGCCTCCAGATCTCCTAAAAGGTTTAGGAACTAACATTATACTCACAATTCGTCCTCATGAGCTATAGTAGCTTGATCATGAAAGTTGTCATGATAGGATGAATAGAAGATGTAGGTAAAATGTTTACTACACTAAAAGATTACTAAAGAATGGAATTTGGAAGAATGCCAAATATTTGATAATGGTGATCTACTTCAAAGTGCGAGTCCAAGGGTATTAGTGTTTCACTAATCATGCCTTGAACTATGTGCCATGTGTATGGCGCCACTATTGATGTTGATAGATTCTTCTAGACGAAAAAGAATTGCTAAAAGAGAATCCGAAATTTATTCTGGCGGAAAAGAAAAGACTGGAAATGTCCAGCTCAGGTATATAGAAGATATACATGTTATGGGTGTATTTGTTGCTTGTTAAAACAATGTGGTTCTTGGGTATTTGATACTAAATTGGTTGGTATGAACTGTCATATAGAACAACGCAATACAAGAACTGCAATGGCCTAATTAACTAGCAAATGAATATGGGATGATTCTCATCAAAAACAAATAAAGTGTTATTGACAAGGGTATAGATAATAGAGCCCGTCAGTTGAGTACCCCTGAGGCCCGTTAAGCTAGGCCCAATTGTAATATTAGTTGAAATACGAGTTCAAGTCGTCTATCGATATTGTAATCTGTGTCGGATCCCACCTGATCCTTGAGACCTGGCCACCTATATAAAGGGGACAGGAGGGGACTGTGGGGCCCCGGTTTACCATCCGGAAGTCCCGTTATGCATACAATTCATGATCCCAGGAAGACCGTCATGAATCCACATAACAGAGTTGGCATTACAGAGTACATCATCCATTACATAAATAAGTCGTTTAGTCTTACATGGCCACTTGGCCGAATTCAAATGCCTCGCAGGGAAAGTTCACTAAACATAGCAGCGGTAACACAGATAGTGTTGGTAGCCCGGGTCATGCCTCTACCCTACAGGCGACTGACCGGGAAACGGATCCTAGTTCGCACCGGCGTCATCGAACTCCTCACCATCATCTTCGTAGTCTTCATAATCTGGCCAAGTTAATAGCCAGGGACAAAGCCGTGAGTACATTTTGGAATTGTACTCGCAAACCACCTAAGAGGGGAACAAGATTGCATGCTATTTGGCTGTAGCAAGAAAAGTTGGTTTGAGGCTAGTGCTCAAGCCTAACTATAGTTTCTTGTGTCGATATAGCATGTCATACGACATCTCTATATCCTTATTAAAGAAGAGTTTTTGGTAAAGCATCTTTAGAAAAGCACTAGGAAAGGGGGAACTCATTTTCAAGAGAAGAGCCAGGGTCAATCAAACATGACCACCATTCTTATTAATCTCGGTCAATCGCACATGACCACCTCCAAACTTCGGCAGTACCCTGCAAGTACTCCGAACCACCTCCGTGCCACGGCAGTACCCTCCGAGTACTCTAAGCCGGCACCAATTTCCTTCTTCCCGAAAACACTTTTGTAAAACCAAAACTTGACATTGGGTTAGGCAACAGCCAGTTCAACCATCTATATCCAAGGACTCGGCTATTCAAATAGTTTTACACTCTGCAGAGGTTGTACACTTTACCCACACCATCCGATAAATCCGCCAGGATACCACCACGGACCGTCATACACAAGTATGCGGGGTTCGGATAATCGATCATAGCCTTCCATCTATCCACCTTAATACGGGCGCCTACCCTATGGAGTATACATCCCCGGCAAACCCTGGCCGTCTACCTCTGCCGAGCGTAGTTCCAGTGCCACGGTGGGAGAAACCCAAGTGTCTTCCGGACGGGTAGCCTATTGGCGGGCCCGCTACATTATTGCCCACCACTTGCGACAACCCGGATTCCAGGGTCCTACAAACCCTTATATAGTGTGAGGCTCCCCGCACTAAGGCAGATAAACTTCGAACTAAGCCCCGTCCCATACCGGGGTAATGTGGTTGCACGGATTAAATTGCCCCGGGTGAATACATAATCACCAATGTCTTTTCTTGGAAAACCACCAACTTCTTTCCTTTCATAACCCCAATTTCCATTTGTCCCAAAAATCCTTTAGAAAACATTTCAGTGGAGTAGATACTACTCCAAGGTTTTCGAAAACATTTTTGAAATCTTTTCCCAGAGTGTTTACCCATCCTAGAGTTTTTGGCTCCACTAGAAGATTCCCAACGGCTTTGCTGCTAATCAACAAGCCACTAATTGCAAGGTTAAAGAATAGGTGTTCAACGGGGTCATCTCGAAGGATGATAATAAGTGGCTTGTGGAGCTTAAGCCGACAGCAATTGCTACAAGGAATATAGCAATCTAAAAACATGCACTTTAATAAAACAGTAAGAGACATGTAGCAGGTATAATTAGGATTCAGATATGCATCAAGTTAGGTGTCTTGCCTTGGTTGGCTTGTCCCTGATCCTCTTCTTCCTGGTACTTGTACACTTCACCCTCCTCGGTACACTCCTCGTTCGGTTCTATCGTCGGAGAGTAATAACACACAGTAAATATACAAGCATATATGATTCACACACATTCAACACACAATACCACACCATCAAAGAATATCAGAAACAAACAAGCTTAGAAAATAAAACAGGTCTTTATAGGTTTTTTAATTTAGCAATTAAGCCTATTAGAACTAGGGTTTCCCTTGTTTTATGAAACACAACCACACAACATTCAAATGAAGCATGCAAGCATCAAAGTGGACCAAACAGCATACTTATCACACTTGCAGGTTGACAACAATCTTAAGAACCACTCAAGGTTGGTTTTTACTGAAAGGTAATTTGTGGCTAATTTCTTAAGGATTAAACAATAGCAAAATAACACTAGAGTACCAAATTATTCCTCAGATATTCTCTATTATTCAGAAAAATATGAGATCAAGTGCTCTGGAAAGCCCTTCCAGAACACAATCCAACAAAGTTGGATTCAGTACAAAATTCTACATTTACTGCAAGTAGTGATTTTCCTAATATTAACTACACACCATGCCATTTTAATTACTACTGCAAGAATATAAGTCCTAAAATAGCAAAACTAGTGAGTCAAGCAAGATGTTATACTAAGCTATCACTAAAAATTTGATTTATCCATTTTCAGTACATAAAACTCAATCTATGGAATTAAGTGTGAAAATAGGCTAATAACACACCAATAATTATCTTTCTATCTACAGTACTCCTAGAGCTATGAGACCTAAGCCATCTGAAGGACAATAACTTAAGATACTCATAGCAACTTGAATCATAAAATTTGAACATGTAGGGAATTTTTGGTGGATTTTACAAACTCACAGAAAATATGAAAATAGTAAACAGATTTCTAAAAAAAAAGAAGACGGGCCGGATCCGATCTGGCCGGGCGGTGGCGCGCTGGGCCAGCCCAGATCCAGCAAGGAGGGAGGCGCGGGCGGCGAGGGTTTGAACCTGCCCGTGGGCCAGCGTGGTCAGTGGCACCAGGGTACCGAACCGGTACCGGGCAAGCTCGGCCGTCCGATCAAGTGAGGATCGACGGCCGACGGTCGTCGTCTATGCAGGGAAGGGAGAGGGCGGCGGAAACCCTAGGGTTTCGCCATGATTCTGGGATGCTCACCGCGGCACTGCTGGATGGCGGCGAGAGGGTAGGCGACGGCGGTGAGGGCTTCTGGTGGTCGAGGCTCGGCGACGGCGAACTTGGCGCAGCTCCTGATGGCGGCGCGGTCAAGGTGGGCTGCAGGCGCTCCGGCTCGGCTTGGTGATGGCATCGCGCTCCCCTGGACCTAGCCAAAATGGAGGGCACGGTTAGGTCAGGGAGGACAAGCTGGTTTTAGAGAGGGCGGATGGGGGAGAGGAGAAGGTGCGGTGACGGTGCCCTTTTACCGTACTCCTGGACGGTATCCAAACAACGGCGAGCTCTCCCCGGCGAGGGAGAGCCAGGAGCTTCGGCTGGGGCTCAGGGTGGTGTTGTGGGTGAGGTGGAGAGGCGTTTGAGGGAAAGAGCGGGTTCGAAAGGGGCGCGGGGCTTTTTATCTGGCACGGTGGCCTCGGTGACCGACAGGAGCGGTCGTGGTGCCCTGGGCGTCCACTGGCTGGGAGGGGCGGTGGCGTAGCGCGGCGAGGGTGTTGCGTGTGTGTTGCACACGTTTTGGAGGGATGCGCGCGTCCAGGGGCACCGAGACGGTCGTGCCGACCATTCGGTCATGTCAGCACGGTGCAGGTGTTCGACGGTGTCCGAGGTGGCCTAACGGGCGAGAGGGAGAGAGATTGCGCTAGTGGGGTAGTGGGTAACTATGGAGCTCGAATGCATGAACGAAAGGGACTGGGAGAGGGCGTGGGGTAGAACCCGTGGTCGTGCCCAGATCGACGTGGCCGGCACAGGTTGGGGTGGATTGGCGGCGGTGGTGCACAGGAGGGGTGGCTGGCTCGCCTGGGGACTATGCGAGGTGCAAAGAGAGAGATGTGCTCGGTGGTTTGATCGGGAGGGCAGAGAGGAGGGGTGGAGGTCGAGGTGGCCTGCCTCGGTCTCTGGCCAGAGCGGGGTAGTGGAGAGAGGGGTAGGGTTTACCCTTGCGGCTGGCAGGTGGGCCAGGGGAGTCCTCTGGGTCCATGTACCCACATGGTGAATGGAGGAGAGGGGAGAGAAGAGCTGGGGAAGATCTTGCTATATTTGGATCATGCATGCTTGGGTCTTCTCTTCCTCCTTCTTTTCTTTCAAATTTTTTGAGCAAGGCTAAGGCTGGGTGATGCTAAGTGATATGCTGGTTAGTTGGTTAGGCCTTGGTGCTAAACCTTAGAGAGAAAAGGTTTGGTTTCAAATAAGAAGAGGAATGGAAAGAAAGGAAAGAAAATGATCACATAAAATGATGGTGTCAAACAAGCAAGAATGAGCTAGGTCTAATCTTCCTAGGTTTGAATGTCATTTGAAAAGTTTGCAAACCAGCACACACATAATGGTTCTCACTTGCAAGAATTTAAGAAGAAAGAATTTCAAAATAAAAGATTTGTATGGCAACACTCAACTGCACATGAAATCATGCACACACACATGTGAGCTTTCAAACCCTAGCACTATGCACACAAACACACCAAAAATCTTATTAAAGGTTTTAGTTTCCCCCCTAAAAAAAATTAAATTGGTCTTAGCATGTGTTACAAAAGTAGGGTGTTACAGACCTTCCCCCCTTAAAAGAATCCCGTCCCGAGATTTGGTAGCTAAGCGTTGAGTAATTCGGGAAATTCTCGCTGAAGGTAATCTTCACGTTCCTAGGTGGCTTCATCTTCGGTGTGATTACTCCACTGAACCTTGTACATGTTGATCTTCCGCCTACGGGTGAGACAGATATCCTTCTCCAAGATTCGGATTGGTCGCTCATGGTAGGTCAAGTCATGATTAAGGTCAATGGTATCTTGATCAATCTCTTTGAAGGTTTCGGGCTTATTGGGGGCTTGGAGATATTTGCGTAGCTGAGATACGTGAAAGACGTCATGAAACTCAGACAACTTCGGGGGTAGTTCTAGATTGTAGGACATTTCTCCGCGGCGCTCGAGGACTTTGTATGGGCCAATGTAGCGGGGTGCAAGTTTTCCCTTGACATGGAAATGCTGCATACCTTTAAGTGGTGTCACCCGGAGATAGACAAAATATCCCACTTGAAAGGTAAGGGGTCTTCGTCGAGAATCCGCATAACTCTTCTGTCTAGATTGTGCGGCCTTCAAACGGTTGCGGATCAATTGCACTTGTTCTTCGGCTTCTTTGATGACGTCAGGGCCAAACACTTGGCTTTCTCCAGTTTCTGACCAGTTGAGAGGGGTTCGGCATTTACAGGCCATACAGGGCTTCGAAGGGGGCCATCTGTAAACTAGCTTGGTAGCTATTGTTGTAAGAGAATTCAGCGAATGGCAGGCAATCTTCCCACTTGGCTCCATATGATAGGACACATGCTCGGAGCATATCCTCAAGAATCTGGTTGACCCTTTCGGTTTGACCTCCAGTTTGCGGATGATAGGCTGTGCTAAAGGAAAGCTTGGTCCCTAAGGCCTCATGTAGGCTGTTCCAGAATCGTGAAGTGAACTGGGAGCCTCTGTCTGAGACAATCACCTTAGGAACTCCGTGGATACTAACTATACGGGCAAGGTAAAGTTCAGCCAGACGTCTTCCATTGAAGACGGTCTTGACGGGTATAAAGTGAGCTACCTTGGTGAGGCGGTCGATGATTACCCAGATGGAATCGTGACCTCGGTCTGATCTTGGTAAGCCTGTGATAAAGTCCATACCAACCTCTTCCCATTTCCACATGGGTATCTTTAAGGGTTGCAGCAGACCCGCAGGTTTTTGGTGCTCAGCCTTGACATGCTGGCAGACATCGCACCGGCAATATAAAATGCTATCTCTCGCTTCATCCCATGCCACCAAAACTGCTCTTTCAAGTCTTTGTACATTTTGGTGCCTCTTGGGTGAATTGAGTAGGGAGTATCATGGGCCTCCTTCAGAATGAGTTGCTTCAACTCTTCGATATTTGGGACGCATAGGCGGCCATTATACCACAACACCCCTTGCTGATCAATCGAAAACCCAGGTACTTCCTCTCGTCCCATCCTGCGCTTGATTCCCTCAATGCTCTCATGATCTTTCTGAGCTTCCTTGATTTGATCAAAAAGTGTAGGCCGGACCTCAAGGTTGGCTAGGAACCCATGGCTCACAAGCTCAAGTCCAAACCTTTCAAACTCTTCACATAGGGTAGGCTGGTTGGTTTTTAGCAGGGCATTTAGGGAGCAAGGCTCTCGGCTGAGGGCATCGGCGACCACGTTTGCCTTGGCCGGATGATAATGAATGCCTAAGTCATAATCCTTGATAAGCTCAATCCACCTTCACTGCCTCATATTCAACTCCTTCTGAGAGAAGATATACTTCAAGCTCTTATGGTCTGTGTAGATCTCACATCGGTTTCCCATAAGATAGTGTCGCCAAGTTTTGAGTGCATAAACCACGACAGCAAGTTCTAGATCATGGGTAGGGTAGTTTAGTTCATGCGGACGTAGTTGTCGGGATAGGTAAGCAATGACCTTGCCATCTTGCATTAGGACACTCCCAAGTCCAAGCTTGGAGGCATCACAATAGACGTCAAAGCTCTTGGTGATGTCGGGCATGGTCAATATAGGAGCTGACACGAGTCTCTTCTTGAGTTCTTGGAAACTTTGCTCACACTTTTCGGTCCACTCAAACTTCTTGTCCTTCTTGAGGAGTTGAGTCATTGGGCGGGCAATGCTGGAAAAACCTTCAACAAACTTCCGGTAATATCCAGCTAATCCGAGGAATGCTCGAACTTCAGTGAGATTGGTTGGGGCCTTTCTTTCTAAGATAGAAGTAATCTTCGATGGGTCAATGGACACTCCCCCGGCTGAAATAATGTGTCCCAAAAATCCAACTTCCTTTAGCCAAAATTCACACTTGCTGAACTTGGCGTAAAGTTGGTGTTCCCTCAAGGTTCCCAACACTAGTCGCAGATGCTCTGCGTGCTCCTCCTCGGTCTTGGAATAGACCAAGATGTCGTCAATGAACACCACCACAAACTTGTCAAGGAACTTCATGAACACCTTGTTCATGAGATTCATGAAGTAGGCAGGGGCATTGGTCAAGCCGAAGGACATAACGGTGTATTCGAATGAACCGTATCGTGTGGTGAAGGCAGTCTTAGGAATATCGGACTCGCGGACTTTCAGCTGATGGTATCCATTGCAGAGGTCAATCTTGGAGAACACCTTGGCTCCATTCAGCTGATCAAATAGGTCTTCAATTTTTGGTAGAGGATACTTGTTTTTGATTGTCAACTCATTCAACTTACGGTAGTCCACACATAATCGAATGGTACCGTCTCGCTTGTCCACGAATAGAACAGGCGATCCCCAGGGTGATGCACTGGGACGGATAAGACCTTTGCTGAGCATATCCGCAAGCTGCCTTTTTAACTCTTCTAATTCCTGGGGGTTCATGCAGTAGGCTCTTTGTGCTATAGGGGCTGTTCCGGGAATCAACTCAATAATGAACTCAATATCCCGGTCGGGGGGCATACCTGGCAACTCTTCGGGGAAGACATCGGGGTATTCACATACCACCGGGACTTGGTCAAGGGTTGGTCTAGACACTGACTTCTTGTAGTATGCCTTACGGGACGGCATGGTTGCAATGTGCTCGACTTGAATACCCTCACCGTTGGTTACGGTTATAGACTTC
The DNA here is from genome assembly GCA_007115705.1 of Dactylis glomerata. Classification (NCBI taxonomy): domain Eukaryota; kingdom Viridiplantae; phylum Streptophyta; class Magnoliopsida; order Poales; family Poaceae; genus Dactylis; species Dactylis glomerata. The sequence continues at coordinate 537,957 of QXEO01000742.1, read as the reverse complement.
CTGGCGCAATCTATGTGCCCTTGGTACTTGGACATCCAATCCATTCCAAGTACCACATCCAAACCCTTTGTGCCTAGGATGATCAAGTTGGCTTGAAAAGATGCCCCATGGATCACTACGGGTACCCCTTCGCAGCATAAATGGGCCTTAACTTGGGATCCAGGAATTTGCACTATCATTTTGCGTGCCATTTGAGTCGCGGTCAACCCTCCCGCGGCCACAAATGTCTCAGTGACAAACGAATGTGAAGCACCCGAATCAAACAAGACCTTTGCGGGGATTGAGTTGAGGAGAAACGTACCAAGGACAACATTAGGAGCTTTGGCTGCTTCCTCAGTGGTGACATGGTTCAGGCGGCCTCGTGCAGTATTGGCTTGGTTCTTTGAATTCTTCCCAGTGGGTCCACGGCCTTGACCCTGGTTGGGTCTCGGCGCGCTGAGGCTCGGTGCAGAGGGCTTCTTCAGAGGGCACTCCTTGGAGAAGTGACCTGGCTGGCCACAAGTGTAACATCCACTGCCCTGGCTTCGGTTGGTGGGGTTGAATGTGTTGCGGTTACCTCCGGAAGAATTTCCGCCGGTGGGGCGGTTGCTAGAGTATTGACGGTTTGGGTTGTTGGGCCTTGGGGCTTGAGAGGCAAACCTCTGAGGGGGTGGCACAGACCTTGACGAGGGCATGCCGCAGGACCTTTGATTGCTTGGGCCTCCCTGACTCATCATCCGTCTCTTGTGGCTTTCACGGGCAGCCTTGTTCTTGTCTTCAACCATTATGGCGGCATCCACCATGGCTTCTATGTCGGGATAGTGCACAGCTACAAGGTAGGTCTGCAGCTCCTCTTGCAGTCCATTGAGGAACCGCTCTCTTTTCTTCTCATCGGTGTCGATGTCATTGGGTGCATACCTTCCCCAGGTGGTGAACTTGTCAAGATACTCGGGGACACTCATTCCTCCTTGCTTCAGATTGAGGAACTTATCCCTCATGATCTTGATGAGTCCAGTGGGAATGTGGGCCTTGCGAAACTTGGTCTTGAATGCTTCCCAAGTCATCACTTGACCCTCGGGCTGCATGGCACGGACATTCTCCCACCATGCTCCAGCTACTCTGGCTAGGAAGTGAGTGGCGTACAGTACCTTCTCATTTGCTCCAACTCCGGCATACTCTAACTTGTTCTCGATGGTCCTAAGCCAATCGTCAGCATCTAGTGGCTCGGTAGACTTAGAGAAAATTGGGGGATTGGAATTCTGGAAATCCCTAAGCTTGCTTTGGGGCTCATCATTGGCACTGCCACCATGGTTGTTGTGGTTGGTGGCCATCTGGGCGAGGTGCTGGAGTGTGGCTAAGTTGGCCTGGCGCTCAGCGCGGGCGGCTTCGCGGTCTTCTAGCATGAGCCAAACCAATTGCTCCATGCTGGGCTCAGGTGGTGGGGGTGGGTTGTTGCTAGTATGGCCTCGAGTTTCCGGAGCCATTCTGGAGAGAAGTTCATCTTGTGAGATACAACAACATTTTTAAATGCAGGGGAAAATAAGTTGTGCAACATGACATGGAAGGAAATCATAAGAAACATAGCTACACCAATATCCATAGGCATACATCATCAACCATAGTCAACCAAGTCCATCACATGCATACAAACATACAAAAGAGGTGCCAATATAAGTCTAGCACACATACAATGAGGTCTCATGCAATGCACACCAAATGGTTTCAGCAGAACCATGCACATCATATGCAAAAGGGGTTGGGTAGTCCTACTCGATACGCAACATCCTAAGTGAAGTAGCAGTGCGCCGGGTACCTACTCGTCGGCGCTGACGTGGGGAACAACCTCCTCGGGGTCCTCCTCACTCGGGGTCGTAGGAGCGTAGAAGTCCATGATAGCATCGCGGTCATCACCGCCGTCGCTACCACGGTCGTCGTCGTCGATGCTCACGGGCTCCTCGTCGTAGGACTCCTGGTGGTCGTCGTCGCGGCCGAGTACCTCCTCATTCTCCTTGCGGAGCTCGGCGGTCTCCTCCTCTAGCTCGGACACGTGGCTCTCAAGCGAAGCTAGGTGATCCTCCAGATCACGGACGCGCTGTCGCAGAGCCCTGTTCCTCTTCACGATCCTCCTCTTGGCCGCGAGGAGACGGTGACGAGAGAAAATGGACTCCTAGAGGTCCTCACGAAGAACGGCCAACTCCAGGCCTTGCTCGTCGGCAACCATAAGGACATGGTCCAGCTACCCCTGGGTGTGGTGCAGCAGGGCCTCCGTGTGGCAAAGGTGGCGACTGAAAGGAGTGTGAACGGCGGCCTGGTGGGGAAAACCATCGGAGTCGACTCGCCCATAATGCTCATAGCGAGTGCCGAGAAGCTTGTCGTAGTGGAGGTGGACGAGGCGCGAGATATCGTGTCGCAGAACACGCATGAGTCCATCGCCCCAAGTGCGCTCGATCACCTCGAAGGTGAACTCCTGAGAAGTCGGCGGGACCTCCTTCCCGCGGACCTGGCAAACGACCTGGTACGCCAACTCTCGGGTACCCTCCTCGAACAAACGGTAACCCCACACCTCGGGGCGCGGGCGTCCGAGGCGCGCGGCCAACTCCACCAGGTCGCGCTCAAAGACGAGCACGTCCTCGTGGGTACCAACCTGACGGTGTGCAGTAGGAGCATCCATCTACACAAAATTTTAAGGTAGGTTGAGTTAATAACTTGCCCAAGTGTGCAATATTTTAAATACAGTAAAACCTTGAATTAAGATGCAAGTAATTCTAAATGCTTAAAGAATAAGGGAAGAAATGAGAGCAATATATATTTACCTTATATATACTAAGCCATCTCTTTTAGTTTTTAGTAGTAAAAATATCTTTTGGTCCTGTCTAACGCCCATGCTAACTAAGGTCTCCTAAGGTCAGGATGGCTCTGATACCAACTCTGTGGGGCCCCGGTTTACCATCCGGAAGTCCCGTTATGCATACAATTCATGATCCCAGGAAGACCATCATGAATCCACATAACAGAGTTGGCATTACAAAGTACATCATCCATTACATAAATAAGTCGTTTAGTCTTACATGGCCACTTGGCCGAATTCAAATGCCTCGCAGGGCAAGTTCACTAAACATAGCAGCGGTAACACAGATAGCATCGGTAGCCCGGGTCATGCCTCTACCCTACAGGCGACTGACCGGGAGACGGATCCTAGTTCGCACCGGCGTCGTCGAACTCCTCACCATCATCTTCGTAGTCTTCATAATCTGGCCAAGTTAATAGCCAGGGACAAAGTCGTGAGTACATTTTGGAATTGTACTCGCAAACCACCTAAGAGGGGAACAAGATTGCATGCTATTTGGCTATAGCAAGAAAAGTTGGTTTGAGGCTAGTGCTCAATCCTAACTATAGTTTCTCGTGTCGATATAGCATGTCATACGACATCTCTATATCCTTATTAACGAAGAGTTTTTGGTAAAGCATCTTTAGAAAAGCACTAGGAAAGGGGGAACTCATTTTCAAGAGAAGAGCCAGGGTCAATCAAACATGACCACCATTCTTATTAATCTCGGTCAATCGCACATGACCACCTCCAAACTTCGGCAGTACCATGCAAGTACTCCGAACCACCTCCGTGCCACGGCAGTACCCTCCGAGTACTCTGAGCTGGCACCAATTTCCTTCTTCCCGAAAACACTTTTGTAAAACCAAAACTTGACATTGGGTTAGGCAACAGCCAGTTCAACTGTCCATATCCGACAACTCGGCTATTCGAATAGTTTTACACTCTGCAGAGGTTGTACACTTTACCCACACCATCCGATAAATCCGCCGGGATACCACCACGGACCGTCGTACACAAGTATGAGGGGTTCGGATAATCGATCATAGCCTTCCATCTATCCACCTTAATACAGGCGCCTACCCTGTGGAGTATACATCCCCGGCAAACCCTGGCCGTCTACCTCTGCCGAGCGTAATTCCAGTGCCACGGCGGGAGAAACCCAAGTGTCTTCCGGACGGGTAGCCTATTGCCGAGCCCGCTACACTATTGCCCACCACTTGCGACAACCCGGATTCCAGGGTCCTACAAACCCTTATATAGTGTGAGGCTCCCCGCACTAAGGCAGATAAACTTTGAACTAAGCCCCGTCCCATACCGAGGTAATGTGGTTGCACGGATTAAATTGCCCTGGGTGAATACATAATCACCAATGTCTTTTCTTGGAAAACCACCAACTTCTTTCCTTTCATAACCCCAATTTCCATTTGTCCCAAAAATCCTTTAGAAAACATTTCAGTGGAGTAGATACTACTCCAAGGTTTTCGAAAACATTTTTGAAATCTTTTCCCAGAGTGTTTCCCCATCCTAGAGTTTTTGGCTCCACTAGAAGTTTCCCAACAGCTTTGCTGCTAATCAACAAGCCACTAATTGCAAGGGTAAAGAATAGGTGTTCAACGGGTTCATCTCGAAGGATGATAATAAGTGGCTTGTGGAGCTTAAGCCGACAGCAATTGCTACAAGGAATATAGCAATCTAAAAACATGCACTTTAATAAAACAGTAAGAGACATGTAGCAGGTATAATTAGGATTCAGATATGCATCAAGTTAGGTGGCTTGCCTTGGTTGGCTTGTCCCTGATCCTCTTCTTCCTGGTACTCGTACACTTCACCCTCCTCGGTACACTCCTCGTTCGGTTCTATCGTCGGAGAGTACTAACACACAGTAAATATACAAGCATATATGATTCACACACATTCAGCTCACAATACCACACCATCAAAGAATATCAAAAACAAACAAGCTTAGAAAATAAAACAGGTCTTTATAGGTTTTTTAATTTAGCAATTAAGCCTATTAGAACTAGGGTGTTCCTTGTTTTATGAAACACAACCACACAACATTCAAATGAAGCATGCAAGCATCAAAGTGGACCAAACAGCATACTTATCACACTTGCAGGTTGACAACAATCTTAAGAACCACTCAAGGTTGGTTTTTACTGAAAGGTAATTTGTGGCTAATTTCTTAAGGATTAACCAATAGGAAAATAACACTAGAGTACCAAATTATTCCTCAGATATTCTCTGTTATTCAGAAAAATATGAGGTCAAGTGCTCTGGAAAGCCCTTCCAGAACACAATCCAACAAAGTTGGATTCAGCACAAAATTCTACATTTACTGCAAGTGGTGATTTTCCTAAGATTAACTACACACCATGCCATTTTAATTACTAATGCAAGAATATAAGTCCTAAAATAGCAAAACCAGTGAGTCAAGCAAGATGTTATACTAAGCTATCACTGAAAATTTGATTCATCCATTTTTAGTACATAAAACTCAATCTATGGAATTAAGTGTGAAAATAGGCTAATAACACACCAATAATTATCTTTCTATCTACAGGACTCCTAGAGCTATGAGACCTATGCCATCTGAAGGACAATAACTTAAGCTACTCATAGCAACTTGAATCATAAAATTTGAACATGCAGGGAATTTTAGGTGGATTTTACAAACGCACAGACAATATGAAAACAGTAAACAGATTTCTAAAAAAACAAGAAGACGGGCCGGATCCGATCTGGCCGGGCGGTGGCGCGCTGGGCCGGCCCAGATCCAGCAAGGAGGGAGGCGTGGGCGGCGGGGGTTTGAACCTGCCCGCGGGCCAGCGTGGTCAGTGGCACCAGGGTACCGAACCGGTACCGGGCAAGCTCGGCCGTCCGATCAAGTGAGGATCGACGGCCGACGCTCGTCGTCTACGCGGGGAAGGGAGAGGGCGGCGGAAACCCTAGGGTTTCGCCGTGATTCTGGGATGCTCACCGCGGCGCTGCTGGACGGCGGCGAGAGGGTAGGCGACAGCGGCGAGGGCTTCTGGTGGTTGAGGCTCGGCGACGGCGAACTTGGCGCAGCTCCTGACGGCGGCACGGTCAAGGTGGGCTGCAGGCGCTCCGGCTCGGCTTGGCGATGGCGTCGCGCTCCCCTGGACCTAGCCAAAATGGAGGGCACGGTTAGGTCGGGGAGGACGAGCTGGTTTCAGAGAGGGAGGATGGGGGAGAGGAGAAGGTGCGGTGACGGCGCCCTTTTACCGTACTCCCGAACGGTGTCCAAACAACGGCGAGCTCTCCCCGGCGAGGGAGAGCCAGGAGCTTCGGCTGGGGCTCAGGGCGGTGTTGTGGGTGAGGTGGAGAAGCGTTTGAGGGAAAGAGCGGGTTCGAAAGGGGCACGGGGATTTTTATTTGGCGCGGTGGCCTCGGTGACCGGCAGGAGCGGTCGTGGCGCCCTGGGCATCCACTGGCTGGGAGGGGCACTGGCGTAGCACGGCGAGGGTGTTGCGTGTGTGGTGCACGCGTTTTGGAGGGATGCGCGCGTCCAGGGGCGCCGAGACAGTCGTGCCGACCGTTCGGTCATGTCAGCACGGTGCAGGTGTTCGACGGTGTCCGAGGTGGCCTAACGGGCGAGAGAGGGAGAGAGATTGTGCCAGTGGGGTAGTGGGGTACTGTGGAGCTCGAATGCATGAACGAAAGGGACCGGGAGAGGGCGTGGGGTAGAACCCATGGTCGTGTCCAGATCGACGTGGCCGGCATGGGTTGGGGGTGGATTGGCGGCGGTGGTGCACGGGAGGGGTGGCTGGCTCGCCTGGGGACTATGCGAGGTGCAGAGAGAGAGATGTGCTTGGTGGTTTGATCGGGAGGGCAGAGAGGAGGGGTGGAGGTCAAGGTGGCCTGCGTCGGTCTCTGGCCAGAGCGGGGTAGTGGAGAGAGGGGTAGGGTTTACCCCTGCGGCTGGCAGGTGGGGCAGGGGAGTCCTCTGGGTCCATGTACCCGCATGGTGAATGGAGGAGAGGGGAGAGAAGAGCTGGGGAAGATCTTGCTAGATTTGGATTATGCATGCTCGGGTCTTCTCTTCCTCCTTCTTTTCTTTCAAATTTTTCGAGCAAGGCTAAGGCTGGGTGATGCTAAGTGATATGCTGGTTAGTTGGTTAGGCCTTGGTGCTAAACCTTAGAGAGAAAAGGTTTGGTTTCAAATAAGAAGAGGAATGGAAAGAAAGGAAAGAAAATGCTCACATAAAATGATGGTGTCAAACAAGCAAGAATGAGCTAGGTCTAATCTTCCTAGGTTTGAATGTCATTTGAAAAGTTTGCAAACCAGCACACACATAATGGTTCTCACTTGCAAGAATTTAAGAAGAAAGAATTTCAAAATAAAAGATTTGTATGGCAACACTCAACTGCACATGAAATCATGCACACACACATGTGAGCTTTCAAACCCTAGCACTATGCACACAAACACACCAAAAATCTTATTAAAGGTTTTAGTTTCCCCCCCTAAAAAAAATTAAATTGGTCTTAGCATGTGTTATAAAAGTAGGGTGTTACAGGGACGGTGTGGGACAGATTGAAAGCAAGCCAGGTTCTACACCCACGTTTACTTTCGTAGCCACCTTGTTTGACTGAGTTTACCTTCGAGTTCATCCGACGCCCTGTCTTCCCGATCCTAAGTCCTTCATCTAGGACATTTGTCGAGTTAACCCCTCGTCAGTTATTGTGTTTCGTTGGAATTAAACCTAGCCTTCAAGATTTGTTTTAACAATTGTTATTTTGTTATGGTATTATGAGAACAATGGTTGTTCAAATTATTACCTCCTTCATAAAAGATGAATGAATGCTTATCTTGTTGGAGAAATCACATCCATAACACTGATGCTAAAAATGTCTCAAGACAAATGATTAGAAGATAACTTATGAGTGACACCACCGATTAAATCATATAGGAAAGTAAACATGAAGGAACTCCATGTTGATGGAATTTTGGATTCATTTTGATTTTGAATCAATTGACACTTGTGAAAATTTCCTAGAGATGATTAAAACTCCGTTTGTAGGCCAAAGAAGAACGAACGACTAACTTATTGGACGTTCTACATGTTGATGTATAATGTCCATTATGCGTAGCCGAGTGTGGTGGATCTTTGAACTTCATTTACTTTAACCAAGGATTTGAGTAGATATATGTGTATATTTACTTGATAAGGAAGAAGTATGAAATATTTGAAAAATGTTCAAAGTATTTCTAGATGAAGTGGAAAATCATTGTAACAAGAGAATAAAGAATTTATGATTTGATCATAAAGGAAGATATTTGAGTTACAAGTTTAGCAAACACCTAAAAGTTGAGGAATTGTTCCATAGACTTGTATTTCCCAAAACACCATAGGAGTATGGAGTGTTCGAGAGATGAAATCAAACTTTGTTTTGACATCATTGGATCAAAGGTGTCATCTATAAAACTGCCATTATATTTGAAGGATAAAGCTTTAGAGACTACCGCTTTTACACTAAAAAAAGCGCCATCATGATCTGTTGAAATGACACCATATGAGCTATGGCATGGGATAAAACCCAAGTTGTCTTTTCTAAAATTTTGGTATGCTAGGCATATGTAAAATGTTTACAACCAAAGTCGGATAAATACGTCTTTGTAGGTTATCCCAAAGTAACTGTTGGGTATTCCTCCAGAACACCGAAGACAAAAGTGTTTGTCGCTGAAAAACGTCAAGTTTCTTGAGAAGGAATTTTTCACAAAAAGTTAAGTGGGAGGACAATAGAACTTTGATTGGGTTATTGAACCTAAGCTATATGTGCTAAGTAGCGCATCGCTGGGAAGTGTCCCGGAGGCGGCCACAATGCGCATGGCTGTCGTACCTCAAAGGTTGTGGTCACGTAGATCTAAGTTCCTATTGAACCGCGTGAGTCGGGTAACAATCAAATAGTTAGATTTGAGAACAGATCATTATTGTTTGACAATGATGAACCGACTACATGCAAAGAAGCGATGATGGGCCCTGACTCCGTCAAATGGCTAGAAGCCATAAACTTCCGTGATAGTTCCATACACGACAAACCAAGTTTCTGAACTTGGAAGACCGTCAGAAAGGCATAAAGCCCAGTGAGCATGTTAGGATCTATAAAAACAGACAAGGATGTTTAACATCTATGAAATAGTCGACATATCATTAAAACTGTTTACGATTATGTTCAAGGAGTTGACTGTGACAAGATTTGATCTTTCATAGCGATATTTTGTCTAGACAGATTACTATAGCAACCACTACATATGCCAAGTTTGGTATATGTTAGTTGAAGAAAGAAGACAACATTCTTCTAATATAATGGTTACCTAGGACATGTACATGACATGGTCTAATGGGTTTTGTAAATTCAAAGGATGCTAAAAAGGCATGCAAACTTCAATGGTTGAAGCAAGCATCGTGGAGTTGGAATATTCACTGTGATGAAATAATTAAAAGGTTTAGTTTCATCAGATACGATGAATATGCTTGCATTTGCAAGAAATTAAGTGGGAGCGTTGAGACATATTTTCAGTACATTATGTAGAAGACATATTGTTAATTGGAAATGATGTATCTTTTATTGACATAGGTTAAGAATTTCATTAAAATTAGATTTCAATGAAAGACTTAGGCAAAACCAAAATATTGGGTACCGATGTCTATGTAGACAGATCGAGGTACCAATATGGTTGTGCCAAAGTACATAGATGAAATATTGAATGAAGTTCAATATGGAAACGACAAGAAAAGTTCTTGTCGCATGGAAGAGGTTGAAACAAGATTCAGGTGTTTTTAACACTTGATGAGTGAAGCCACATGAATGATTTGATCGATCATGTATACCTGTACATATCCAGACATGTCCTATGCTCTAAATGTTATGAGTATATACCAGAGTGATAAATGTCATAAGATGATCACTGGATAATAGTAAGGATATCCTTATGTGCTTTAGAAGGACTAAGGATATATATTATGTATGACGAAGTGACACATAGTTTATTGTAAAGTGTTACATTGATACTAAGTTTGTCACAAGATACAAATTAAGTTTATCTCAATTTTAGCTATATGTTTAGGCGGCACAATGTAATGGAAGGAAGTTGCATGATGGATTTGGATGAGTTCCAAAGTTAAGACATTGTGATGGATTCTACAACAAAGGTTGAGTATATGGCTGCTTTAGAAGTAGCAAAGGAGGGCATTTGTGTCAAGAAGTTTGTTATCAAACTAGGTGTAGTTTCAAGCGGGCTATTACTATGAAGATCTATTGTGTGACAATAGTGACAACATAATTTTAGCTAAAGGAACTAAGGTCCCACCTAAGGACCAAATTTATACCCAACTATCTCATTTGAGAATGAGTGATGCGTAGAGACGCAAAGACATGCAATTACACACAGAGCTGAAAGTGTCAGATCTGGAGATCAGGTTTAACCACATGCAACGCATATGGATAACACGTGAATGCCATAAGTGTTATATACACAAGTATCAACTAGATTATTGACTCTAGTGAAAGTGGGAGACTGAAGGGAATATGCCCGAGAGGCAATAATAAAGTGGTTATTATCATATTCCATGTTTATGATAAATGTTTATTCTTCATGCTAGAATTGTATTAATTGGAAACATTAATACTTGTGTGATTAATAAACAAAAAAGGTTCCTAGTAAATCCTCTCTTTTATACTAGCTTGTTGATTAACTGATGATCAAGGTTTCCTGATCATGAACATTGGATGTTGTTAATAACGGGGTCATATCATTAGAAGAATGATGTGATGAACACTCACACCCATAGTAAGAATAGCAATACGATCAAGTCATCAAGTTTCATTGCTATATCAAACTCATACGAAGTAGTTCTAATCCTTAGACCATGAGATCATGTTAATCACTGATACCAGAAGGGTACTTTGATGATATCAAATGTCACACCATAACAGGGTGATTATAAAGGTTGATTTGGGTATTCTGAAAGTATTAGTTGAGGCTCACGGATCAAGAGTGGAATTTGTCCAACCCGATGACGGGAAGATATTCTCTGGGCCCTTCTCGGTGATATTGCATTGAAATCGCTTGCAAGCATGTGACTAGGTCACGAGAATGCATTATCACGGAACGAGTAAAGAGACTTGTTGGGAACGAGATCGAACTAGGTATGGTTGATACCAAATGATCGGATCTCGGACAAGTAATAATATCGCGAGACAAAAGGAATTAACTATGTTCGTTAATGGTTCACACGATCACTAGATCATCGTCGAGTAAGTGGGAGTCGTCATGGATTTCTAGATCCCGCTGATGATTATTGATCGGAGAGGAGTCTCGATCATGTCCACATTATTCACGAACCATAGGGTGACACACTTAAGGTTCGTCGTCGTTTTTGAGTGGATACGATACTCCAATTGAATTATAGGACAACATGAGGGTTGTTTTAGAAAAGTGCCAAAACTGTTTTGGCATATCGAAATAACTAAAGGGGTTTTTTGTTAATGTTTGTTAATTGATTGAATTAACAAATATTAAAGAAATAAAAATGTTTTATTAATTCAATTAGTGTGAGTTTTAATTAGCATGAATGTCATGCAAAATTAAAATGGGGGTTACCACCATGACGAGGGGGTTACCACCATGAAGAGGGGGCTGCCACCTCCTCTCCTATAAAAGGAGCCTTCTTCTCCCTCTTCACACACTTCTTGATCCCTCCCTTCCTCCCATAGTTGCTGCTCCACCGTCGACATTGCTTAGCGAAGCTCTGCCGAAATTATAGTTTGATTTCATACACTTAGTTGAAGTGGTGTTGGAGTGTCCGGCGGATCCCTTCTTCTGCTGCCCCGCTGGACCGAGGGCGTGGAGGAGACGACGACAAGCCATACGTGTGACCGAGTATGGAGGCGCCGCCGGTTGTGGCGCCTTGTACACGATCTTTGGATTATCAAGTGAACGACTACGTCGACTACGTCAAGTGAACGACTACGTCGACTACGTGTGTCTTCGTCAAGTCTCCATCGGCAACGTTTGTGCGGGAACGTAATCCCCGCTTCCGGTCTTCGAGGGTTAGTTCTCCGTTGCTACCATCTCGTAGAGTTTTCTTGGCTAGTTTGTGTTCATGCATAGGAATTTTTTTGTTTTCCATGCTATGAACCCATCAAAACCAAGGTTTAATCGAACCAGTAGGAGAAAGCCAAACTTCAGAAGGTGATGCTTGCTAGCTTCGCGACACTCCGGACAATGGCGCAAGAAAACTTGCTGGTGCGTAGTTGACGTGGGAGCTTCTTCACCTAGCACCAACATGAAACTTGCACACAACACAACCAAGAACTTTGCTCCCAACTTACGATGAGGTTGTCAATCTCACCAGTTTGCTGTAAACAAAGGATTGAGCGTATCGAGTGGTAAAAGGACAATAGTAATGCAAGAAATTAAACAGAGCAAGTAATAGTAAAACGGTAAAACAATGTAAAGGAAATTGGACCGGGGTCCACAGTTCACTAGTGGTGTCTCTCCATAAGATAAAAAGCACATGCTGGGTAAACAAATTACAGTTGGGCAATTGATAGAGCAAAGATAATGTACATATGTCATGAGGATCACTATGAGATTTACTCTGGGCATTACGACAAAATACATAGACCGTAATCCAACTGCATCTATGACTAAAAATCCACTCGCAGGGAATCATCCGAGGACCCCTTGAGTATTAAGTTGCGAACAACAGATAATCACATTAAGCAAAGTGCGTAATGTAAACAAAGCAAATGTCCTTGGACACAAGAATGTTGTTTTCTCCCTAGTGGTAACATCACATCTACAACCTTAGAGGTATCTGTCACTCCCCTAGATTAAATGGAGGCATGAACCTGTCGGGGGGATGACCCCCGGTAGGGTCAAGAGACTAGAAAGAGATGAGATAAGAGATTGACTTTGTGGTGTTTGACCAATATAGGGCATGGCCGGCATATAGGAGAATCGGCCAGGCCGGCATATAAGCCGTATCCCGGCTAGTATTCAGGAATGTCGGCGTAGCTGGAATACATTGTGTAATGTGCCGGCATATATATATAATATGCCGGCCTAACCAAGTTGGTGTGTTATGCAGGAACAGAGGAGGCCGGATTACCAGACCAGGAGTTGGTGGTCCGGCATACAGGTCCGGGATATGACCAACGGTTACATCCGGGATATAGAAGTCAACTAGAGTGTCACATCCCCACAGTCAAGGAGAGAACCTTCCAAGTATGGAGGAAGATCATGATGACAGGGTGCACAGTGGTGGTCTACCAACCATCACTGTGCCAGAGTATAGTCCTTACCTCATAGTAGTAAGGTCACAATCGAAGCAAGTACAAGGTACAGGGATGGCATGTCCCATCGAGAGTAAACAGGAGAAAGTCAAGGGTGGCAGGCCATCGTCACTGATACGTCTCCAACGTATCTATAATTTTTGATGCTCCATGCTTGTTTTTACACCATTTGCCTACTGTTTCGTTACACTTCGTGGCACTTTTATGCATTTTCCGGAACTAACCTATTAACGAGTTGCCACAGTGCCAGTTCCCCGTTTTCTGCTGTTTTTGTGTTTCAGAGTGATACACAGGAAATATTCTCGGAATTGGACGAAACAAAAGGCAGAAGTCTTATTTTTCCCGGGAGCATCCAGACATCCGAAGAGAGGAAGGAGAGGGGCCACAGGCCTCCCTCACACAGGGCTGGCACGGCCCAGGCCCTGGCCGCGCCGCCCCTGTGTGAGGAGGCCCTGGCAGCCCTCTGACATCGCCCCTTCGCCTATAAGAAGCCTCAGGACGGAAAACTCTAAAGGATTCGGCAATTTTCCAGAAGCAGTTCCGCAGCTCCGCCGCCACCGTCGACGAATTTCGGGGGACAAAAGTCTCTGTTCCGACACCCTGCCGGGACGGGGAAGTGCCCCCGAAGCCATCTCCATCGGTCTCCATCGCCGTCTCCATCGACCTCACCGCCATCTCCATCAACCTTGCTGTCTCCTATGATGAGGAGGGAGTAGTTCATCCCCGGGGCTGAGGGCTCTACCGGTAGCTATGTGGTTCACCTCTCTCTCCCATGATGTGATCTTTATGTGATCGTGAGCTTTGTATCATGTTGAACAAGTACATGTTATTATTCAGATATTTTGTGTACACTAGTGATGTTATTAAAGTAATCTATTCCTCCTGCTATGGTGTAACGGTGACAGTGCGTGCATCATGGTGGTACTTGGTTTAGGCTATGATTGTGATCTCTTATGGATTATGAGAATAATTATTGCTATGATAGTATTGAGTGATCTATTCCTCCTTTCATGGTGTAATGTTGACAGTGTGTGCACCGTGTTAGTACTTGGTCTAAGTTGCAATGATTTCTATCTTGAGTTGTTCTTTGATTTGGGTATCGCTATGAGTGGTGTTTGTCAAGTACTTGATGAACTTTAAGGGGTGCTTCTGTAGCCACTACGCAATGATTAGTGTTATTCAATAGGAGAGTAATTCAGAGTACCTTAGCAAAGAGAAGTTATTTGTTCAGTCATGTTATATTGTTGGGAGTGTGTCCACTAGTGAAAGTATGATCCCTAGGCCTTGTTTCCAAGCTTTGCATACCGTTTACTTGCTATTTTATTACTTGTTTGCTCGCAGCGATATTTATTTCACATCAAGTTTGCTACTTATAATCATCTATACCACTTGTATTTCACTATCTCTTCGCCGAACTAGTGCACCTATACATCTGACAAGAGTATTGGGTGTGTTGGGGACACAAGAGACTTTCTGTATCGTAATTGCAGGGTTGCTTGAGAGGGATAGCTTTGACCTCTAACCTCCCTGAGTTCGATAAACCTTGGGTGATCCACTTAAGGGAAACTTGCTGCTGTTCTACAAACCTCTGCACTTGGAGGCCCAACAAGTGTCTACAAGAATAGAAGTGCGTAGACATCAAGCTCTTTTCTGGCGCCGTTGCCGGGGAGGTAAGGTAAAAGGTACTCACATCTTTTGGTTACTAAGTCTTTTAGTTGCTAGTGAGTGCTCAAAGTTATTTCCTTTAGATTCTGCAATTACATCTTTTTGTTTCTTGTTTTTATTTTCACTAGTTAGGCTTAATGGAAAACAATGAGTTCTTTAGTCTTTTTCCTGAGTTTAGATATGAAGTGTTTGAAGAGAAAATTGAAAAACCTTTGGAGCTTAATTTGCATGCTAATAGTGTTGTTAGTATGAATGCTTTGAACACCGTTGTTGATAATGCTATAGAAAAGTCTAAGCTTGGGGAAGCTGGTTTTATTAAGCATGATATTTTTAGTTCCCCAGCTTTAGTGGAGAAAGTTTGTTCGGATAATATTTTATCTCCCATATGTGATGTTCCTTCTTATGATGATATGTTTGATGAATATGCTTTGCGACATAGTAGTTCTCTATCTTGTGATGATACTAAGCCTCTAGTTTATGATGATGGGTATAATATTTTCAGTTCACCTACTTTTGAGGAGAAAATTAGTTATAATTACAATATGCCTCCTGTTTTTGATGATTATGGTGATGAGAATAATTATTCTGTTGAATCTGCTCCTACTACTATTGTTCCTGTGGTGAGTATTAATTCTTTTATGCATGTGGCTCATGATAGGGATGCTTTATGTGATAGTTATATTGTTAGTTCTATTCATGATGCTACTGAAAGTTATTATGAGAGAGGGAAACATGGTTTGATGGATCTCAACAATATTAAGTTTCCCCTCTTTATGTTGCAAATCTTGAAGTGGCACTTGTTTTATCTATCCATGCTTGCTACTATGTGCCTCGTTGATTTATTTTCTTACAAGATTCCTATGCATAGGAAGTGGTTCAGATATAAATGTCTTTCACATTTGTTTTTTGATGCTCTCTATTGCTTTAAGTTCCTACATGGCGCCTTTGCCTCAAGCTCTTATATGGCGCCCACATGAGCATCTTTGCAAATTACTGCGCCTAGCTCAAAGGCGTTAAAGAAAAGCACTCTTGGGAGATAACCCATTATTTTATTTTCAGTACTTTTTATTTTATTTGAGTCTTGGAAGTTATTACTACTGTAATAACCGCTCCTTATCCTTTTTATTTCGTTTTTGTGCCAAGAGAAGCCTCTAATTTGAGTGAGGTAAGATTTGGGGATGTTGCTGTCCTGAAACTGTTTTCGGTGCTGCACCGTAAAAATTCGTGAAAATTCTCTGTTTATCTTTTGGACCTGCGATTTCTTGTGCATATGCCCCAGGTTATATCCAAACTTTTGTTAGTTGAACACTTTTTGATTTGAGTAACAGAAAATCCCTAAAAAATTCGACCTTTGTCAGCTGTTCAGTTTTGACATATTTCTGCCAATATTTGTGTTTGCCCCTTTATCGCCTTCTTTCGAGTTCTTTTGATCACGGAACTTTTTGGAGAGGTTGCTACAGTAGTACATGCTTAATATGTGGTGGTTTTGAGTTGAAACCTGAATGCTTACACTAATGTTGCTAATAGAATTGTGTTTAGTTTTGTATGAAGGAAGTTTTCAAGTGTAGGGATTGGAGAATGATGAGATGAGTTGAAGAATGAACAAAAGCTCAAGCTTGGGGATGCCCATGCATCACCCCAAGAAATATCCAAGAAGTACAAGCGTCAAAGCTTGGGGATGCCCCCGAGGCACCCACTTCTTCATCGGCAAAAATCAGGTCACCTTTCAAAACACTATATTTTTATTGCTTCATGCACTATGTGTTTTTCTTGGAGCGTCAGTTGTTTTTGTTTTCAGTATTAGTTTAGTTTAGTTTGCTGCAATAAATGGTTAGATCACATCATGTTTCTTTTGGAGGAGATGAACTCGCTTTTCATTTGCCAAGAACACTCTAGTTTTCACTCTTATCGTTCACCGAGTGTTCTTCTTTTTCTGCTACTGCGTTAGCTTGCATTTTTCGCCTTGATTTGCGTTTAGACCTTGCCATATATTTTCATCAAGGTGTATTTTTGCCTCTGATCTTTATTGGTTTTCATCAAAAGAGGTGTTTATAAAAATTTCAAATGGTGTTGGAAAAGAGAAAAAGCTTTATGCAAAATAGTGGTACAAGAAGGAGCTTGTGTAGACTACGGCCTAGGCTTTTGCATGTCGTGCTTGATGTCTTTTTGATAGTATGCTTAGTGGTTTTGCTGTAGCATGACTTGTCTCAAATAACTGAGATTGCTTAATGAGCCTTTGAAAAAATCATGCGTTGTTTTTATTATATGGAAGCATTATTTTGGTTTTCTCCTTGATGCTTTATTTGGGTTGACTTGGCGCATGCTCACACATGTTAGACTCTTACAAAGTCGCCAATAGCCTCTATGATCATTTAGTTTTTGACTTTTGATGCCATCTTATGCTTCTTTTAATGTCGCTTTGTCGCTTTGCATGATTATGGCCGTTATTGCTCTCTTAGTTGGTCGCTCCCAGTCTTTTGCTAGCCCTCGCCTTGTACAGAGTATGAGCTCTACTCGTGCATCCAACTCCTAAAAACCAAGTTTGCCATTGTGTCCACTATAAACTCCTATGCATGGTATTTGTAAGCCATTCCAAGTAAATTTTCATGTGCTACCTTTCAAAAACCTTCAAAATACTTCTCGTTTTGTGACACTGTTTTCAGCTCATGGGGACGTAGTGGTCGGATTTGCTATCTTCCATATTGCTTATTCCAAAAAGAAAAAAAAGGAAAAAATAAAAAAAGAAAAAAGGCACTCCTCCATGGAAAGTGAATGTTGGTGGGCACCTGATGGAATCGGTTAGCCATGGTTTGAGAAAGGAAAAAAGGTGGGGAGGAGTGCCAAGCTTTATAAAAAGGAGCACAAAAGTGCCAATCTCTCTCTCTCAAAAACTTGCTTCATTTTTGTATGGAAGATAGTAAGAACCCCATTGCCAGTCGTTGACAAAGACAACCACCTCTCAAAACCAATTTTTATCTCTCTGTTTTACAAATGAAAAGCTCTAGCACATGTTTAATCACTGCTTCCCTCTGCGAAGGGCCTTTCTTTTACTTTTATGTTGGGTCACCACCTTCTATCTTTATGCACCATTAAGAGAGCATAGTTGTCATTCTGAGTATAATGTGCATTGTCCCAAAGTTTTCATTGATTGATTCATGATCATGGTTTCACTTGTTCTTAAATTATTTGTATCTAGTCGCCCTCTTAAACTTGAAGGTGTCCTATGCATTTATGTTTTGCTCTCTGTGAAGGACAAGCTGAAAACCATTTGTATGTTTTCCTTATGATTTGAACACACGTTTGACTTTCATTGTTTCATTTTCCTGATCTTTTGTTTGTGTTCATTTGCATGTTTATAACATGGTTGCTAAGTTTTTATTGTCAAGATTATGTCTTTCATGCCCATGTTTTAAGTTCTTTGATCCCAGCTCACAAATGCTTACATATATGATCAAGATTTCTTTTGTTATCACTTACCTACTCGAGGACGAGCAGGAGTTAAGCTTGGGGATGCTGATACGTCTCCAACGTATCTATAATTTTTGATGCTCCATGCTTGTTTTTACACCATTTGCCTACTGTTTCGTTACACTTCGTGGCACTTTTATGCATTTTCCGGAACTAACCTATTAACGAGTTGCCACAGTGCCAGTTCCCTGTTTTCTGCTGTTTTTGTGTTTCAGAGTGATACACAGGAAATATTCTCGGAATTGGACGAAACAAAAGGCAGAAGTCTTATTTTTCCCGGGAGCATCCAGACATCCAAAGAGAGGAAGGAGAGGGGCCACAGGCCTCCCTCACACAGGGCTGGCGCGGCCCAGGCCCTGGCCGCGCCGCCCCTATGTGAGGAGGCCCTGGCAGCCCTCTGACATCGCCCCTTCGCCTATAAGAAGCCTCGGGACGGAAAACCCTAAAGGATTCGGCAATTTTCCAGAAGCAGTTCCGCAGCTCCGCCGCCACCGTCGACGAATTTCGGGGGACAAAAGTCTCTGTTCCGACACCCTGCCGGGACGGGGAAGTGCCCCCGAAGCCATCTCCATCGGTCTCCATCGCCGTCTCCATCGACCTCACCGCCATCTCCATCAACCTTGCTGTCTCCTATGATGAGGAGGGAGTAGTTCATCCCCGAGGCTGAGGGCTCTACCGGTAGCTATGTGGTTCACCTCTCTCTCCCATGATGTGATCTTTATGTGATCGTGAGCTTTGTATCATGTTGAACAAGTACATGTTATTATTCAGATATTTTGTGTACTCTAGTGATGTTATTAAAGTAATCTATTCCTCCTGCTATGGTGTAACGGTGACAGTGCGTGCATCATGGTGGTACTTGGTTTAGGCTATGATTGTGATCTCTTATGGATTATGAGAATAATTATTGCTATGATAGTATTGAGTGATCTATTCCTCCTTTCATGGTGTAATGTTGACAGTGTGTGCACCATGTTAGTACTTGGTCTAAGTTGCAATGATTTCTATCTTGAGTTGTTCTTTGATTTGGGTATCGCTATGAGTGGTGTTTGTCAAGTACTTGATGAACTTTAAGGGGTGCTTCTGTAGCCACTACGCAATGATTAGTGTTATTCAATAGGAGAGTAATTCAGAGTACCTTAGCAAAGAGAAGTTATTTGTTCAGTCATGTTATATTGTTGGGAGTGTGTCCACTAGTGAAAGTATGATCCCTAGGCCTTGTTTCCAAGCTTTGCATACCATTTACTTGCTATTTTATTACTTGTTTGCTCGCAGCGATATTTATTTCACATCACGTTTGCTACTTATAATCATCTATACCACTTGTATTTCACTATCTCTTCGCCGAACTAGTGCACCTATACATCTGACAAGAGTATGGGGTGTGTTGGGGACACAAGAGACTTTCTGTATCGTAATTGCAGGGTTGCTTGAGAGGGATAGCTTTGACCTCTAACCTCCCTGAGTTCGATAAACCTTGGGTGATCCACTTAAGGGAAACTTGCTGCTGTTCTACAAACCTCTGCACTTGGAGGCCCAACAAGTGTCTACAAGAATAGAAGTGCGTAGACATCAGTCACCATGTCCTATTTGGAATGTAGTCAGTGTCATCTATGCCTAGATGACCGTTGTAACCCTGGCCACCACTATATAAGGTGGCACAGGGAGCCCTAGCCAAGGGTTGGTCACTTGAGAGTCTCATAGTTAGCAGTGCATCTTCCTCCTCTAGCAGAGAGCTTGGGAGCACCATTGTTGTACACTCCATCAATCCAGATTTATACAGGCAGTAGTGCAGGAGTAGGGGTGTGATCTCCTTACGAGAGCCCCGAACCTGGGTAGATCGTGTGTTCCTTTCTGTCATGCTTCTTAGTATGTTTCCCTCTCCTGAATCCTCCAGCACCTAGTTCGGCCCCCATTTAAGCCATCCCATGGCATATGTTGTTTCACCACGACGACATTTGGGGCCCACCGTGGGGCAGATCGATGTGCTAGGCGGAGTCTTCATTCGGACGGGATCTGTGATAGCATCGTCGCGAGTGCGCGTGGTCTCTGGCCTCGTCCAGAGGCTACGCTCGCTCAGCTTCATCTCCGACAATGTCGGTTGTCTCGGTGGCCGGCCTTTCCCCAGGAACGGCCGGATCATGTCTTTCGGTTCCCACGAGGTGTACGTGGGGACTGAGAGTGTTTGCAGGTATCCGAAGCAGGTGCTGGTGGTGGCGGATCCTCCATCGCATTTGCTGGCTCATGCTGGGCATAGCGCTCACCCAGTAGAGTCGGCAGAGGTGATGATAGCCGGCACTAGCGCCGGCAAAGGAGCAGCAGCTGCAGATGTTCCTCCGGAGAAGGAGAAGGCAAAGAGAACAACGTGTCCACCGCTAGAGAGGGCAGAGAACCTGGCCGGCACTTCTGGCGTGCCGGCTAGGGGTCAGCCCCTCATTCCCATCATCAACCGGCTTCTCGAGCCGGTGCAGTCCGGCGATGATCCGGAGCAAGCGAAGGAAGTCCTGGAAGGGACACGTCAGGCCCTCGTCGACGAGGCCCTGGCCATGCAGCAGGAGCGGGAAAGGTTCAATCGTCAACTACGTGAGTATGAGGGTGCCCAAGGTTTTACTCCTATGGTAACCCGGCCTAGCCGGATAGAGGAAGTTAGAACTAGAGATAGAGACCTAAACAATGAATTGGGTAAGGATGATAGAGCTAGAACTCATAGTGCAACTAGTACTGTGCCGAAGGTGATTTATAGCTCACCAGTAAAGAACCTTAGAGCAGCAGCAGAAGTAGCTAAGGAATTATCTAGTTTATCCGGCGAAGCACTGCGTGAGCAGCAAGCCCGGCTTAACCAACTTTTGTCTAAAGCTAGCAAGTAGCAGGAGGCCTTTAAGAAGGCGAATCCAGGTGCCGGCGCATCGCAGTACATTGCGTCGGTGGGAGGTGCCAGCGCGAGGTCGAGGGGCCAAGCCTCGTTGACGAGGGAATGCCCTTCGGGTACTCGCAGATTAGTATACCGGGTCCGACCCATGATGGAGATGGATCAGAACAAGGACTCGAAGATGACTTGGAGTAGAAGAAGAAAGGCTCTAATCCGTATTCGACTAGGACACTTGTAAAACCTTAGCCCGGTTGCATATATAAAGCCAGGCAGGGGCGCCTCTAGGAGGACATCAGATAAGATATCTCATAGACATCGAATATCATAGACAAGCAATATTAGATATATAAGATAGATTAGACATAGACTAGATACAAATCTCCGCCTACGGCGGCTCCATGTAAACACCTATGATCATATACTAGATTGCTAGCAGGATGTAGCGATCCTCCACCGCGGGGACGTGAACCTGGGTACATCGTGTGCCAATCTCGATCCCGGAATCTCTAGTCGTTGCTCTTCCCCCGATCTAAGTCCTTCATCTAGGACATTTGTCGAGTCAACCCCTCGTCAATTGGCGCCGACCGTGGGGAGCGCGGCGACTGGATTTTGTTATCCGGGCGGGATCCTTCAACTTTTTCATCGACAAGATCAGCAAATTTTGCGGCTGCCAACAGCAGCAGCCAGATCGCTTCTGTCATCGTGGTGAAACAACATATGCCATAGGATGGCTTAAATGGGGGCCGAACTAGATGCTGGAGGATTCGGGAGAGGGGAACGAGCTAAAAAGCACGACAGAAAGGAACACTGATCTACCCAGGTTCGGGGCTCTCGTAAGGAGATAACACCCCTACTCCTGCTCTACTGGTTATATATTTGGATCGATGGAGTATACAACAATGCTGCTTCCGAGCTCTCTGCTAGAGGAGGAAGATGAACTGCTAAGTGTAGGAACACAGAGTGACCAACCAACCAACCCTTTGCTAGGACTCCCTGTGCCACCTTATATAGTGGTGGCCAGGGTTACAACGGTCATAGGAGACCAGGAGACACCAACTACACTCCAAATAGGACTTACTGACGAGGGCAGACGCCCTTAACTTTCTCCCTGATTGCTCTCGATGGGACTCGCCCTTGCTGTACCTTGTACTTCCAGGACTGTGACCTTACCACTCTGAGGTAAGCTTGTACTTGTGCACAGTGAGGGTAGGTAACCTCCACTGTGCACCCTGCCATCATACTCTGCTACCATGCTTGGATGTTTTCTTCCTTGATTGTAGCGATGTGACACCTTGGTTGACTTAAGTATCCCGGATATGACCGTTGGCCATATCCGGGACCTATATGCCGGACCGACGGCCTATGAAGGTCGGGTAATCCGGCCTCCTCTGCTCCTGCACAACACACCAAATAGATAGGCCGGCATATCTAAGTATATGCCAGCACTCCTCAGTTTGTATTCCGGTTATACCGGCATATCCAGACATTAGCCGGGATATACATATATGCCGGCCTGGCCGATGCTCCTATATTCCGGCCAGGCCCTTCCTTGGTCAACCGGTATAAAGTCAACCATAAACCTTGTATCTTTCTAGTCTCTTGACCCTATCGGGGGTCATCCCCCCGACACTAGTCCCCGAAGCTGCCGAGGTTCCCCAGTCATAACTGTGGAGCCTTGACAGGTTCAACATATCCTCTTTTCATCATACCCCAGTTTTCCGTTATAACCCGACGATCAGATTATATGCCGGGATATCTACCCATATCCCGGCCACTGTTCCTTCTCCAAAAGTTATTCCGGCCGGTCCCGAGGGTATTCCGGACGGAACACATACACCGGGCAGTTATTCCGACATATAGACGAGTCTTCCTTGAGAAGCCAGGCCTGACAGTTTGCATCGAAACTTGCAACTTCCCTACCACCTCGAACGGTCACACGATGGGACGGTTCACAGCGCAGTTATTCCTCGCCATCATTGCCTAGCGGCACGGTTACAATAGCCGCCGCCCCACTCCGTGCCGCCACGTGGCGACTCACTGCAGGAACGGTCGGGGTAGTGGAACACTCCCACGATCCCCACGACACTGGCCTCTTCAGTATAAATACGGGGTGGGGGGTAATTTGCTCTTTTTACCCCCACATCGCCTTCTTCTTCCTCCGTTCCTCTGCCCCTTGCGCTTCACCGCCGGACCGAGGAACAGAGAAGGAAAGCCGCCGCCGTCGCCCACCTGCACGCCGGCGCCTCCGCTTGCCGACGACCGGCACCATCGTCGACGACGCCGCCGCTCCTCTCTGCGACACTGCTGCAGGATCGGATCTCCCTCTGCACGCTCGTCGCCGCTCCATCGCCGCCGGCCAAGCTTCGGTAAGTTCCTCTTTCTCCGTTCTCGTTCTTCATCCCTCCTGCTTCTTTGTAACTATATCACGATAGCCTTGCCATCTTGAATCTGTGGTAGTTTCTCTGGTAGATGTCTCCATGACTCGATTAGCATTGCCAGTGATATCTCTTTGATAGTTCACAGCAGTTCTTCCGTGGGAATTATATCCATGTTTATTTCCGGTTTTAACTGCCTCGGTAGATCTTCTATTTCTGCTAACATTGGTGAGAGCGGTATGCCGGAGAGACTAACCTCCCCCTTTTCTCCGGCCTTGATAGAATCTTCCACTTTAACTGATATGCTAAGTTTCTCTGCTAATATTTCACATCCCAACACTTTTGCAGCGCATGAACAACACTCGGGCCGACATGTATCATGACCTGGTATGCGAGCATCGGAAGTTATCCGACGAGCATAGCAAGCTTCGGCTGGAGCTATCCAAGAAAGGTAATCTTCGCCGGCATACCGCTATATGCCGGATACCTTTCCTCTTTTTACTTTGCAATACTATTCCTTCCGACCCATAACCTTGTGCCGACATTCTTCAGCTGGCACTGAAGAACAAGTCGCCGAGCTTCTTAAGAGGGTGAAGGAGCTGACAGGTATGCCGGATCCGGTTAATCTTCAACTAAACATTCTGTACTTCAAATCCTTTTAACTTCAAATTTTTGCAGATGAGAAGGCTGGACTGGAAGCACGCCACCAGGACTGTATGTCCTCAGTGGATGTGGCCAAGCAACTGGACGACCGGGATGCCGCTCACAAAGCCGAGATAGAGCAGCTGAAGGGCCGGGTTGCCGAGCTTCTGGAGGAGAAGGAACAGAGGGAGGGCCAGCTGAAGAAGACCCAGGACCTGCTCGTTGCTTCCGAGACTGATGCCTCCACTGCCCATGCCGAACTGGCTAGCTTGAAGGAGCAAGCAACAAAATGGGAAGTCACAGTCGCACAGCTCAATGCTGACCTCGCCAGTAAGCTTCAAATCCTTTTCCTTCAGCTTGCCCGACATACCATGACATTTTCCGGCATAACCTTTGCGCCGGCACATACTCTTTTGCTTACATGCTTTCTATTTCTCAGACATGTTTCCCGCTTCCGTCGAAGACGTTGAGAGGGCTCTGTAGTTGGATCGAGAGAACTGGGGTGTTCCGGTTGACTCGGCCAACTGGGACATGTCGGAGCAGCTGCTGGCTCTGCAATCCCGGAAGAACGCCATGACGCTCTACACCGAAGAACACTTTTACGGCGCCCAGGAGGCATTCTCTGCCCTCTGGCCGGGACAAAGGACGCCCACTGATCCTGTTGATCTCGGCAATGACCTGCAGCTTGCCAAGGTTCGCCTCCGGGAATGGCGAGATTCCGGCGCGAGGGTTGGAGCTGACGAAGCTCTCAGCTACTTCTTGTCCTGGTATGAAAAAGCTGACTTGGAGACTTTGCGCACTGTGCGCGAAGGATCCATCTGGACCACGGATCCGGAACACATCCGGCGTCGGCGGGAGTTGGCCCACAGCTATGTGGACTATGCCGACACCGACGCCTTCGTCCGGGACATCCGCGAGCCGGAGAAGAAGGACGACGCCGGGGCATCTGCCGCTGCTGAGGGCTCCGACCGACGCCCCGGAACAGGGATCTGCCCCGGGCGGAGGTGATGGCTCCATTCCATCTGCTGGGTCCGGCACTCCTGAAGCCGACACTTCTACTGCTACAGCTCCACCAGCCGGCGGCCCTGCTTCTGCCCCTGCTCCTTGACTTTGCAGCACAAAAACTTTAAGCTTTATCAGATCCCCGGTATGCCGGGTGCAGATGTAATATATACGTTTAACTTCCTTTGGTTTGCTACCTGAACAAGTTTTATCTCGGTTCGCTTGTTATCAATGCCGGATCATCTTTTGGCTAAGTCACCGAGTTTGCTTTCCTGTTTCCTCAACTTCACAACCTTGGCTACTTGTCTACCTTATTTGGCTTTCGATGTATGAGTCTCAAGGTTGCCTCATTGAACATACAGTACTTTAACTTTGAAACTTAGACTTCAAATCATCCGACACTTCAAGTTTTATCTTTAGCTTTAACACAAATGTCGGTTCGCTTGCTCTATACTCCTTAGCCGTTTTCCATGTGTAGACAATCTCCGACATCTACTCTTGCTAGCCATGAAGCCAGGTTTCGGACAGCAGCTGAGTCGAAGAGCGGCCTTTGGTGCCGACACACTACTAGGCCAACATAGGAAGCATTCAAAACAAGCCAGCCGGCATATAAACAAGAACTGAAAATAAACAACGATATATCTCGGAGGCAGTGCCCGATCTCTTCGGGATGCCGACATATCATTTATTAGCCTTATACCGGCATAAAAAGCAAAATGGAAATACATACATTATGTTTCTCAGGAGTAAAAGGGGCGGAGTAGAGCTATGTTCCACGGTCTCTTGGTTTCTTCTCCGGACCTGTCCGCCTTGTCCTTCTTGGGGGCCTGCGCATCTATAAGATAATAGGCATCATTGTGCAGAGCTCTGCTCACAATGAATGGCCCCTCCCATGGAGGAGTTAACTTATGCCGGCCCTCTGTGCCTTGCCTTAGCCGGAGTACTAGATCTCCCTCTTGGAATCTCCTTGGATTTACCTTCTGCGCATGATAGCGTCTGAGGTTCTGCTGATATACTGTTGTTCTTGATAGTGTTACTTATCTTGCCTCTTCCAGCAGATCCACATCATTTTCCCTGGCTTCTTTAGCCTCTTCCTCAGTATATAGCACTACTCTTGGTGCATCATGTATTACATCTGTTGGAAGCACAGCTTCTGCTCCATACACCAGGAAAAATGGTGTGTAGCCTGTTGACCTATTCGGAGTTGTCCTTAAACTCCAAAGCACTGCTGGCAATTCATCTAGCCAACATCCCGGAGTTTTCTCTAGTGGTTCTATCAGCCGAGGTTTTATGCCGGATAATACTAGTCCATTTGACCTCTCTACTTGGCCATTGGTACAAGGGTGAGCGACCGACGCAATGTCCAGCCGGATTCCCACCTCCTCACAAAATCTAGCAAATGGCCCTTGAGCAAAGTTCGACCCATTGTCAGTGATGATGCCATGGGGAACCCCATATCTCAAGATTATATCTTTTAAGAATTTGACTGTTGTGTGACCATCACACTTGCTTATGGGCTTCACTTCAATCCATTTGGTGAACTTGTCCACCATGACCAGGATATGGGTCATCTTTCCTCTGGCCGGCTTAAAAGCCCCGACCATATCCAGGCCCCAAACAGCAAAGGGCCAGGTTATCGGGATAGTCTTCAAGGCAGATGCCGGCTGATGAATCTGGTGGGCATATTTCTGGCACCCATTACATTTCCGGACCAAGCCTTCTGCATCTTGCAGTGTCGTCGGCCAATAAAACCCATGCCGGAACACCTTTGCCACCAATGCTCTGGATGAAGCGTGGTGACCACACTCCCCCTGATGAATTTCCCGGAGCATCTCCAGGCCTTCCACAGATTCGACACATCTTTGCAATACTCCGGTGACGCTTCTCTTGTATATTTCCTTGTTGATGATGGTATATCCTTTGGACCTCCTTATAACCCGGCGTGCCTCTGTTTCATCCGCCGGCACTTGATCATCCACCAAGAAATCCATGATAGGACATGCCCATGAGGGCACTTCCTTGACAGCGAACACTGCCTGATCTATCTCCATCATTTCGACCGACACATAACCGATCTCCATGGGCTGCGAAGTTCCCGGGACTGAGGGATCAGTCCCCGGGTATGCCGGAGCAGTCCCCGGGTATACCGGCACAACCTCTTGGTACATTTTACCCTTGCCCCTGGTTCTGCTCCGGAATACTGCACTCACAGCATATGCCGGCGCAGTCCCCGGGACTGAGGAATCAGTCCCCGGGTTATCTGACCTGGCTCCGGCATCTATCTCCATCGGAACTGCTTCCTCTGGACCTGGCGGGACATAAATGGAAGATGACTCCGGCGAGGGTTTGATCGACGGCTTCCTTAGATGCTCCAATGAAATGCCGGGCGGGATTGAATCTCTGGAAGATCCCAGCTTGGACAATGTATCGGCTGCATTGTTCTGAGCCCGGAGAACATGCCGGAACTCACAACCTTCAAAGTAACCACTTAACTGCTGCACCAGGAAACGGTAGGATCCCATGTTAGCATCATGCGCATCCCATATTCCGGAACACTGCTGAATCACTAAGTCAGAATCACCGAAACACATAATCCGGCGAATTCCTATGTCCTTAGACACCTTCAGGCCATGCACAAGTGCCTCATATTCCGCCACATTATTTGATGCTGCAAAATGAATCTGCAGGACATATCTCAATTGGTCATTCTTTGGTGAACTGAGAACTATGCCGGCACCCAGGCCATGTATTGTCTTGGACCCATCGAAATGCATCCTCCAATAATTTGCATCTGGCAATGGTGGCTCATATTGTATCTCGGCCCAGTCAATAAAGAAGTCAGCTAACACCTGGGACTTGATTGTATCCCTCTTATCATACTGAGGTGTATATGGCGACAACTCTATTGCCCACTTGGCTATTCTGCCACTGGCATCTTTGTTGCCTATGATCTCCGAGATAGGGGCTTCGGCCACTACCCGGATTGGATGCTCTTGGAAGTAATGCTTGAGCTTCTTGGCCGCCATATAGACCCCATAAGTCATCTTCTGATAGTGTGGGTAGTTTTGCTTTGAGGTGGAGAGGACTTCACTCAGATAATATACCGGCCGCTGCACGGTTTTGCCTCCTTCCTCTCGCTCTACTACCACCACAGCGCTGACAACCCTGTTGGTTGCCGCTATATAGAGCAACATCGGCTCCCGGGGCATTGGAGATGCTAGTACCGGCGCTGTTGACAACATCTGTTTCAATTCCTTGAAAGCAGCATCTGCTTGTACTGTCCAGACAAATGTGTCGGACTTCTTCATTAACTGATATAATGGCAAAGCTTTTTCTCCCAGCCGGCTTATGAAATGGCTCAGGGATGCGAGGCACCCAGTGAACTTCTGTACTTCCCTTAAATCTGTCGGCGGCTTCATCCTTTCTATGGCACGAATCTTGCCGGGATTCACCACAATACTCCGGCTGGAAACCAGGAAACCGAGCAACTTGCCTGCCGGTACACCGAAGGTACATTTAGCCGGATTTAACTTCATCCGGAATCTCCTCAAGTTTGCAAAGGTTTCCCGGAGATCATCTACGAGAGTCTTTCTCTCCTTGGTTTTTATGACGACATCGTCGACATATACCTGCACATTTTTATCTATTTGGTCATGCAAACACTTTTGCATGCACCTCTGGTAAGTTGCTCCGGCATTTCTTAAACCGAACGGCATAGTGAGATAGCAATAAGCCCCGTACGGGGTAATAAAGGATGTCTTTATTTGATCCGGCTCATACAAAGGGATCTGGTGGAAACCAGAATAGGCATCTACAAACGATAACAGTTCACATCCAGCTGTGGAATCAATCACTTGATCGATCCGAGGGAGCGGGAATGGATCTTTAGGGCATGCCTTGTTCAAGTTGGTGTAATCAACACACATCCGCCATACCTTCACTATGGCGGGCTCATCCTTCTTCCTTTCCACCAAAACTAGATTAGACACCCAATCCGGATGAAGCACTTCTTTGATAAAGCCTGAGGCTAAGAGCCTGGCCACTTCGTCCCAAATGGCTTTCCTTCTATCGCCTGCATTCCGCCGGAGCGGCTGCTTCACCGGCTTAGCATCCGGTCTCACATGCAATGCGTGCTCAGCCAGCTCCCTCGGCACACCTTGCAAGTCTGAAGTAGACCATGCAAAGATATCCCGATTCTCACGAAGGAAGCTGATGAGCTCGCTTTCCTATTTGGGATCCAAACCTGCCCCGATGAGGGCATGGCGCTCCGGGAAAACTTCATCCAGAGGCACCTTTTTGACTTCCTTGCCCACTTGGAAAGAAGCACTGCCACTGGGATTCGCCATGCCCGGCATAGATTTGCCGGCCACGACCGTTTCAGCAATCTCCACTGCTCGCTTGAGCCTCTTCTTTTCCTCTGCAATGATCAGAGTCTCGGCCAGATTAGATCCGGCTGTTGCACATGCCATCGAGCGCTTGTAATCACCAATGATGGTGATCACTCCCTTGGGCCCCGGCATTTTCATCTTTAGGTACGCAACATGCATAGAGGCCATGAACTTTGCCAGTGTCGGCCTACCCAGCAAAGCATGGTAGGGGCTTTCCAGATCAACCACCACGAACATGAGATTTTCCACCCTGCAGTTATCCCGGCTGCCAAGCATGACATCCATCCGGATCTTGCCCATTGGCGCACACGAAAGTCCCGGCACAATGCCGTGGAACGTGGTCTTGCTTGGCTCCAACATATTTTCCTTGATGCCCAGCCTCTGCATCGTATCTTGGTACATGATGTTGATGCTGCTACCATTGTCAATGAGGACCTTGCTGAACCTCACGTTATTAGCCGGCCCGACGAATGTCGGATCCATCACCAGAGCATACCCGCCAGGGTTTGGCATGATCCTGGGATGATCTGCCCTGTCCCAGCCAATGGCCTGGTCAGACCAGTACATTAGCTTCGGTACTGCCGACATAACGGCATTTACCTCCAGACACCGCCGGTACAAGCTCTGCTTGTCTGTTCTTTCGGTCTCAAAGACCACGTAGCTCTGATCATGCTCCTTGTACTCATTCCGGCCCGCTCCTGGGCCTCCGGCATTATATTCCAGATTATAGCTCTGGTCTACTTGATTTACGCTGGCATTTCCGGCATTACTCTGACTCCCGGGATTAACCGGCCTGGGCGGGAGTGCAACTGTATTTGCACCTGTCAACGGTGATGGAGCTGCCGGGACAGATGGTCTAGCCGGTCCCCAGGGACCTGCCCGACCTGCTAATATGTCGTCCAACCATGAACAATTTCTCGTCAAATGATTTGTCGGCTTACCCGGCTGGAATGTGTGAAACACACAAGGCTTGTCCATGGCCAGACCCACTGTATACTTCGGCCACTGCTTCTTCTGACCGGTGGCTCCGCCGGCATTCTTGTTGACCCAGACATTCTTCTTCTGGAAGGGCTGCGCTTGCTGCTGTGGTTGTTGCTGCTGAGGCTGCTGATAGCCCTCATATCTCGGACGCTGGCTACTGCCGGCGCCCTCTTGCTCTTCCTCCACCGCTGCTACTTATGCTGCCCCATACCGGTAATCCGGCCTTTCATCTCTTCTCTTTCTCCGGTTATCAGTGCGATAGTATTGCCCTGGTCTCCCGGCGCTGATGGTGTTCCCCTGAGTCTGCCCCTGTCCTTGTGAATCAAGGGTGGGCTGCATGGGATCTCCCAGAGCATAACTATCGGCAATCTTGATTGTCTCGGCCAACGTGGCCGGCATTTCCCTCTGAAGCTTTTGCCACAACATGGTGCCATGTCGGCACCCATGAGCGAACCACATGATGGCCTGCTGCTCCACAACTCCTTCGCAGGAATTGCGCAAGGTGCACCACCTGGTCAGGTAGTCCCGGTCGGTCTCGTTTACTCCTTGCCGGCAGTTAGCCAGCTGCTGAGGACGATTCGGCCTCTTATATGTACTGGTGAAGTTTGATACAAACTGCTCTTCGAAATCAACCCAGCCATTGATACTTCCGGCCGGCAGATTATTCAGCCATATCCTGGCTGGTCCTTCTAGCATTTGCGGTACATATCGTACCGCCCATCTGAGGTTTCCTCCGGCAATGTTCACTGCGGTGGAGTAATCCTCCAACCAATCTTCCGGCTTTGTACTGCCGTTGAATGTCCTCGCGCCACGCGCGAGTTGGAAGTAGTAAGGTACCGGCTCACCCATAATCCGGGGTCCAAAGCACATAGGACCCAGAGCTCCTTGTCTCTCCACCAACTCCGATTGGTGAATCCTGTCCAGCTTGAAGCGCGCATCACTTGCTGCCAAGGACCGAGGTCCCAGCCGGGATGCAATTGGGCCCGCGATCACTTTTTCCTGCTGCTGCTCTGGCTGATACTGCTCACTATGCCGGCCTTGCTGATGCTGCTGCTGATATCCCGCCCTGACAAGGGCGGAATTCCCATCATCCTCTCGATGTCCCGGATGACCTGCACCTTGCTGCTGCGCTGCACCTCCGGCGCCCTGCTGCTGACGCCGGGCTGCACTGTTACTCCGGCCACCTCCGGCCGAAGCTGCTCCTTGCCCGGCCGGCACATTCTGGCCAGCACTCTTGTGGCCGACATACTTGTCAGCTTGGTCGGCACTCTTCTGAGCTACCGCCTGCTTTCCGGCAATTGCCGGATCATATACTTGGATCTGCTTGTCCCGGCGGCCAGAGGTCACACTTCCGGCACGCCGGGCGCTTGGATGCGGGGACGAAGCTTCGCCCCTTGACCTTGCGCCGGCACCTCCTACCGACGCAATGTACTGGGATGCCCCGGCACCGGGGTTTGCCTTCTTAAAAGCCTCCTGCTGCTTGGTAGCTTCAGACAAAAGATGGTTAAGCCGGGCTTGCTGCTCATGCAGTGCTTCGCCGGACAAATTAGATAAGTCCTTAGCTACCTCTGCTACTGCTCTAAGGTTCTTCACTGGTGAGCTATAAATTACCTTAGGCACAGTACTAGTTGCAGTATGACCCTTACCACTAGCACCTTTCTCTAGCTCAGTGTTAAGATCTCTACCTCTAGTTCTAACCTCTTCTATCCGGCTAGGCCGGGTTACCACAGGAGTAAAACCGTGGGCAGCCTCATACTCACGGAGTTGCCGGTTAAACCGCTCGCGTTCCTGGTGCATGGCCAGGGCCTCATCGACGAGGGCCTGGCGAGATCCCTCCAGGACCTCCCTTGTCTGCTCCGGATCATCGCCGGATCGCACCGGCTCAAGAAGCCGATCGATGATGGGAAGAAGCGCCTGACCCTTTGCCGGCACGGCGGAAGTGCTGGCCAGGTTCTCGACACGCTCCAACAGAGGACGTGCCGACCTCTTGGCCTTCGGCAGCTCCGGGGGAGTGTCTCCTGCTGCTGCTGCTGCTTTGCCGGCACCATCTGCCGGCGGCACTGATGTGCCGGCCATCATTACCTCGGCCGACTCTACTGAGCGAGCGCTACGCCCAGCGTGAGCCAGCCGATGCGATGGAGGATCCGCCGCCACCAGCACCTTTTCCCTGCAAACTCTCTCAGTCCCCACGTACACCTCGTGGGAACCGAAAGACATGATTCGGCCATCCCTGGGGAACGGCCGGCCGCCGAGACATCCGGCGTTGTCGCTGACGAAGCCGAGCGAGCCTAGCCTCTGGACGAGGCCAGAGACCACACGCACTCCTGAAGCTGCTATCACAGACCCCGTCCGAATAAACACTCCGCCCAGCATATCGATCTGCCCCACGGTGGGCGCCAAATGTCGTCGTGGTGAAACAACATATGCCATAGGATGGCTTAAATGGGGGCCGAACTAGATGCTGGAGGATTCGGGAGAGGGGAACGAGCTAAAAAGCATGACAGAAAGGAACACTGATCTACCCAGGTTCGGGGCTCTCGTAAGGAGATAACACCCCTACTCCTGCTCTACTGGTTATATATTTGGATCGATGGAGTATACAACAATGGTGCTTCCGAGCTCTCTGCTAGAGGAGGAAGATGAACTGCTAAGTGTAGGAACACAGAGTGACCAACCAACCAACCCTTTGCTAGGACTCCCTGTGCCACCTTATATAGTGGTGGCCAGGGTTACAACGGTCATAGGAGACTAGGAGACACCAACTACACTCCAAATAGGACTTACTGACGAGGCCAGACGCCCTTAACTTTCTCCCTGATTGCTCTCGATGGGACTCGCCCTTGCTGTACCTTGTACTTCCAGGACTGTGACCTTACCACTCTGAGGTAAGCTTGTACTTGTGCACAGTGAGGGTAGGTAACCTCCACTATGCACCCTGCCATCATACTCTGCTACCATGCTTGGATGTTTTCTTCCTTGATTGTAGCGATGTGACACCTTGGTTGACTTAAGTATCCCGGATATGACCGTTGGCCATATCCGGGACCTATATGCCGGACCGACGGCCTATGAAGGTCGGGTAATCCGGCCTCCTCTGCTCCTGCACAACACACCAAATAGATAGGCCGGCATATCTAAGTATATGCCGGCACTCCTCAGTTTGTATTCCGGTTATACCGGCATATCCAGACATTAGCCGGGATATACATATATGCCGGCCTGGCCGATGCTCCTATATTCCGGCCAGGCCCTTCCTTGGTCAACTGGTATAAAGTCAACCATAAACCTTGTATCTTTCTAGTCTCTTGACCCTATCGGGGGTCATCCCCCCGACAGCTTCAACAGAATTCGTCATCAACATCAACTATCATCTAGATCGTCAAAGATCTTCAAGGCTTCATTGTAAAAAATCGTCGAGTTCGTCCAAATCAACGGATCACGGGACAAGTTGAACAATCGATCTGCAGCGAAATCTAGGACCAGCGTCATCAAGACTGTTACCACGTGGAAGCGACAGTTTTTTTGGCATGTTCTAATCAGTACCCAGATCGGTTTTGAAGAAGAATCAACAAGGCACGCATATGGAAGGAGCTAGCCAGATTGATCCGGCTGATGGCGTGCGACACCGACGCAACAAAAGAAAACTATGGAAAGCCGACTTCCGGGTTACACAAGAAATCAATCCACAAGTCTCTGATCAGAATACCACTATGCCGACAAAATATTCAGAGTCGATGTTGCAGTTATCAAAGCAAATAAAAGAAGAGAGAGATTGAGGAGATTGAACCATCGTCAAGCATCAAGTTCCAAGATTGAAGCGATCAGACAAGGGAAGTTATCCCACGTGAAGACCTTCATGGTAAAAAGAAAAAAAAGAGGAAAAGAGATTGATAGCTATACGTATTCGCGTAAAGACCGGATCGTTCGCCGCAAGACCAAGTGAAAGCAGCAAGATAGTTACACCGGCGATTGACTAGCCTGCTCGGACAACCGAAAGAAAAATATTTCGACTACCTCGTCAACTACATCGCGCCGCTACATGCGTCGACTCTGGCTTGCTACGCTCGGAGGATCGCCGTCATGCACTCGCACAAACTATCGGCAATGCTCGGGGGCTCGACATCAACTCATCCCTGAGTGCGGAAACTCACCCTCAAGACCTGCGATTTCGACGACATCAGCAACACGGTGATCCCAACAGCGCTCGGGGGCTCGACAACAACTTCGCCTCCGACCGTGGTTGTGATTCTACGACAACAACTCGACTACGACTACATCGTCGACTACGGCCGCGTCGACGACGGTGCACCCGATAAAAGCTAAGTTCTCCTCTTCCAAGAGTCAATTATCATTTACGTTCGCTGCACCCGATGCTCGGGGGCTCCGCCATGAAAAATCATCTTGCATATCATTGACTTCGGAAAAATTGCGAAAGCCCTAGTAGCTGGCGTTCCTTGTCGAATACTTGTCAATTTAGTTTACAGTCACATGAAGCTCGACTAACGGTTGGCAAGGCACAAAATCTTGGGGCGTCAGGCTAACGAAAAGGCTTAGCAAGTATCTTCAAAAATGCGGCAAATGCACCACATTACGTCTGACCTGAGTAGCTAATCGAGCCGTGAAGTGCATCAGGATAACGAAAGGGTCTTACGTATGAGCAACAAAATTGCACAAAAAATATCGAGTTTTTATTTTACATACTACATCATCATTACAATATGCAAACGCAATATTTCTTCGAGAGATAAAATATTTCACAAATTTTCATATTTTCTGCAGGAGTCGACAAAATCATCAAGTCCTTCAGCGAGAGTCAAAATTCTTCGAGTAGTACAACTTGAGTCTATGCCCGGCTACAAGTATCCGAACATAGACTCGGGGGCTACTCCCATCGGGAGCGCTGGTTGCGCACCCGATAGAAAGATCATTTGAGAAAGAATTCGACAACAAGAAGAAGACGCAAGAGATGATGAAAGAAGAAAATTGGAGCCTATGATCGACTACAAGTACCCGACCATAGCCTCAGGGGCTACTCCCATCGGGAGCGCTGGTCGCGCACCCGATGAAGATTTACTTCGAGAAAATCATCAATAAAGAGCAAGGAAGAAAATTTCGAGTCCATTGTCGGTGGCAAGCACCAGAAAATAAACTCGACATTTCACTCCCATCGGGAGAGCGGATTCAAGAACCCAAAGATTTCAGGAAGTCGAAGAACTGAATTCAAAAATTGGAGAAATCAAAGATTTCAGGAAGTCAAAGAATTGAATTCGAAAATTCAAGAAGTCGAAGATTGAAGAAATCGAAGATTTCGAGAAGTCGAAGTTATATGAAGTCGAAGATTGAAGCATTTGAAGATGGATGAAGATTGAAGTTTTGAGACTCAACCCGAGTCTGCAACTCGAATTGAGTCTCGGGGTCTACTGACGAGGGAATGCCCTTCGGGTACTCGCAGATTAGTATACCGGGTCCGGCCCATGATGGAGATGGATCAGAACAAGGACTCGAAGATGACTTGGAGTAGAAGAAGAAAGGCTCTAATCCGTATTCGACTAGGACACTTGTAAAACCTTAGCCCGGTTGCATATATAAAGCCAGACAGGGGCGCCTCTAGGAGGAGATCAGATAAGATATCTCATAGACATCGAATATCATAGACAAGCAATATTAGATATATAAGATAGATTAGACATAGACTAGATACAAATCTCGGCCTACGGCGGCTCCATGTAAACACCTATGATCATATACTAGATTGCTAGCAGGATGTAGCGATCCTCCACCGCGGGGACGTGAACCTGGGTACATCGTGTGCCAATCTCGATCCCAGAATCTCTAGTCGTTGTTCTTCCCCCGATCTAAGTCCTTCATCTAGGACATTTGTCGAGTTAACCCCTCGTCACTCGTCCCCGCATCCAAGTGCCCGACGTGCCAGAAGTGTAACCTCTGGCCGCCGGGACAAGCACATCCAGGTGTATGATCCGGCAATTACCAGAAAGCAGGCAATGACGCAGGGGAATGCCAGTCAAGGTGACCGGAATATCGGCAACAAGAGTGCCGGCCGGGCAAGGAGCACGCTCGGCTGGTGGTGGCTGGAATAACAACATGTCCCGGCATCCGCAGCAGGGCACCGGATATGTGGTGCAGCATCAAGGAGGAGGTCAGTCGAGACATCGGGAAGATGATGGGAATTCCGCCCTTGCGAGGATGGGATATCAGCAACCTCAGCAACAACAGTATCAGCAAGATTAGCAGTACGAGCAATACCAGCAGGACCAGCCGACGCAACAGCAAAACATGATTCCAGGCCCAATTGCCTCCCGGCTAGGACCTCGGTCCTTGGCCCCGGATGATGCGCGCTTCAAGCTGGACAGAATTTACCAGACAGAGTTGGTGGAGAGATAAGGAGCTCCGGGACCTATGTGCTTTGGACCCCGGATCATGGGTGAGCCGGCGCGCTACTGTTTTCAGCTTGCGCGTGGCGCGAGAACATATAACGGCAGTACAAAGCCGGAAGATTGGTTGGAGGATTACTCCACTGTGGTGAACATTGCCGGAGGAAACCTCCGGTGGGTGGTGCGTTATGTACCGCAGATGCTTGAAGGTCTAGCCAGGATATGGCTGAACAATCTGCCGGCCGGAAGTATCAACGGCTGGGTAGATTTTGAAGAACAGTTTGTGTCCAACTTCACCAGCACATACAAGAGACCCAACCTCCCGCAGCAGCTAGCTAACTGCCGGCAAGGAGATTACGAGACAGACCGTGACTACCTCACTAGGTGGTGCACATTGTGCAATTCCTGCGAAGGAGTTGTGGAGCAGCAGGCCATCATGTGGTTCGCTCAGGGGTGCCGGCATGGCTCCATGTTGTGGCAGAAGCTTCAGAGGGATACGCCGGCCACGTGGGCCGAAACAATCAAGATTGCAGACAGTTATGCATTGGTAGACCCATTGCAGCCCACACTTGCTTCGCAAGGTCAGGGGCAAAACCAGAGGAACAAAAACAATGCCGGGGGATCCGGGCAATTCTATCGCCCTGATAACCAGAATAAGAGGAGAGATGACAGGCCGGATTACCGGTATGGCTCGTCCCAAGTGGCGGCTGTAGAAGAAGAGCAAGCAGGCGCTGGCAGTAGCCAGCATCCGAGATATGAGGGCTATCAGCAGCCTCAGCAACAATAGCAGCCACCGCAGCAGCAAGCGCAGTCGTGGCAGAAAAAAGAATGTCTGGATTAACAAGAATGCCGGCGCTGGCCAGAAGAAGCAGTGGCTGAAGTATACAGTTGGTTTGGCCATGGACAAGCCCTGTGTGTTCCACACTTTCCAACCGAGTAAGCCGGCGAATAATTTGACCAGAAACTGTTCATGGCTAGATGACATATTGGCAGGTCGTACAGGTCCCTTTGGGCCGGCTAGGCCACCTGTCCCGGCAGCTCCATCGCCGCTGACAGGTGCAAATACAGTTGCAGTCCCGCCCATGCCGGTTAATCCCAGAAATCAGAATAACGCCGGAAATGCTGGCATGAATCAGGTTGATCAGAGCTACAACCCAGAGTTTTATACCGGTGGCCCTGCAGCGGGCCGGAATGAGTACAAGGAGCACAATCAGAGCTACATGGTCTTTGAGACCGAAAGAACTGACAAACAGAGTTTGTACCGGCGGAGTTTGGAGGTGAATGCTGTTATGTCGGCAGTGCTGAAGTTGATGTACTGGTCTGACCAGGCCATTGGCTGGGACAGGGCGGATCATCCCAAGATCATGCCAAACCCTGGAGGATATGCGTTAGTGATGGATCCGACATTTGTCAGGCCGGCAAACAATGTGAGGTTCAGCAAGGTCCTCATTGACAATGGAAGCAGTATCAACATCATGTACCGGGATACGATGCAGAAGCTGGGCATCAAGGAGTATATGCTGGAGCCAAGCAAGACGACATTCCACGGCATTGTGCCGGGACTTTCATGTGCGCCGATGGGCAAAATCCGGATAGATGTCATGTTTGGCAACCAGGATAACTGCAGAGTGGAGAATCTCATGTTCGAGGTGGTGGATCTGGACAGTCCTTACCACGCATTGCTGGGTAGGCCAGCATTGGCAAAATTCATGGCTTCTACGCATGTGGCATACTTGAAGATGAAGATGCTGGGTCCCAGAGGAGTGATTACCGTCATTGGTGATTACAAGCGCTCGATGGCTTGCGCCTCGGCCGGATCTAATCTGGCCGAGACTCTGATCATAGCAGAAGAGAAGAAGAAGCTCAAGCGAGCTATGGAAATTGCTGAAGCGGTTGTGGCCTGCAAACCTATGCCGGGCATAGCTAACCCGAATGGCACCACTTCCTTTCAAGTGGCAAAAGAGGTCAAGAAGGTGGCTCTGGATGAGCTTTTCCCGGAGCGCCATGCCCTCATCGGCGCCGGCTTGGACCCAAAATAGGAAAGCGAGCTCACCAGCTTCCTCCGTGAGAATCGGGATATCTTTGCATGGTCAACTTCAGACCTGCAAGGTGTGCCGAGGGAGTTGGCTGAGCATGCACTACATGTAAGGCCGGATGCTAAACCGGTGAAGCAGCCGCTCCGGCAGTTTGCAGATGATAGAAGGAAAGTGATTTGGGAGGAAGTAGCTAGGCTCCTAGCTGCCGGCTTTATCATGGAAGTACTACATCCGGAGTGGCTATCTAATCCGGTCATGGTGGAGAAGAAAAAGGATGAGCCCGCCATAGTCAAGATATGGCGGATGTGTGTTGATTACACAAACTTGAACAAGGCATGTCCTAAAGATCCATTCCCGCTCCCTCGGATCGATCAAGTGATTGATTCCACAGCCAGATGTGAACTGTTATCATTTCTAGATGCCTATTCTGGTTTCCACCAGATCCCTTTGTATCAGGCGGATCAAATAAAAACATCCTTTATTACCCCGTACGGGTCTTATTGCTATCGCACTATGCCGTTCGGATTAAGAAATGCCGGCGCAACTTACTAGAGGTGTATGCAAAAGTGTTTGCATGACCAAATAGATAAAAATGTGCAGGTATATGTCAACGATGTCATCATAAAAACCAAGGAAAGCCGGACTCTCATAGATGACCTCCGGGAGACCTTTGCAAATCTGAGGAGGTTCCGGATGAAGTTAAATCCGGATAAATGCACCTTTGGTGTGCCGGCGGGTAAGTTGCTTGGTTTCCTTGTCTCGAGCTGGGGTATCGAGGTCAATCCCGGCAAGATTCGTGCCATAGAAAGAATGAAGCCACCGACAGATCTGAAAGAAGTATAAAAGTTCACTGGGTGCCTTGCATCCTTGAGTCGTTTCATAAGCCGGCTAGGAGAAAAAGCTTTCCCGTTATATCAGCTAATGAAAAAGTCCGACACATTTGTCTGGACGACGCAAGCCGATGCAGCTTTCAAGGAGCTGAAGCAGATGTTATCAAAAGCACCGGTATTGGCATCGCCATTGCCGAAGGAGCCGATGTTGCTCTATATAGCGGCGACCAACAGGGTTGTCAGTGCAGTGGTGGTAGTAGAGCGAGAGGAAGGAGGCAAAACCATGCAGCGATTGGTATATTATCTAAGTGAAGTCCTTTCCACCTCAAAGCAAAACTACCCTCACTATCAGAAGATGATATATGGAGTCTATATGGCGGCCAAGAAGCTCAAGCATTACTTCCAGGAGCATCCAATCCGGATAGTGGCAGAGGCCCCTATCTCAGAGATTATAAGCAACAAAGATGCCAGTGGCCGGATAGCCAAGTGGGCAATAGAGCTTTCTCCGTATACTCCTCAGTATGACAAGAGGGATACGATCAATTCCCAGGTGCTGGCCTATTTCTTCATTGACTGGGCCGAGATACAGTATGAACCACCTTTGCCGGATGCAAATTACTGGAGAATGCACTTTGATGGGTCCAAGACAATACATGGTTTGGGTGCTGGCATAGTTTTTACTTCACCCAAGAATGACCAGTTGAGATATGTTCTGTAGATCCAATTTGCAGCATCGAACAATGTGGTGGAATTTGAGGCACTTGTGCATGGCCTGAAGATGGCCAAGGACATAGGCATTCGCTGGATTATGTGTTTCGGAGATTTAGATCTGGTGATCCAGCAGTGCTCCAGCATATGGGATGCGCATGACGCAAATATGGCGTCCTATCATTTCTTGGTGCAGCAGATAAGTGGCTACTTTGAAGGATGTGAGTTTCGGCATGTTCCCCGGGATCAAAATGATGCAGCCGATACATTGTCCAAGCTAGGATCTTCTAGAGAGTCAATTCCACCCGGCATTTTGCTGGAGCATTTAAGGAAGCCGTCGATCAAGCCTTCGTAGGAGTCAACATCCATGTATGTTCCGCCAAGCCCAAAAGAAGCAGTTCCAATGGAGATAGATGCCGGCGCCATTACAGATAACCCGGGGACTCTCTCCAATGTCCCAGGGACTGGGCCGACATACGTGGTGACTGCAGTATTCCGGAACAGAGGCAAAGGCAAGGCAAGATGTACCAGGAGGTTGTGCCAGTATACCTGGGGACTGCTCCGGCATACCCGGGGACTGATCTCTCAGTCCCGGGGACTTCGCAGCCTATGGAGATCGATTATGTGTCGGCCGAAGTCATGGAAGTAGATCAAACAGTGTTCACTGCTAGGGAGGTGCCCTCCTGGGCACGCCCGATCATGGATTTCATGGTCAATGGCCAACTACCGGCGGATGAAGCTGAAGCACGCCGCATTATGAGAAGGTCAAAAGCATACACCATCATCAACAAGGAGATGTACAAGAGGAGTACCATAGGAGTACTGCAGCGATGTGTCGAATCATCTGAAGGCCAGGAGATGCTCCGGGAAATCCATCAGGGGGAGTGTGGACATCACGCTTCATCCAGAGCTCTAGTGTCGAAAGCATTCCGGCATGGGTTTTATTGGCCGACGGCACTGCAGGAGGCAGAAGATTTAGTCCGGAAGTGCAACAGATGTCAGAGGTATGCCCACCAAATTCATCAGCCGGCATTAGCATTGAAAACTATCCCGCTGACCTGGCCCTTTGCTGTTTGGGGCCTGGACATGGTCGGAGCATTTAAGTCGGCAAGGGGAAAAATGACGCATATTCTGGTCATGGTGGACAAGTTCACCAAGTGGATTGAAGTAAAGCCGATAAGCAAGTGTGATGGCCACACAGCAGTGAAATTCTTGATGGACATAATCTTGAGATATGGTGTTCCTCATAGCATCATCACTGACAATGGGTTGAATTTTTCCCAGGGGCCATTTGCCAGATATTGTGAGGAGGTGGGAATCCGACTAGACATTGCGTTGGTCACTCACCCCTGTACCAATGGCCAGGTAGAAAGGTCAAATGGACTAGTATTATCCGGCATAAAACCCCGGTTGATAGAGCCACTGGAGAAAACTCTGGGCTGCTGGCTAGATGAATTGCCGGCAGTACTTTGGAGTCTGAGGACAACTCCGAATCGATCCACCGGCTATACGTCGTTTTTCCTTGTGTATGGGGCAGAAGCAGTGCTTCCAACCGATGTAATACATGATGCACCAAGAGTGGTACTATATACCGAGGAAGAGGCTAAAGAAGCCAAAGAAGATGATGTTGATTTGCTAGAGGAAGCAAGAGAGATAACACTATCAAGAACTGCAGTATATCAACAGAACCTCAGACGCTATCATGCACAGAAGGTGAATCTAAGGAGATTCCAGGAGGGAGATTTAGTGCTCCGGCTAAGGAAAGGCACAGAAGGCCGGCATAAGCTAACTCCTCCATGGGAGGGGTCGTTCATTGTGAGCAAGGCTTTGCACAATGATGCATACTATCTTATCGATGCATAGGCTCCCAAGAAGAATCAGGTGGACAGGTCCGGAGAAGAAACCAAGCGGCCATGGAACATAGCTCTGCTCCGTCCGTTTTACTCCTGAGAAGCTTAATGTATGTATTTCCATTTTGCTTTAAGTGCCGGCACTGTATGCCGACACAAGACTAATGAATAAAATGTCGGTACCCCGAGGAAGATCGGGCAATGCCGATACTGTATATTTCCTTGTCTATTGTAACACCCTACTTTTTGTGAACCAGATTTGGACCAAATTCCAATGCATGAATTTAGGGAAAAATAAAAACTTGCATTTCCATGTGTGCTTGTGTGCTAGGGTTTGTATTTCCAAGTGGTGTTGCATGATTACATGTGCATGTGTGTGGGTGCTATTTAAATTCTTTTTCTTTTCGAATTTCTTTTAGTCCTTGTTGTATGAATGCATGGGAGAGTGCTATGATTGCATGCTATTGTTTTGGCCTAGTAGTATGTGTGCTTGACACCAACAATCTTTTCCTCCCTCTTTTTTAAACTTTATTTTTGCACCTCATGTTGGAAAATAGGGACTTCACTTAAAACCCTATCTCCACTTGCCCAAAAATATTGAAACTTGGTGGATGCATTGCTACCCATTTAAAATCATTTCTGAGCCAATCACCATCACCCCTTGGACCAATTTCTGAACATTTCAAAATTCAAGCAAATTTCGACCAAACTCCTTATTCTTTTCTTCTCTTCTCTCTTATTATCTCTCACTCTCTTGCAAACCGACCAAGTGAACCAAGTCTTGACCAGCCACCTCTTTTTCTTCCCTCTGCACTGTAGCAACAACACCGCAGCCCCCTTGTCTCTTCTGTTTGGAACATCTTGGAGAAGCCTGAGGCAAATCTTTGCAAGATTTGCACTCCACACTTCCCACCCCTCTCCACCACCCCTGACAACCAACCAGCGATGAGTTGAGCATCAGTGACCCCCCAGGACCCCACCTAGCAGAGATCCCGAAGCCCTACCTCTCCCTCCATGCCTGTGGTCGCCAATGCCGGTCGAAGAACACCTGATTGGGCTAGGGGCGTAGGCAGCACGCCCGGCTGCCCAGCCTTGCCAATCAACGCGCCACCCCCTCCACTCCATGACCCGACACTGCCCCACGACCGAGCCGAAGCGAGCGCCGCCCTGTCACCTCGCTCTGGTCTGGTCTCCTGCACGCCGAGAGCGTCGAGACCGAGCCCCGTGTTCCCAGCCGAGGGTGAACGAGACCGAGCCATGCTGCGCCCATTCCTGCAAGGCATCGTAAACCCTTCACCTAGCGCCACCCCCTTTGAGCCGAAGCCGACCAGTGCGATCAGAATGAGCTCGACTAACCGTGCACGCGCACTAAAAACCATACGTTTCTGACCGCAACGTTCCACCACCGACGCCATCGACCACATCAGTAGACGCAGCCCACAACACCGTCCAGAACGCACCGCCTCGCTGCCCAATCCACGACGGTCGAAACCACGAGCACGGAGTCCACCGCCGGGGTATAAAACCCACTGGACCGGCCAGAACCTTCCCCTGGACGCCATTCTTCCCCCAGCCCCTCTCCTCTCCACCCAGAGAACCACACCGATGAGCCCCATCCATTCCCCGGGCTGCTGAGCTCGAGGAACACCGCCGGAGCAGGGGTAGACGATGAAGGTTTCGGTCGTCGTCGACCATCTCCCTCTGCTCTCCCTCTGCACCTTTCTCTTCCTCTGCTAGATCTGAACCTCACCCTGCACCCCGTTTCCTCCTTGGCAGCGCGTGGTCGTTGCCATCTTCGACGGAACCCGAGGACCGTCGCGGACGAGCACGGCCACACCCCACCACGAGCACCACTTCCTGCAAGCTTCGGACGCGGTGGAGTTTTCAGAGAGACCGCCGCCGCCCAGCAGCAACCTCAGCCACCCTCGATGCTCCTCGGTGAGCCTCGCCTCGCTTTCCCAGTAGCTAGGGCTAGGGTTTCGCCCAGCCCCCATCGTGAGGGAGACGACGGCTCCCTGCCGTCGATCTCTGTTCTAATCGGACAGGCCGCGTTGTCCGATACCAATTCGGCGCCCCCGTGCCGCTGACCGCCGGGCCCCGCCTGCCAGCGGTTTGAATCTGCCCCTCCCGCGCGCAGGCGCCGGACTGGGCCGGCCCAGCTAAGATCTGGCCGAGCCCCTTCAGAAATGGCCTGTTTCATATTTTTTTAGGAAATGCTCTGTTATTTTGGGTTTGCCTGCAAAGTTTAAAAATTCA
Source organism: Dactylis glomerata (assembly GCA_007115705.1). Lineage (NCBI taxonomy): Eukaryota > Viridiplantae > Streptophyta > Magnoliopsida > Poales > Poaceae > Dactylis > Dactylis glomerata. The sequence goes on along the minus strand of QXEO01000742.1, from coordinate 493,360 downwards.
TAAGTAAATCTCTGTGCATGCAAATGGTGTGATTCAAATTTCCCTGGATAGCTTATTTGATTATCTTTCAAATGTCATAGGTCTCACATCTGTAGGAGCAATATAGAGCAGAGGATAAATTGTGGAGTCAAATTAACCTCTTTTCAAACTTAAATGCAAATCTTAAGTTTTATGTACTGGAATTGGGTGATTCCAATTTCCAGTGGTAGCTTATTGTGTTATCTTGCTTGACCCACTGGTTTTACTATTTTAGGATTTATATTCTTGCAGTAGTAATTAATAAGGCATTGTGTGTAGTTAACCTTAGATAAATTATCATTTGCAGTAGGAATAGAATTTTGTGTTGAATCCAATTTCATTGGGTTGTGTTCTGGAAGAGCTTTCCAAAACACTTGACCTCATGTTTTTCTGAAACTCAAAGAATATCTGAAAATTATTTTGGTACTCTAGTGTTATTTCCTATTGTTTAATTCATAGGAAATTAACCACAAATTGTTTTTATGAAAATCCAACTTTGTTAGGTTCTTAAGATTGTTGTCAACCTGCAATTATGCTGGGTGTATTGCTTGATCCATTTGAATGCCTGCATGCTTGATTTGAGTGCTATGTTGTTGTATTGCTTCAAATGAGAAACCCTAGTTTCTAATAGGATTAAATTGCTAATTAAAAACCTATTAAATCCTGCCTTGTTTTGTAAACATGTTTGTTTCTGATACTCTTTAATCGTATGGTATGGAGTGCTGGAATGCTTGTGAGTCATGCATGCATGTATATTTATTTGTGTGCTATTATTTTTCCCAATGATAGAATCAAACGAAGAGTGTGCGGAGGAAGGTGAAATGTACGAGTACCAGGAAGAAGAGGACCAGGGACTAGCCAACCAAGGCAAGCCATCTAACTTGATGAATATCTTAATCCTATTTACACATTTGCATGTCTCATTCTGTTTTATTAAAGTGCATGATTTTATATTGCTATAGTCCTTGTAGTAATTAGTTGTTGGCTCAAGCTCCACGAGTCAAATTGTTATCATCCATCGAGATGACCCCTTTGATCACCTATTCTTTACCCTTGCAATAGTGGCTTGTTGATTAGCAACAAAGCCCTTGGAAAACTTCTAGTGGAGCCAAAAACTCTAGGATGGGAACACTCAAAGAAAAGTTTCAAAAAATGTTTTCAAAAACCTTGGAGTAGTATTTACTCCATTGAAATGTTTTCAAAAGTGGTTTTGGACAAAAGGAGTTGGACATGGAGGAAAAGGTGTGGTGGTTTTCAAAAGAAAAGACATTGATGGTTATGTATTCACCCGGGGCAATTAACCCGTGCAACCACATTACCCCGGTATGGGATGGGGCTTAGTTTGAAGTTTATTTGCTTTAGTGCGGGGAGCCTCACACTATATAAGGGTTTGTAGGACCCCAGAATCTAGGTTGCCGCCAGTTTGTGGGCAATAGTAAATCGGGATCCTTCGGGATTTATTCGGCCGGAAGACACTTGGGTTTCTCCCGCTGTGGCACTGGAAGTATGCTCGGCGGAGGTAGACGGCCAGGGTTTGCCGGGGATGTATACTCTACAGGGTAGGCACCCATACTAAGGTGGATAGATGGAAGGCTATGATCGATTATCCGAACCCCGCATACTTGTGTATGACAGTCCGTGGTGGTATCCCGGCAGATTTATCAGATGGTGTGGGTAAAGTGTACAACCTCTACAGAGTGTAAATCTATTCAAATAGCGTCCTCATGGACGGTTGAATTGGCTATTGCCTAACACAATGTCAAGTTTTAGTTTTACAAAAGTGTTTTCGAAAAAATGGAGAAAAGTGCCGGACGGAGTACTCGGAGGGTACTGCCATGGCGCGGATATGGTTCGGAGTACTCGCAGGGTACCGCCGAAGGAAAGGAAATGGTCATGTGTGATTGACCGGAATTAAAAAGGATGGTGGTCATGTTTGATTGACCACCGGCTCTTCTCTGGAAAATGAGTTCCCCCATCCCTAGAGCTTTTACTAAAATGCTTTACAAAACTTCTTCTTTAATAAGGGTATAGAGATGTCGTATGACATGCTATATCGACACGAGAAACCATAGTTAGTATAGAGCAACTAGCCTTGAACCATTTTCCTTGCTACAGCCAAATAGCATGCAACTTGTTTCCTCTTAGGTGGTTTGCGAGTACAATTCCAAAATGTACTCACGGCTTTGTCCCTGGCTATTAACTTGGTCAGATTATGGAGAAGATTATGATGATGATGGTGAGGAGTTCGACAACGCTGGTGCGAACTAAGATCCGTCTCCCGGTCAGTCGCCTGTAGGGTAGAGGCATGACATGGGCTACCGACGCTACCCTTGTATCCGCTACATTTGCTTAGTGAACTTGCCCTGTGAGGCATTTGAATTCGGCCAAGTGGCCATGTAAGACTATTCGACTCATTATGTAATGGATGATGTACTCTGTAATGCCAACTCTGTTATGTGGATTCATGACGGTCTTCCTGGGATCATGAATTGTATGCATAACGGGAATTCCGGATGGTAAACCGGGGTCTCCACAGAGTTGGTATTAGAGCCATCCTCGCCTTAGGAGACCTTAGTTAGCATGGGCGTTAGACCGGACCAAAAACTATTTTCACGATTAAAAATAAAAAGAGATGGCTTAATATATATCAGGTAAATATATATTGCTCTCATCTCTTCCCTTATTCTTTAAGCATTTAGACTACTTGCATCTTAATTCAAGTTTTTACTGTATTTAAAATATTGCACACTTGAGTAAGTTATTAATTCAACCTACCTTAAAATTTTTTGTAGATGGACGCTCCTACTGCACACCGACAGGTCGGTACCCACGAGGACGTGCTCGTCTTTGAGCGTGACTTGGTGGAGTTAGCCATGCGTCTCGGACGGCCGCGATCTGAGATCCGAGGCTACCATCTTTTCGAGGAGGGTACCCGCGAGTTGGCGTACCAGGTTGTTTGCCAGGTCTGCGGGAAGGAGGTCCCGCTGATTTCTCAGGAGTTCACCTTCGAGGTGATCAAGCACACTTGGGGCGACGGACTTATGCGTGTTCTGTGACATGCTATCTCGTGCCTCGTCCACCTCCACTACGATGAGCTACTCGGCACTCACTACGAGCACTACGAACGAGTCGACTCCGACAATCTTCCCTACCAGGCCGCCGCACACACCCCTTCAGCCGTCACCTCTGCCACACGGAGGCCCTGCTGCACCACACTCAGGGGCAGCTAGACCATGTCCGTATGGTCGCCGACGAGAGAGGCCTGGAGTTGGCTGTTCTTCGTGAGGATCTTCAGGAGTCCATTTTCTCTCGTCACCACCTCCTCGCTGCTAAGAGGAGGATCGTGAAGAGGAATAGGGCTCTGCGACAGTGCGTCCATGATCTGGAGGATCACCTAGCCTCACTTGAGAGCCACGTGCCCGAGTTAGAGGAGGAGACTGCCGAGCTCCGCAAGGAGAACGAGGCGGTACTTGGCCGCGACGACGACCACCAGGAGGCTTACGACGAGGAGCCCGTGAGCACTGACGATGATGACCGTGGTAGCAATGACGATGATGACCGCGATGCTATCATGGATTTCTACGCGCCCGAGACTCCGACGGAGGAGGACCCCGAGGAGGTTATCCCCCACGTTAGTGTCGACGAGTAGGTATCGGCGCCCTACCCCTCTCACTTAGGATGTCGCGTAGTGGCTAGATGGATCCCTTTTGCGCTTATGTGTTGTATGGTTCAGCTGAATCCATTTGGTGTGATGTTGCATGAGACTATGTGATGTGTGTGCTAGACTTGAGTGGCACTTCTTTTGCATGTATGTATGTGTCGAACTTGGATGACTATGGATGTTGTTGTGGTATGCTCATGGATGCTTGGTGTAATTATGTCTCCCATGTTCTCTTTATGTCTTATTGCACAACTTGTTCCTCCCGCATTTTAATTATTGTTTCTCACCAATTAAACTTCTCTCCAGAATGGCTCTGGAAACGCGAGGCCACGCTGGAAACAACCCGCCCCCACCTCCTGAGCCTGATATGGCACAGGTGATGCGGCTCATGCTAGAGGACCGTGAAGCCGCACGTGCCGAACGCCAAGCCAACCTCGCCACACTCCAACACCTTGCCCAGATTGCCAACAACAACAACAACAATGGTGGCAATGGCAATGATGAGCCCCAGAACAAGCTTAGGGATTTTCAGAACTCCAATCCCCCAACCTTCTCCAAGTCCATCGAGCCTCTGGACGTCGACGACTAGCTCTGTACCATTGAGAACAAGTTAGAATATGCCGGAGTTGGAGCGAATGATAAGGTGTTGTACGCAACCCACTTCCTAGCTGGAGCATGGTGGGAGAATGTCCGCGCCATGCAGCCCGAGGGACAAGTGATGACTTGGGAAGCCTTCAAGACCAAGTTCTGCAAAGCCCACATTCCTTCTGGACTCATCAAGATCATGAGGGACAAGTTCCTCAATCTGAAGCAAGGTGGGATGAGCGTTCCCGAGTATCTGGACAAGTTCACCACCTGGGGAAGGTATGCACCCAATGACATCGACACCGATGAGAAGAAAAGAGAGCGATTCCACAATGGACTACATGAGGAGCTCCAGACCTACCTTGTAGCTGTGCACTATCCCGACCTGGAAGCTATGGTGGATGCAGCCATAATGGTTGAAGACAATAACAAGGCTGCCCGCTAGAGTCGCAAGCGGAGGATGATGAGTCAAGGTGGACCTAGTGGTCAGCGGTCCCGTAGCCTGCCCCCATCCAGGGCTACGCCCGCACCACAGAGGTTTGCCTCTCAAGCACCCAAGCCCAATAACCCAAACCGTCAGTATTCCAGCAACCGCCCTTCAGGCGGGAACTTCTCTGGAGGTAACCGCAACACATTCAACCCCACTAACCGCAGCCAAGTGTCATGGGGATGACTTATGGGGCATGCCACGTGCTGAGCTATCTGCCGGCTGGCGTCCCAGGAGTCTCCACAGCTCGAAGACAAGAAGACCGGCTCTGCCCGGAGGGCCGGCTGTGCTAGCAGCCGGCTGGCATTTCCATCGTGGAAGGCCGGAGCCGAGCGATGAAGACAAAAGCCCACCAACGGCTGTTTCGCTGAAAGTGGGCTGACCCCGACAAGAGCGACAGAGGCCAAGGACGGGAGTGATGAGCGCCACGATCGGCCCCAGCCAATCAGCGATCGAGGACCCTTCCCCACGATAGGATCCGAGGCAAAAGGGAGGGCATATGCCTCCCAAATGCCGGTCCCAGGGGAAAGGCGCTTTATAAAGCGTGATCGTCAGAGCAGAGCCAGAGGATCACGCCAAGGATGCCACCGCCGAGAAGCCGGCAGCCGGCCGAACCGCTACCTAACCTGTAACCAGGCCCCTGCCTATATAAGGGGGCCTGGACCCTTAGTCGAGGGATCTGATCTTCTTCTTCCTCCTCTAGCCCAAACTGCTCGAGGAGCATTGTAATTGATACTATCCACATAATACGAAGCAGGCACGAAGTAGGGGTTTTACCTCCACCCAGGAGGGCCCTGAACCTGGGTAAACCGTGGTGTCTCAGTAGGCATAATCCCGAGCCGGGCCCCTCGTCACCACCGTCGAGCCCCTCCGATAAGCCTACCCATGGCTACTGTCTCCAAATTCCCACGACAGTTGGCGCCCACCGTGGGGCAAAGCGCGGTGGCGAGTGGAGTCAAGTTACGGCGGGGATCCCCATTGATCCCCGGCGAGAGGGTCGCCTCCGGCCTTGTCTGGAGGTTCGGCACCCTCGACTGCGTCAGCGACAACTTGGACTGCTTCGGGAACGGCTTCGGCAGCGGCTCTTTCCTCGACATCGGCAGCCACTGCTTCTACGTCGCCAAGCCCTTCCCGGAGGAGGTAACTGACGTCCTCGACGCTCTGAGCGATGGAGGCTCGAGTTGCGGCGAAAGCTGTGACTTTGGCGCCATGGTCGAAGTGATGGCCCTGGAAGACAAGGAAGGCAGCGACCAATCGTGCTCCGCGCGCCCGCCGCTCGAATGCCTTCCTCCGCCGGAGCAGAACGCTCCACTCCTAGAGCAGGACACCTCGGATATCGCCGTCGTGGACCTGCGCGCATCGCTCGACCACGTCATCGACCCCGCCCGGGTCGCCAAGGCCCTGGAGCGGATGCGTCTCGTCCTCCTCAGCAAGGTGGCTGAGGACGAGATCAACCAGCGCCACGCGAGCACCACGCTCAGTGAGTTCTACGACACGCATGGAGACGCGCCGGCCAAGCTTGCTCATGATTTGTGGCGCAGCTTCGCCGCCGCGGGCCCTAGCCAGATCCAGCGGTCGCCATCGGCAAACCGAGGCCATGGAGGGCGCGAACAGCGCGGCCGAGCTCCAAGTGGCAACACGCAAGGCCACCACGCCCAGCAGGGTGGCGAAGCAGGCGAGCCACGCCAGGTCCCAGCGCTAGGGCCAGAGTCCCAGACTCGCCCACTGGCACTGCACATCCACCTGTGGCTTGACCACGTCGAGGTATTCCCCAGAAGATCTGCTAGCTCAAAGCGAGCGGCTTCTGACCAAGGAGGCCCGGGGGCTGCCGGCAGTAGTCAGGGGCGCAAATAGGGCAAGTACACCCTCGATGCTGCACTTGACCAACTGTGCAAGTTCCACAATTCCCCGGGCAGGGAAGCAACCCACTCCACGCATCAATGCTGGTTCATGAGAGAGCTGGAGCAACGCGCTCGGCAGATCCTGCAGCGCCGCAAGCGCAATCGACTAGAGGTCAAGAGGACCAACAGCAAGGCCCGGCTGGAGGCGAGCCGGATCAAGATGATGACTTCCCGGCGGATGTTGAGCAATATCACATCTTTACTACCCCCGGCAAGGACAAAAGGAACGACCTTTGGCATGAGGCGGAGGTGAACGCTGTGATGCCTGCAGAACCCCAATTCATGCATTGGTCTGAGGCGGCCATCACCTGGGGGCGCGAGGACCACCCTCGGCTAATGCCAAGCCCTGGAGAATACGCTCTAGTCTTGGACCCTGTTGTGTGTTCCGATACGCACATGTGCCGGTTCTCCCGCGTGCTCATCGATGGCGGCAGCAGCATCAACCTTCTCTACCAAAGCTCTTTGGAGGAGTTGGGCATCCCGCTTGCTCAGCTGAAACTGAGCTGGCTCACCTTCCATGACATCGTGCCTGGGCATTCTTGCACCCCTTTGGGCAAGGTGCAGCTGGAGGTTCTCTTCGGGAAGAAAGGGAACAGCCACCGCGAGCCCATCTGGTTCGAGGTGGTGGACATCAGCAGTCCCTACCACGCGCTACTTGGCCGTCCGGCTCTGGCAAAGTTCATGGTCGTGCCGCACTACGCCTACCTGAAGATGAAGCTCCCAGGGCCCAAGGGCGTGATCACTGTCACGGGAAGCTTCAAGAAGTCCCTCGCATGCGCAAAGGAGAGCTCGCAGCTGGCAGAGGCGCTGGTCATCGCCGAGGAGAAGCGACAGCTTCTACATCGCGTGGAGCTCGCCCAGCAAGATGTGCCGGTTCACCAGTCACCGGTGGAGCAGTTCAAGCCGGCCAACGACACCAAGAAGATCCTGCTGGACGAGAGTGATCCCTCCAAGTACGTCATCATCGGCACCGGCCTTTCTGCTAAATAGGAAAGCGAGCTCACCAGCTTCCTCCGTGAGAATCGGGACATCTTCGCATGGTCTCCAAAGGACATGCCAGGTGTGCCAAGGGAGCTGGCTGAGCACTCACCCAACGTTAGGCCGGATGCCAAGCCGGTCAAGCAACCGCTGCGGCGCTTTGCAGAAGAGAAAAGGAAGGCTATTGGCGAGGAGATAGCCCGGCTCCTTGCAACCGGCTTTATCATGGAGGTGTTTTACCCTGATTGGCTTGCGAACCCAGTCTTGGTTCTGAAGAAGAATAACGCTTGGCGCATGTGTATCGACTACACCAGCCTCAACAAGGCTTGCCCCAAGGATCCATTTGCGCTACCACGCATCGACCAGGTAATCGATTCCACAGCTGGTTGCGACCTGCTGTCCTTCCTGGACGCCTATTCAGGCTACCACCAGATCCCGCTCTACCAGCCGGATCAGATCAAGACCTCCTTCATCATCCCATATGGAGCTTACTGCTACGTCACCATGCCGTTTGGCCTGAAGAATGCTGGAGCCACTTACCAGCGAACCATGCAGCGGTGCCTGCAAGGGCAGATTGGGAGGAACGTGCACGCCTACATGGACGACGTGGTGGTGAAGACCAAGCAGAGCAACACACTCCTGGATGACCTCAAGGAGACCTTCGCTAACCTGCGGCGCTATCGCATGAAGCTCAACCCAGAGAAGTGCACCTTTGGTGTGCCGGCTGGATAGCTCCTAGGTTATATCATTTCCCAGCGAGGGATCGAGGCTAACCCCTCAAAGATAAAAGCCATTGAGGCCCTAGAGAAGCCCACCCAGCTCAGAGATGTGCAGAAGTTTGCTGGTTGCTTGGCCTCGCTTAGCCGGTTCGTTAGCCAGCTCGGGGAGAAGGCCATGCCGCTGTACCAGCTGATGAAGAAGACGGACCACTTCGTTTGGTCCCAGCGCGCTGATGATGCCTTCAATGACCTCAAGCGAGCCTTGTCTACCGCGCCCATCTTGGCAGCGCTGGCTCCGCGAGAGCCAATGCTGCTCTACATTGTGGCTACTCCGCGGGTCATCAGCGTTGTGATTGTAGTGGAGCACACCGAAGAGGGCAAGAAGCTGCCGGTTCAGCGCCCGGTGTACTACCTGAGTGAGGTGCTCACTCTCTCCAAGCAGAACTACCCGCACTACCAGAAGGTCGCGTATGGCGTGTACATGACGGCCAAGAAGCTGAAGAACTACTTCGAAGAGCACCCTATCACGGTGGTGAGCACCACTCCACTCTCGGAGATCATCGGGTGCAAGGACGCGTCAGGAAGAGTGGCCAAATGGGCGATCGAGCTTGCCGCTCATACCATTCAGTACAAGCCAAGGACAACGATCAAGTCGCAGATCATAGCGGATTTCTTCGCTGACTAGGGAGAGCATCAGTACCTGCCGCCGGCTCCAGACTCCACCCACTGGTGCATGCACTTCGATGGCTCCAAGTTGCTCGGGGGCTTGGGGGCCGGCATCGTCCTCACCTCTCCCAAGGGAGACAAGCTGCAGTACGTGCTGCAGATGCACTTCCGTGCGTCAAACAACGTCGCCGAGTATGAAGCCCTGGTACATGGGCTCAAGATGGCCAAGCAGATTGGCATCAGGAGGATCCTCTGCTTCGGAGACTCCGACCTGGTAACGCACCAGGTTTCGGGGGATTGGGACGCCAAGGATGCCAACATGGCCTCCTATCGCTTCTACGTGCAGCAGCTCAGTGGATTCTTCGAGGGCTGCGAGTTCCACCACGTCCCCAGAGCGAACAACAAGGAAGCGGACCGGCTGTCCAAGATCGGCTCCACCAAGCAGGATATCCCAGGTGGGGTGTCACTAGAAATCATCCATAAGCCATCTATCAAACCTTCGCCGGAGTCCATATCCATCTACGTGCCTGGAGACCCCGCCCCGGCTCAGGTGCCACCACCGGACCCGGGGGCTACCGTCTCGGGGCTGAAGGAAGCAGCCAGCCAGCCCAGCGCGGCTGGCTTGACGAAGGACACGGGGGCTGCCGGCTCCATGCCTGCTCCCCCAGCCGGACAATCAGACGAGGCCAGCACGACGATGGGCCCGGGGGCTGCTGATCCTCTAGTCGCCAGTGTCTTCCACATACGGGAGATACCTTGCTGGGCGGAACCATTCTCCAACTATCTCATCACTGGGGACTTGCCGCAAGATGAAGCGGAAGCTAGGCGAATTCAACGCCGTGCAGGGGCGTACACCATCATCAACAACGAGCTGTACAAGCGCAGCATGTCAGGCATATTCTAGAAGTGCATCGAGCCGGAAGAAGGGATGGAGCTGCTAAGAGAAATACACCAAGGGGAATGCGGACATCACGCATCTTCCAGAGCTTTGGTGGCCAAAGCCTTCCGCCATGGTTTCTACTGGCCGACGGCCAAGCAAAATGCAGAGCAGCTGGTGAAACAGTGCAACGGTTGCCAGCACTTCTCCAAGCACAGAAACACTCCAGCGGCAGCCCTCAAGACCATCCCGCTCACCTGGCCGTTTGCGGTTTGGGGCCTGGACATGGTAGGGCCATTCAGGACTGCACCCGGGGGCTTGACGCATCTGTTAGTCGCCATGGACAAGTTCACCAAGTGGATCGAGGCCAAGCCAATCAAAAAACTCGACGGCTCATCCACCATCAAGTTCTTCAACGAGATCATCACGAGATGTGGAGTTCCCCACAACATCATCACTGACAACGGGACGAACTTTGCGAAGGGAGTCTTCGCTGATTACTGCGGCAAGAAGGGCATCTGGCTGGACTTAGCATCAGTGGCGCACCCCCAGACAAATGGGCAAGTGGAGAAGGCAAACGGGCTGATCTTGGCCGGCATCAAACCAAGACTGGTAGAGCCTCTTGAGCGCTCAGCTGGCTGTTGGGTCGAAGAACTGCCTTCAGTACTCTGGAGCCTACGCACCACTCCAAACCGCTCTGTTGGTTTCACGCCTTTCTTCTTGGTCTATGGAGCCGAGGCAGTGCTGCCCACTGATATCGAATTCGATGCACCCAGAGTTGTCCAGTACACAGAGAAGCAAGCAAAAGAAGCTCGTGAAGATGGCATCGACCTCCTCGAGGAGGCACGAGAACAGGCTCTTGCTAGATCATCGCTCTATCAGCAGCAGCTGCGACGATACCACAGCCGGAAAATCCATCCGCTCGTGTTTCGCGAAGGAGATCTCGTACTTCGGCTGATCCAGAACACCAAAGGCATGCACAAGCTGTCCTCTCCTTGGGAGGGACCGTTCATTGTCAGCCGGGTGCTGGGCAATGGGGCTTACTACCTCATCGACGCGTAAGAGCCCAGGAAGAACAAGGTAGATAACTCTGACAAGGAGACAGAGCGTCCCTGGAATGTCAGTCTCCTAAGACCTTTCTTCTGCTAAGGCAAAAGCTTGTACCCCGAAAAACTTGTCAATGAATAAAGGATGATGGAGCGGCTAGTTACGGCCGGCTCTGAGGAAAACACTCCGTGTATGTTTTGCTTCCTGCGTTATTCACTTGACCGGGAGCTGGCTCCGGGCACCGAGCCACAGCCGGCAGCCTCAAAAAAAAATGATCGATTCCTCGTCAGCCGGATGAGTACTACGTATGGAGAAGGTCTCGAGCCTAACCTCCACCCTCTGGCTCCGAGCAGCCGGACGGGTGGGAGCCGGCAGGCCACATACGAAGGAAAACCACAGAGAAAAACCGTAAACGATAGAAAATTGGTCAACCAAGCGCCGGAGGCAGTGCTCGTTAGCCATGCGTTGGTTTGCACGAGTCGGGTGCCCGATAAACCGAAGTACTACTTCTCACTCCGCGGCACACTCCCACCCTAGGCCGGCATTCGGCTGCCGGCCCAAGGGAGACCAACCGGCACCAGGCTGCCGGTTGGGGGTAGAAGGGCCGAAGGGTGGGAAGATTAAGAAAAAAGTTGAGGGAACCGGGCTAAGGCAAGCTAGCGAATGGTCAATGACCATAGTCTTTAGGCGTTAGGGCTGAGTAGCCACATCAAAGGGGGTTCAAAGCTAGAGCTACCTCGCTCGACGTCGGCACCGCACATAGAAAAGTTAGTTTCAAGCTAGATGTCAGTCCAGCTACCCCAAAACTCGGGGGCTAGGGGGAAAGGGAATTGGCCCTTAGAAATGAGCCGGCTCCATACCTCGCCGGCTGTCCGACCAGCTCGCGCTGTGACATGATCAGCAAACGAGCGACAAAATCGAAACCTAACACGTGCAAAGTAATGGCTAGAGCCAGAAACTGGGAGATTTACTCCAACCGCGGCAAGGGACGTGCGAAGGCCTGGGAATGGAGGCGTGCCGGCTCCGGCCCCGCTCGAGCCGGTATAGGACTTAGTCTTCATTCCAACCCCGCCAGGCCAGAACTAGTTTGTTCTTCCCAGAGCCGGCTAGCAAAAGCACTACTTCCCCTGCGCCGAAGCCGGAGAAACTTGCCCGAAGCGTCTGTGCAGGACGGTGACCATCGTAGTCCCTATCTACGGATTCACGCGGCAACGGTTCTATCCAAGGAAGAATCCTAGCCGAGGAATTGTCACAGCGCTACGATACAAGCAGAAGAACAAGCGCACAGTAAATAAAGAAGGACAAATGTTCATTAAGCAGAAGCCTGACGATTACAAAAGATCCCTAAACCGCTACCCTAAGAATGCCAAGAATCCCTTGCCCGGGAGATGCTCGCCTCCCTCAACATGGCGCAAGCGCCGCATGGACTTTGTCCCGGAGAAGCCTGCGTTGGAGGTCGACGGAGCCCGTTCTTCATGGCTGGGCAGCATAGGTGCGGGCGGAGAGGGTGGCATCGAAGAAGCAGACGGGGAAGTCCTCCTTCCCATCGCGGCGGGTGAGGAGGATGAACCAGCCCTCATGTGCGCCGTTGTCGAGGAAGAACTTTGACCACCCATCGCGGAAGTAGCACACCCCCTGGCCGTCATATTAAACTTCGATGTGGTACCTGGGCTGGCCGCCGCTGCATTCCCGCAGCTTGGCATAAGCCATCTCCTGGCCTTCCATCGAGTCCGTGAACTGGGACAGAAGGCGGAGGAGGTCCCGAGACCCGGCAAGAGCAGGGATGATGCAGGTGGACCACCCCTCGGCCGAGATGTAGGCCGGCGGTTGGAGCGCCGGTTTCTCCAGCCAAGGCCGTGACGGGCCCAGCAGAGGAGAGGTCGCCGCGCGGGGCCTCGCAGGAGTGGAGGCGGCGACCCTGAGGACGGGAGGGGCCTTCTTGTTTTTGCTGCCCGGCGGCCGCCCACGACGGCGAGACGACGAAGGAGCATCGGCCGCCGTGGGAGTGGATTTCCTCCTGCTCCCCTTTGGGCGATCGGGCCCCCGCCTCACCGGGACGCCCGCAGCGCCGGGAGCCCCGGCTGCTTGGGGCGCGGCGGAGGTGGAAGGAGCGGCAGCGGCCCTCGCTGTGAGAGCCTCCAAAGTTCTCTTATTGTGGCTCCCCTTCGGGCGACCGCGTTTCCGAGATGCTGGAGGCGACGTCTCCGGTGCCCCATCCCTTTTCACCTCCTCCGCCGGTGCCTTGTCGCTACCAATGGCGGGGCCTCTGAGAGAGTACATGGTGGAACTGGGCTAGGAAGGAGGAGACTCGGGGCGAGAGGAGAAGTGGGGATGCGCCCCTGGCCATGGGCGTACCCAGTATTTAAAGGCAAGTGAAGAAGGGGGTAACCCCCGATGTTTCGGCAACCACCCCCCACATCGTGTGTGACCGTTGTGGCTGCCGGAGCGGATCGTGGGAGGAGTCGACAGGACGTGCCGCTGACGTGCGCAGGATTGTCCACATGACGACTCGAGGAGTTATGATGGTGGTGATTCTAAAGTCAAAATGATAAGACTGGCCACTAGCGCACTACGCCGGCCACGTGGGATCAAGGCCCGAAACGGCACAAGTCCCAAGGAGGCAGCATGCTGGCTCGCGAACCGCCGGGCAGTAACCTGTTGGATTGGACTTAGAGCCGGCCCATCTCGAGGCGGCCGGAGAGGTTTCGCACAACCTAACTTCGAAACCAGCAAACCCCCAGACCCGACGGAGAACCCTGGGACTTGGGCGAAAACGAGCAAGACTTCGGCGAGAAGAAGAACCCGCCGAAGCCCCATGCTAACCCATGATACTTCGCCAGTTTCGGGGGCTAGTGTCGTGGGGATGACTTATGGGGCATGCCACGTGCCGAGCTATCTGCCGGCTAGCGTCCCAGGAGTCTCCACGGCTCGAAGACAAGAAGACCGGCTCCGCCCGGAGGGCCGGCTATGCCAGCAGCCGGCTGGCATTTCAACCGTGGAAGGCCGGAGCCGGGCGATGAAGACAAAAGCCCACCAACGGCTGTTTTGCCAAAAGTGGGCTGACCCCGACAAGAGCGACAGAGGCCAAGGACGGGAGTGACGAGTGCCACGACCGGCCCCAGCCAATCAGCGATCGAGGACCCTTCCCCACAATAGGATCCGAGGCAAAAGGGAGGGCATATGCCTCCCAGATGCCGGTCCTAGGGGAAATGCGCTTTATAAAGCGTGATCGTCAGAGCAGAGCCAGAGGATCACGCCAAGGACGCCGCCACCGAGAAGCCGGCAGCCGACCGAACCACTACCTAACTTGTAACCAGGCCCCCGCCTATATAAGGGGGCCTAGACCCTTAGTCGAGGGATCCGATCTTCTTCTTCCTCCTCTAGCCCGAACAGCTCGAGGAGCATTGTAATCGATACTATCCACATAATATGAAGCAGGCAGGAAGTAGGGGTTTTACCTCCACCCGGGAGGGCCCTGAACCTGGGTAAACCGTGGTGTCTCAGTAGGCATAATCCCGACCCGGGCCCCTCGTCACCACCGTCGAGCCCCTCCGATAAGCCTACCCATGGCTACTGTCTCCAAATTCCCACGACACCAAGGCAGCAGATGCTACACCTGTGGCCAGCTTGGACACTTCTCTAAGGAGTGCCTGATACGTCTCCAACGTATCCATAATTTTTGATGCTCCATGCTTGTTTTTACACCATTTGCCTAAAGTTTCGTTACACTTCGTGGCACTTTTATGCATTTTCCGGAACTAACCTATTAACAAGTCGCCACAGTGCCAGTTCCCTGTTTTCTGCTGTTTTTGTGTTTCAGAAAAGTTACACAGGAAATATTCTCAGAATTGGACGAAACCAATGCCAGTCGCCCAGAATTTCACCGAAGCTTCCAGAGATCCGAAGAGGAGACGGAGTGGGGCCACGAGGGCCCCACACAATAGGGCAGCGCGGCCCAGGGGTAGGCTGCGCACCCTATGTGTGAGGGAGCCTCGGGCCACTCCTGACGATGCCCCTTCGCCTATAAAGACCCCCCGACAGGAAAAACCTAAAGACCAGATCACTTTTCCAGAACACATCGCGATCCGCCGCCGCCGTCGACCCGAAGATCGGGAGGGTCAAGAAGCTCTTCTCGGCACTCTGCCAGAGAGGGGAATCGCCACCGGAGGTCTTCTTCATCGCCATGCTTGCCTCCGGAGCAATGAGTGAGTAGTCTACCTTGGACTATGGGTCCATAGCAGTAGCTAGATGGTTGTCTTCTCCACCATGTGCTTCATGTTTAGATCTCATGAGCTGCTTTACATGATTGAGATCACCGTTATGTAATTCTACATGTTTCGTTTGTTGGGATCCGATGAATACTGGTGTTATGCTTGAGTTAAAGTACTGAAATTTATCTTATGTTATCTCTATGTTGTTTATGATCTTGCATGCTCTCCGTTGTTAGTAGCTATCTTGGCCGAGTAGTTGCTAGTGACTCCAAGAGGGGGTATTTATGCTCGATAGTGGGTTCATGCCTCTATTTAATCTGGGGGAGTGACAGAAACCTCTAAGGTTGTAGATGTGATGTTGCTACTAGGGGGAAAACAACATTCATATGCTCGAGGGTATATGCTTTGTTTACATTACACACTTTGCTTAATGCAATTATCTATTGTTCGCAACTTAATACTTGTGGAGTTCTCGGATTTATTTGCCGCAAGTGGATTATTAGTCATAGATGCAGTTGGATGGCGGTCTATGTATTTTGTTGTAATGCCCAGAGTAAATCTCATAGTGATCCTCTCATCATATGCACGTTATCTTTATTCTATCAATTGCCCAACTGTAATTTGTTTACCCAGCATGTATTATTTTATCTTATGGAGAGACACCACTAGTGAACTGTGGACCCCGGTTCTATTTCCTTTATATTGCTATCACCTATTTACTTTACTCGCACTATTTACTTTACTCACATACTATTATCACTTTCCACTCGATACGCTCATACCCTTTGTTTCAAGCAAACCGGTGAGATTGACAACCTGATCGTAAGTTGGGAACAAAGTATTTGGTTGTGTTGTGTGCAGGTTCCACGTTGCTACTGGTTGAAGACGCGCTAACAAGTTATCATTAACAGCGCCCTTGTTAGAGCATCACGCAGCTAGTGGGCATCACCTTTAGTCGTTTGTCTCTCTCCTACTGGACGATTAAACCTTGGTTTCATAACTGAGGGAAAACTTGCTGCTATATTCATCAAAACCTTCTCTTGGGGTTTTCCAACTGGCCGGTCATTTTACTTCATCAACCTGGCCCCATCAAGTTTTCTGGCGCCATTGCCGGGGAGGAAGAAGACTTCTGCAAGGGGAGTTTCACACGCACATCCTTTACTTTGTTTTAAGTTTTGCTTTACTTTATTTTTACTTGCATTGTTTTATCAAAAACTCAAAAAAATTAGAATCCTTTGTAGTTGTTTATTATGTCTACTTCAGTTGCTACTACTATGTCACCCGAGGATATGATTTTCACTTTTAAACAAAAGGAGGAGGAAAGTTTTAAAGAAGCTTGGTCTAGAGTTTATGATTGGCATGGAAAAACTGAACCGAAAATGACCTTGAGTTTGCTTCTTAGTTGCTTTTACTTTGGACTTGCTCTTCGTTATAGATATGCTTTGGATGCTACTGCAGAAGGATATTTCATTCATTGTGATGGAGATCAAGCCTTCAATATTATAAAAAAGTTGATTATAATTTATAGCATGCCAACCTATTTTGATTCCTCTCTTGTGTGCATTTTTAATAGACTTGATACTCTTGAGACTCGCACTGCTAGTTTGAATACTTGCTACAATACTTTGCGCCAGCATTTTGATTATGTGCCAAAAAATTCTGAACCTTCGAGTTGGTATCCTACGGTAAAAATCACCATTGGTGGTAAAACTTTTCATGCTCGTTGTGATATTATGTCTGAATTTTGTCTTATGCCAAAGGGTGTTTATGAATCTTTGAGTCTTTGGAAGCTTTCTGCGGGGGGAGAAGGAATTTCTCTTACAAATAATGCCACTATATTTCCTATTGGAATAGCTGAAGGAGTTTTCACAAAAGTCCTAGGAAGAATGATATCTACTGATTATCTTGTTATTGAATGTGTCGGAAAAGGACAAATCACACTTGGAAGATCGCTACTGAAGCTCCTGGGCGCCGTCATTGATGTGGGAAAAGGCAATATAAGATTTATCTCTCTACCTTGCAATAGCCACGTCTTTCCTAGAGTCAAGAGCAAAGGTAAGAAAGTAAGACGTAAGGCACCCGCTGATCCTAGCACTTCATCACTTGATATTACTTGATTCGCAATTTTCTGTGCCTAGCTCAAAGGCGTTAAAGAAAAGCACTCTTGGGAGATAACCCAATGTTTTTATATTCAGTTCTTTTTCTTTTATTTGAGTCTTGGAAGTTATTACTACAGTAATGACCTCTTCATATCCTTTTTATTTCATTGTTGTGCCAAGAGAAGCCTCTAATTTGAGTGAGGTAAGATTTGGGGATGTTGCTGTCCTGAAACTGTTTTCAGTGCTGCACCGTAAAAATTCGTGAAAATTCTCTGTATATATTTTGGACCTGCGATTTCTTGTGCATATGCCCCAGGTTATATCCAAATTTTCATTAGTTGAACACTTTTTGATTTGAGCAACAGAAAACCCTCTAAAAATTCGACCTTTGTCAGCTGTTCTGTTTTGACAGATTTCTGCCAATATTTGTGTTTGCCGCTTTATCGCTTTCTTTTTGAGTTCTTTTGATCACGGAACTTTTGGGGAAGTTGCTACAGTAGTATATACTTTATATGTGGTGGTTTTAGGTTGAAACCTGAAGCAAAAAGGGTTGATTATATGTTATGCTTACACTAATGTTGCTAATAGATTTGTGTTTAGTTTTGTATGAAGGAAGTTTTCAAGTGTAGGGATCGGAGAGTGATGAGATGAGTTGAAGAATGGACAAAAGCTCAAGCTTGGGGATGCCCATGCATCACCCTAAGAAATATCCAAGAAGTACAAGCGTCCAAGCTTGGGGATGCCCCCGAGGCACCCCTTCTTCATCGGCAAAAATCAGGTCACCTTTCAAGACACTATATTTTTATTGCTTCATGCATTATGCGTTTTTCTTGGAGTGTCAGTTGTTTTTAGTTTTCAGTTTAGTTTAGTTTAGTTTGCCGCAATAAATGGTTGGACCCCAACAAATTTCTTTTGGAGAAGTTGCCTTGCTTTTCATTTGCCAAGAACACTCCGTTTTTCACTCTATTCGTTTCAACGAGTGTTCTCTTTTTCTAGAACTGCATTTAGCTTTCGATTTTCGCCTTGATTTGCGTTCAAATCTTGTTATATCTTTTCATCAAGGTGTATTTTTGCCTCTGATCTATATTGGTTTTCATCAAAAGAGGTGTTTATAAAAAGTTTGAATGGTGTTGGAAAAGAGAAAAAGCCTTATGCAAAAAAGTGGTACAAGAAGGAGCTTGTGTAGACTGTGGCCTAGGCTTTTGCATGTCGTGCTTGATGTCTTTTTGATAGTATGCTTAGTGGTTTTGCTATAGCATGACTTGTCTCAAATAACTGAGATTGCTTAATGAGCCTTTGAAAAAATCATGCGTTGTTTTTATTATTTGGAAGCATTATTTTGGTTTTCTCCTTGATGCTTTATTTGGGTTGACTTGGCGCATGCTCACACATGTTAGACTCTTACAAAGTCGCCAATAGCCTCTATGATCATTTAGTTTTTGACTTTTGATGCCATATTATGCTTCTTTTAATGTCGCTTTGTCGCTTTGCATGATTATGGCCATTATTGCTCTCTTAGTTGGTCCCTCCCAGTCTTTTGCTAGCCCTCGCCTTGTACTGAGTATGAGCTCTACTCGTGCATCCAACTCCTAAAAACCAAGTTTTGCCAAAGTGTCCACCATACATACCTATTAGCAATTTGCTATTCCAAAGTAAATTTGACTTGCTTTTATCTACTCTTCAAATTAAACTCTTACCAGTATTATGCGAAAATTGGTCAGTAAAGCTCTCACGAACCGGAAGGCACACTTTACTTTTTCTCGTTCTTAAAAATTTTACATTGTGGTCTCTTATGTTGAGTTGTTATGCTTGCAAGTTGTAAGTTTGAGACTAGCCCAGCCATGCCGTCATGGGGCAAGCTTTCAACATTGCACTTCTTATTTGAGTTGATATCGTGATTTTTTGTTTATGGATACTCGCGGTGTGAAATGAATTGAGAATCTTGCGGGATCATGGAGTTTGTATATGTGTTAGAGAAACACCTGGGCCGCCAATCTAAGCCATGCATAATTCATGGTGGAAATTTGCAGCATGCCCATAGTGGACATTCGACGACGCATCTCAAAATAAAAAGCTATACAAATGGTAAATAAAAGAGATGTCGAGGTGTTCATTGTCTGCTTGTCCTGTCATTTTGATGTGGGCTTGTTCTATGTCATCGGGCACGGAGGTACCCCGTTGGCGGTTCTCGATGATACGTGTATACTTACAATGACAAGAGCTTGCTTGGGACTCTAAGTAAAGTAGCATGAGGTTTGGGTACTCGTATTCACGGGACACGAGGTTTTCAACTTATGATTTGTCAAGCATATGCAGCGTAAGTGTTCTCGCATTAACTTTAACCATTCAAGATGCTTATGATGGGGGCAATGAGAGCTCAAAGCCAGTAAGTACCATAATTTTTGAAGGTTATAAAACTTACAATCACTGTTTCCCTCTGCGAAGGGCCTTTCTTTTACTTTTATGTTGAGTCACCACCTTCTATCTTTATGCACCATTAAGAGAGCATAGTTGTCATTCTGAGTATAATGTGCATTGTCCCAAAGTTTTCATTGATTGATTCATGATCATGGTTTCACTTGTTCTCAAATTATTTGTATCTAGTCGCCCTCTTAAACTTGAAGGTGTCCTATGCATTTATGTTTTGCTCTCTCTTATTAAGGACAAGCTGAAAACCATTTGCATGTTTTTCCTTATGATTTGAACACACGTTTGACTTTCATTGTTTCATTTCCATGATCTTTTGTTTGTGTTCATTTTCATGTTATAACATGGTTGCTAAGTTTCTTCTATCAAGATTATGTCTTTCATGCCCATGTTTTAAGTTCTTTTGATCCCAGCTCACAACGCTTACATATATGATCAAGATTGTGTAGGTGCATGTCACCTCAAAAATTATTTCTTTTGTTATCACTTACCTACTCGAGGACGAGCATGAGTTAAGCTTGGGGATGCTAATACGTCTCCAACATATCCATAATTTTTGATGCTCCATGCTTGTTTTTACACCATTTTCCTAATGTTTCGTTACACTTCGTGGCACTTTTATGCATTTTCCGGAACTAACCTATTAACAAGTCGCCACAGTGCCAGTTCCCTGTTTTCTGCTGTTTTTGTGTTTCAGAAAAGTTACACAGGAAATATTCTTGGAATTGGACGAAACCAAAGCCAGTCGCCCAGAATTTCACCGAAGCTTCCAGAGATCCGAAGAGGAGATGGAGTGGGGCCACGAGGGCCCCACACAATAGGGCGGCGCGGCCTAGGGGTAGGCCACGCCCCCTATGTGTGAGGGAGCCTCGGGCCACTCCTGACGATGCCCCTTCACCTATAAAGACTCCCCGACGGGAAAAACCTAAAGACCAGATCACTTTTCCAGAACACATCGTGATCCGCCGCCGCCGTTGACCCAAAGATCGGGAGGGTCCAGAAGCTCTTCCCGACACCCTGCCGGAGAGGGGAATTGCCACCAGAGGTCTTCTTCATCGCCATGCTTGCCTCCGGAGCAATGAGTGAGTAGTCTACCTTGGACTATGGGTCCATAGCAGTAGCTAGATGGTTGTATTCTCCACCATGTGCTTCATGTTTAGATCTCATGAGCTGCTTTACATGATTGAGATCACCATTATGTAATTCTACATGTTTGGTTTGTTGGGATCCGATGAATATTGGTGTTATGCTTGAGTTGAAGTACTGAAATTTATCTTATGTTATCTCTATGTTGTTTATCATCTTGCATGCTCTCCGTTGTTAGTAGCTATCTTGGCCAAGTAGTTGCTAGTGACTCCAAGAGGGGGTATTTATGCTCGATAGTGGGTTCATGCCTCTATTTAATCTGGGGGAGTGATAGAAACCTCTAAGGTTGTAGATGTGCTGTTGCTACTAGGGGGAAAACAACATTCATATGCTCGAGGGTATATGCTTTATTTACATTACACACTTTGCTTAATGCAATTATCTGTTGTTCGCAACTTAATACTTGTGGAGTTCTCGGATTGATTCACTGCAAGTGGATTATTAGTCATAGATGCAGTTGGATGGCGGTCTATGTATTTTGTTGTAATGCCCAGAGTAAATCTCATAGTGATCCTCTAATCATATGCACGTTACCTTTATTCTATCAATTGCCCAACTGTAATTTGTTTACCCAGCATGTATTATTTTATCTTATGGAGAGACACCACTAGTGAACTGTGGACCCCAGTCCTATTTCCTTTATATTGCTATCACCTATTTACTTTACTCGCACTGTTTACTTTACTCGCATACTATTATCACTTTCCACTCGATATGCTCATACCCTTTGTTTCAAGCAAACCGGTGAGATTGACAACCTCATCGTAAGTTGGGAACAAAGTATTTAGTTGTGTTGTGTGCAGGTTCCACGTTGCTACTGGTTAAAGACGCGCTAACAAGTTATCATTAACGGCGCCCTTGTTAGAGCATCACGCAGCTAGTGGGCATCACCTTCAGTCGTTTGTCTCTCTCCTACTGGACGATTAAACCTTGGTTTCATAACTGAGGGAAAACTTGCTGCTATATTCATCAAAACCTTCTCTTGGGGTTTTCCAACTGGCCGGTCATTTTACTTCATCAACCCGGCCCCATCAGTGCCCTCTAAAGAAGCCAACTGCCCCGAGCCTCAGCGCACCGAGACCCAATCAAGGTCAAGGCCGTGGACCCACTGGGAAGAATCAGAAGAACCAAGCCAATGTTGCCAGAGGCCGCCTGAACCATGTCACTTCTGAAGAAGCTGTTGAAGCACCCGACGTTGTTCTGGGTACATTTCTTATCAACTCCATCCCTGCAAGAGTGCTGTTTGATTCTGGTGCATCTCATTCTTTCGTGACCGAGAACTTTGTTACAAAAGGAAAGTTAGAACCAACCATGATGCCTAGAGCTATGCTAGTTCAGATCCCCGGGTCAGTCATGAAAACCAAGAGAAAATGCATAGATGTGCCGGTAGATATCCATGGGGTGTCATTCAAAGCCAACCTAATCATTTGAGGCACGAAGGGTTTGGATGTGGTACTTGGAATGGACTGGATGTCCAAGTATCAGGGGCACATTGATTGCGCCAATAAGTCTATAGCCGTGACCAACATCGACGGTATTCAGATTGAGCACATTGCAACCATGCCATCCCGCAAAGCCTACTACAAGAAGTCCGTGTCTGGGCCAACCCTTGATCAAGTCCCGGTGGTATGTGAATACCCCGATGTTTTCCCTGAAGAGTTGCCAGGTATGCCCCCTGACCAGGATATCGAGTTCATTATTGAGTTGATTCCCGGAACAGCCCCTATAGCACAACGAGCCTACCGCATGAACCCCCAAGAGTTAGAAGAGTTAAAGAGGCAGCTCGTTGATATGCTCAGCAAAGGTCTTATCCATCCCAGCGCATCACCTTGGGGCTTGCCTGTTCTTTTTGTGGACAAGCGAGACGGTACCATTCGATTGTGTGTTGATTACCGTAAACTGAACGAGGTGACTATCAAAAACAAGTACCCACTCCCAAAGATTGAAGACTTATTTGACCAGCTGAATGGAGCCAAAGTGTTCTCCAAGATTGATCTCCGCACTGGATATCATCAGCTGAAAGTTCGCGAGTCCGATATTCCCAAGACCGCCTTCACCACACGCTACGGTTTGTTTGAGTACACCGTGATGTCCTTTGGCCTGACCAATGCCCCTGCCTACTTCATGAATCTCATGAACAAGGTGTTCATGAAGTTCCTCGACAAATTTGTGGTGGTATTCATTGACGATATCCTGGTCTATTCCAAGACCGAGGAGGAGCACGCAGAGCATCTGCGGCTAGTGTTGGGAACCCTGCGAGAGCACCAACTTTATGCTAAATTCAGCAAATGCGAATTTTGGCTGAAGGAAGTTAGATTTCTGGGTCATGTTATCTCAGTCGGTGGAGTATCCGTCGACCCATCAAAGATTACTTCCATTTTGGAAAGAATAGCCCCGACCAATCCCACTGAAGTTCGAGCATTCCTCGGATTAGCTGGATATTACCGGAAGTTTGTTGAAGGTTTCTCTAGCATTTCTCGCCCATTGACTCAGCTCCTCAAGAAGGACAAGAAGTTCGAGTGGACTGAGAAGTGCGAGCAGAGTTTCCAAGAACTCAAGAAGAGACTTGTATTAGCCCCTATCTTGACCATGCCCGATATCACCAAGAGCTTTGACATCTATTGCGATGCCTCCAAGCTTGGACTTGGGAGTGTCTTGATGCAAGATGGCAAGGTCATTGCTTACCTATCCCGTCAACTGCGCCCGCATGAGCTAAACTATCCTACCCATGACCTAGAGCTTGCTGTTGTCGTTTATGCACTCAAAACTTGGTGACACTATCTTATGGGAAACCGATGTGAAATCTACACAGACCACAAGAGCTTGAAGTATATCTTCTCTCAGAAGGAGTTGAATATGAGGCAAAGGAGATGGATTGAGCTTATCAAGGATTATGATTTAGGCATTCATTATCATCCGGGCAAGGCGAACGTGGTCGCCGATGCCCTCAGCCGAGAGCCTTGCTCCCTAAATGCCCTGCTAAAGACCAACCAGCCTACCCTATGTGAAGAGTTTGAGAGGTTTGGACTTGAGCTTGTGAGCCATGGGTTCCTAGCCAATCTTGAAGTCCGACCTACTCTGTTTGATCAAATCAAAGAGGCCCAAAAAGGTCATGAGAGCATTGAAGGAATCAAGCGTAGGATGGGATGAGAAGAAGTACCTAGGTTTTCAATTGACTAGCAAGGTGTGCTATGGTATAATGGCCGCCTATGCGTCCCAAGTATCGAAGAGTTGAAGCAACTCATTCTGAAGGAGGCCCATGATACTCCCTATTCGATTCATCCAGGAGGCACCAAAATGTACCAAGACTTGAAAGAGCAGTTTTGGTGGCATGGAATGAAGCGAGAAATAGCCTTTTATATTGCCCGGTGCGACGTCTGCCAGTGTGTCAAGGCCGAGCACCAAAGACCTGCGGGTCTGCTGCAACCTCTGAAAGTACCCATGTGGAAATGGGAAGAAGTTGGTATGGACTTCATCACAGGCCTACCAAGATCAGACCGAGGTCATGATTCCATTTGGGTTATTATAGACCGCCTCACCAAGGTAGCTCACTTCATACCCGTCAAGAATGTCTTCAGTGGAAGACGTTTGGCTGAGTTTTATCTGGCCCGTATAGTTAGCCTCCACGGAGTTCCCAAAGTGATTGTCTTGGATAGAGGTTCCCAGTTCACTTCTCGATTCTGGAACAGCCTACATGAGGCCTTAGGGACCAAGCTTTCTTTTAGCACAGCCTATCACCCGCAAACTGGAGGTCAAACCGAGAGGGTCAATCAGATCCTTGAAGATATGCTTCGTGCCTGCGTCTTCTCATATGGGCCAAGTGGGAGGACTGTTTGCCATTCGCCGAGTTCTCCTACAACAATAGCTACCAAGCTAGTCCACAAATGGCCCCCTTTGAAGCCCTATATGGTCGTAAATGCCGCACCCCTCTCAACTGGTCGGAGACTGGAGAAAGTCAAGTGTTTGGCCCCGACGTTATCAAGGAAGCCGAAGAACAAGTGCAACTGATCCGCAACCGCTTGAAGGCCGCACAATCTAGACAGAAGAGTTATGTGGATTCTCGACGAAGGCCCCTTACCTTCCAAGTGGGAGATTTTGTCTATCTCCGAGTAACCCCACTCAAGGGAATGCAGTGATTCCATGTCAAGGGCAAGCTTGCACCCCGCTACATCGGCCCATACAAGATCCTCGAACGCCGTGGAGAAATGTCCTACAAGTTAGAGCTACCCCCGAAGTTGTCCGAGTTTCACGACGTTTTCCATGTCTCACAGCTACGCAAGTGTCTCCAAGCCCCCAACAAGCCCGAGACCTTCAAGGAGGTTGATCAAGATACCATTGACCTTAACCACGACTTGACCTACCGCGAGAGGCCAATCCGTATTCTGGAGAAAGATGTCCGTCTCACCCGTAGGTGAAAAATCAACATGTACAAGGTCCAGTGGAGCAACCATACCGAAGATGAGGCCACGTGGGAACGTGAAGACTATCTTCAACGAGAGTTTCCCGAGTTACTCAACGCTTAGCTACCGAATCTCGGGACGAGATTCTTTTAAGGGGGGAAGGTCTGTAACACCCTACTTTTTGTGAACCAGATTTGGACCAAATTCCAATGCATGAATTTAGGGAAAAATAAAAACTTGCATTTCCATGTGTGCTTGTGTGCTAGGGTATGTATTTCCAAGTGGTGTTGCATGATTACATGTGCATGTGTGTGGGTGCTATTTAAATTCTTTTTCTTTTCGAATTTCTTTTAGTCCTTGTTGTATGAATGCATGGGAGAGTGCTATGATTGCATGCTATTGTTTTGGCCTAGTAGTATGTGTGCTTGACACCAACAATCTTTTCCTCCCTCTTATTTAAACTTTATTTTTGCACCTCATGTTGGAAAATAGGGACTTCACCTAAAACCCTATCTCCACTTGCCCAAAAATATTGAAACTTGGTGGATGCACTGCTACCCATTTAAAATCATTTCTAAGCCAATCACCATCACCCCTTGGACCAATTTCTGAACATTTCAAAATTCAAGCAAATTTCGACCAAACTCCTTATTCTTTTCTTCTCTTCTCTCTTATTCTCTCTCACTTCTTGCAAACCGACCAAGTGAACCAAGTCTTGACCAGCCACCTCTTTTTCTTCCCTCTACACTGTAGCAACAACACCACAGCCCCCTTGTCTCTTTTGCTTGGAACATCTTGGAGAAGCCTGAGGCAAATCTTTGCAAGATTTGCACTCCACACTTCCCACCCCTCTCCACCACCCCTAACCCCCAACTAGCGACGAGTTGAGCATCAGTGACCCCCCCAGGACCCCACCTAGCAGAGACCCCGAAGCCCTACCTCTCCCTCCATCCCTGTGGTCGCCAATGTCGGCCGGAGAACGCCTGATCGGGCTAGGGGCGTAGGCAGCACACCCGGCCGCCCAGCCTCACCAATCAACGCGCCACCCCCTCCACTCCACGACCCGACACTGCCCCACGATCGAGCTGAAGCGAGCGCCGCCCTGTCACCTCGCTCTGGTCTGGTCTCCTTCATGCCGAGAGCGAGCCCCGCGTTCCCAGTCGAGGGTGAACGAGACCGAGCCATGCCGCGCCCATTCCTGCAAGGCATCATAAACCCTTCACCTAGCGCCACCCCCTTTGAGCCGAAGCCGACCAGCACGACGAGAACGAGCTCGACTAACCATGCACGCGCACTGAAAACCACACGTTTCCGACCGCAATGTTCCACCACCGACGCCATCAACCACATTAGTAGACGCAGCCCACAACACCATCCAGAACGCACCGCCTCGCAGCCCAATCCACGATGGTCAAAACCACGAGCACCGAGTCCACCGCCGGGGTATAAAACCCACTGGACCGGCCAGAACCTTCTCCTAGATGCCATTCTTCCCCCAGCCCCTCTCCTCTCCACCCAGAGAACCACACTGACGAGCCCCATCCATTCCCTGGGCTGCTGAGCTCGAGGAACGCCACCGGAGCAGGGGTAGACGGCGAAGGTTTCGGTCGTCATCGACCATCTCCCTCTGCTCTCCCTCTGCACCTTTCTCTTCATCTGCTAGATCTGAACCTCACCCTGCACCCCGTTTCCTCCTTGGCAGCGCGTGTTCATCGCCATCTTCGATGGAACCCGAGGACCATCACGGATGAGCAAGGCCACACCCCACCACGAGCACCACTTCCTGCAAGCTTTGGACGCGAAGGAGTTTTCAGAGAGACCGCCGCCGCCCTGCAGCAACCTCAGCCACCCTCGATGCCCCTCGGTGAGCCTCGCCTCGCTTTCCCAGTAGCTAGGGCTAGGGTTTCGCCCAGCCCCCATCGCGAGGGAGACGACGGCTCCCTACCGTCTGTGGGGACCCCGGATTACCCATCCGGAATACCCGATATGCATGCAATTCATGATCCCATGATCAGTGTGTCGTGAATCCACATATCCGAGTTGATAACAGAATTACATCATCCTTTATAGTACCGAATAATATACTTACAATTGGTCACATGACCAAGCATGATATTGCCATGCAGGGCAAGTCTACAACTAAGCAGCGGATACCAAGCAGCGTTGATGACCCACGTCACGCCTACTACCCTACAGGCACCTGACTGGGAGACGTTCCTAGTTCGCATCAGCATCGTCATTCCCACCATCATCTTCCTAGAAGCCTTCTTCATATTCTGACCAAGTTAATAGCCAGGGACAAAGCCATGAATACATTTGAATTGTACTCGCAAACCATCTAAGAAGAAGTGTTGTCATGCAGTTTGGCTGTAGCAAGGAGAAGGCTCTAATCTAATTTATACTATCTAGTCAATTTCTCGTGTCGATATAGCATGTCTTACGACATTTCTATATCCTTAGTAAAGAAAACATTTAGAAAACCATTTTAGAACCATCCCTAGGAAAGGGAGAAACTCAATTGATTTCCAGGAGAGAGTCGGTGGTTAATCAAACATGACCACCTTCGTTTATAGAACCAGGTCAATCACACATGACCATCTCCATTCCCTCGGCAGTACCCTCCAAGTACTCCGAAGCATAGCCGTGCCACGGTAGTACCCTCCGAGTACTCCGTCCATCACCTTTCTCCATTTTTCCGAAAACTTTCTTGTAAAACCAAAACCTGACATTGGGCTAAGTAACGGTCATCCCAACTGTCCATGACCGAGGACTCGGCTATTCGAATAGATTTACACTCTGCAGAGGTTGTACACTTTACCCACAATCATCCGGATATTCATCGTGTGGGCATCTTCCCCGCATAACGTCATATGCCATGACAAGCACCCGATCAAAGCCTTTCGCTTATCTACCTTAGTACGGGAATCTACCCTATGGAGTATGTACCTCCCCGGCACACCCTGGCAGTCTATCTCCACATTCGAGCGTAAGTCCAGTGCCACGTCAGGAGACCCATAGTGTCTTCCGGCCGGATAAATCCCTCACTGGATCCCGATTTACTATTGCCCACTTACTTGCAGCAATCCAGATTCCGGGGTACCGCGTACCCTTATATAGTTATGAGACTCCCGTACTAAAATAAACAAACTACGAGCTAAGCCCCGTCCCATACCAGGGTAATCGTGGTTGCACGGGTTAATTGTTCTGAGCGAACACTTAGTGATCACCAATGTCATTTCTGAAAAAACTCCTGTCTCCAGCTCCGGGATATACATCCCCACCTTATTTTCAAACTCATTTCTTTGAAATCCATCAATGGAATAAAACTCCATTCCAAAGTTTTCGAAATCATTTTCAAAGTCCCACTTGAGTGTTCCCAACCTAGAGTTTTTGCTCCACTACAATGTTTCCCAAAGGCTTTGCTGCTAATCAACAAGCCACTACTACAAGGGTAAGGAGTAGGTGTTCAAAGGGGTCATCACAAAGGATGATAACAATAGGCTTGTGGAGCTTGAGCCTGTAATAGAGCTGCTATAGGAGCTATAGCAATATATAGAACATGCAGTTTAATAAACATTTATGCAACCTGCAAAACAAGTGAATAGGATCCAGATATGCAACAAGTTTAGATGGCTTGCCTTGATCAGCTTGTCCCTGGTCTTCTTCTTCCTGGTACTCAAAGATTTCCCCCTCCTCGGTACACTCCTCGTTTGATTCTATCGCCGGAAAATAATAGCACACAATCAATATACATGCATACACAAGCCACAAACATTTCATTCACTCAATACCACACAAGCAAGGAGTATCAAAAACAAACAAGTTTAGAAAACAAATCAAGTTTTTAAAGATTTTTGTTATTAAGTTAATCCTATTATAAACTAGGGTTTTTCAAATGGAGCAATCACACACCAACTCATTCTAACAAGCATGCAGGTGGTCTCATGGACCAAGCAACACACTCAGAACACTTGCAGGTTGACAACAATCTTAAGAACCTAACAAAGTTGGATTTACTAAAAAACAATTTATGGTTGATTTCCTATGAATAAATCAATAGGAAATAATACTAGCACACCAAAATAATCCTCAGATATTCTCTGAGCTTCAGAAAAAAACATGAGGTAAAATGTTCTGGAAACCTCTTCCAGAACACAATCCAACAAGGTTGGATTCAGCACAAAATTCTACTCCTATAGCAAATGATAAATCAGCTAAGATTAACTACTCACAAGGCCATATTAATTACTAATGTAAAATTGTAGATCCTAAAATAGAGAAACCAGTGTGTCAGGCGAGATAACACAATAAGATACCACTGGAAATTGGAATCACCCAAAAATAATATTCCTACTGAGCACAATAAATAAAACAATGTGAAACCTAAACATCACTAAGATAATTACTACAGGTAACCCTATGATCCTAAAATAGCAAAACTAGTGTGACATGTAAGCTAACACTCCAAGGCATCACTGAAAATTGGAAGCACAACATTTCAATTTATAAAACTCTAGATTTGCAATTTTGACTAAAAAGGTGCTTGTTTTACAAGTTTAAATTCAAGTATTTCTACAGGGGCCCAAATTGAATGGGGCTGGTACCATTGGCTAGATAATTTAACAAGGATTCTACAGAAATTTGAATCAGGTCAAACGGACAAATATTTATTTTTCTATAAAATTTGCAAGTTCACAGATCTATTGAAAAAGATTAAAAAGGTTTTTCCTAAAAAAAAACTGCGCGGGCCGGTTCCAGCAGAGCTGGGCCAATTCGGGGGCGTGGCCGGCCCACTCTGCTCGGGCGCGCGCGGGAGACCGATTTGAAGGGCTGCTAGGCGGGGCCCGCCGGTCAGCGGCACCCGGTGGCCGAACCGGTACGCAGCGACGCCAGCCGTTGGATTAAGTCCAGATCGACGGCTGGCGGCCGTCGTCTTCCTCTGGCCCGGAGGAGTGGGACGGGAACCCTAGGGCGGATCTGGGAGGCGTGGCTGCTCACCTAGGGGCGTTCCCCGGCGACGGAGATGGGTCGGGGCGACGCGGCGGAGGACGGCGAGCTCAACGATGTTCGGGACTTCCGCTCTGGACGCTGGGTTGCAGATCTGCATGCCGACAGCGAGGAGGATCTCGTCGGTGCTCCCAGGGGTCGGTGAACCGGTGTTCCTAGGTCAATAAGAAGGGTGGGTTAGGTAGCTATGGGTTAGCAGAGTTCCTACAAATAGAAAGAGAGGGCAGAGAGGTTCTGAATCGATGTCATTTTGCCCTTCTTCCTCGCAGATCAAAAACTAGGTTTTCCTCTCCTCCTCCTTTGCTGCAGATCATGAGGCGGTTCCTGGTGCTCTGAGAGGGTAAGGTGGTGTTATGGGAGTGAAATGGACGGTAGGGAGAGGCTGGTGTGGGCTGAGGCCTTATATTTCAGAGAGAGATGTGGGGTAGTATGGTTAGGTCGGTTTGGCTTGTGGGGTCCATAGGAGGCCCCTGGTTGGTTGAGGAAGGAGGTGGAGAGGGTGAGAGGACGATAGGGGTGATGCCTTGCTTGAGAAGGTATGGCTGCTGCATGCTTTAAACACGTTTGGCAAGATTTTTAAAAGATGCAAGTGTCTCTCCAATAGCTACCTCCAAGCACTAGAGGACAAGGGAGAGAGAGGGATGCTACAGTGCAATTCGACCAGATGAGTGTCAAAGTGCTGGAGAGGTCAATAATGGTGGTTTGGTGAAGTTTCAACTAATTTTGAATTAGTGAGGTATAGATATGATGATGAATGCATGCATGATGCAAAGTGTTGAATTTTGGGTTAGTCCCACATTGCTCAAATCAAAGGCATGCATAGATGGATTAGATGGGTGTGATTTGATGAGTTTAACAATATTGCCAAATTGGAAGAGTTTATTTGATGTTAGGCAAGATCACCAAAATTTGAAAAGTGAGGATTTGCCCTATTCTACTTGAGACAATATTTTGAAAACTTGAAGATGTACCACTAGAGTTTTGGGTCCATAGGGTCCTATAGGAGTAGGATAACATAATAGGGAATTATAAGATACTTGATGAGAAGAAAAAGTGCATGAAATAACATAGCTACCAATCATATGCATTTTATTAAGCAAGAAAAATGAGATAGAGAAATAGTTATTTTTGTTGGAGGAAAAGTGATATTTTGCAAGAATAACATTTTCAAATGCTAGTAGAGAGGAAATGAATTTATGGAGGGATTTTATGATGAGTGTTGACAAATTACCAAGAGGATCAAAGAAAACTAGAAAGTGAAATCAGTTTTGACTAGGGTTCAAAACCTAGTCACATAAATAGGTGGCATGCTTCAAAATGCACATGCAAGTGTATAGATAGTTAGAGTAGATCAAAAATAAGAGGAATAGGTCAAATAATAGTCTCTGAACAATTTATTTCAAAGCTTAAAAGTGGTATCGAAAGTGCATCTGATAATAGTCAAATGGTCAGTGATTTGATTAGGGTCAGAAACAGGATTAGAGCAAGTATCAGATGACCTCAAATGACCAGGTGGCAATGGAAGGAATGGAAGAACACATGCCAAATATGAGTTCTAGGGAGGTACATTGCCATGGATAGAATAGATGAGCTTAATATAGGTGTTGGAAAATTGAATCTGTTAACAGACATGAAGATAGTTTGCACACTAGGTGTTTGATAAAATGACTGCAAGAAAATATTTTGCCAAAAACTGAGAGGAGCCTTCTAAGGTGGGATGTAGATGATTCTAATAACACCATGGGTGCTTTCCTTGGGTTAGTTTTGATTAGTGTTAAGATTCCTCAAAATGGAGCTCCTAATGTCTCATGATAAGACTAAGACATTAGAGTTAGGGATTCAGGATTGAGAGGAATATAACAAGATGGGTTTTATTTGAAAGATAGATTGAGAATAACCTACATGGGACAAAATATAAATTGGTGGGTGTTGAAAGGGGTTAGGCCACAGGCCTATCTGGGGATCATATCTACACACAAGCAACTCATCAAAGTCAACAGTCACTCAAAGTCAACTCACCACATAGGGTTAACCATTTGCAGCTAATCTAGCATCACCAGAAACAATGATTGAATAAGTGCTCAATGGTGATCATGCCATGGTCAATTAGAAAAGAGTTTCAAATAAGGGAGTAAAGCTCTTGTAGAATTTTCAGAAACTAGTGGGGACATAGCATCTCCTTTAGAAAGTTTTCTTAAAGGTGTTTGAAATCCTTTTATAAATATCAACAAAATAGAAGTTTGTAAAATAGTGGGGCAATTCTACTTTGTGGGTCCCAATAATGTTGTAAATACTAGTTTTGATAAAGGCTTTGTCTCAAAGATAAATCTTGGCTCTTGTTTTTGGACAAATAAAATAATTTGATAAAGGAGAGGTTGCCAAGATAATGGTTTTGGAAAAATAGCTAAAGGCATAAATAAAGACATGATCACAAGGGCACAAAGATTGTGTTGGTTCACAACAGTGCTCAACAAGCAACTCAATCAGACCTTATTATC
This sequence comes from Dactylis glomerata, assembly GCA_007115705.1. Taxonomy (NCBI): domain Eukaryota; kingdom Viridiplantae; phylum Streptophyta; class Magnoliopsida; order Poales; family Poaceae; genus Dactylis; species Dactylis glomerata. Next base: position 460,633 of record QXEO01000742.1, on the reverse strand, counting down.
ATAACCACCAAGACAAACAAGCAAGAAATAGTACTCCCAGAGGTTTACTCAAAAAGTTTTTGTTGGCCCTCATTTTTGGCTCACTGATACGTCTCAAACGTATCTATAATTTTTGATGCTCCATGCTTGTTTTTACACCATTTGCCTTGTGTTTTATTACACTTTGTGGCGTTTTTATGCGATTTCCGAAACTAACCTATTGACAAGATGCCACAGTGTCAGTTCCCTGTTTTCTGCTATTTTTGTGTTTCAGAAAAGCTACACAGGAAATATTGTCGGAATTGGATGAAACAAGTTCCAGAACTCCTATTTTTCCCGGACGAGGGATGAGGACCGAAAGAGAGCCGGAGGGGGGCCAGGGGCCAGCCTCACACCAGGTGGGCGCAGCCCAGCCCCTGGCTGCGCCCCCTATGGGTGAGGAGCCCCTGGCTGCCCCCTGACGACGCCCCTTCGCCTATATAAAGCCTCGGGACGAAAAACCCTAGGAGAGTCGGCGAAATTTCCAGAACAGTTTCGCAGTGCCGCCGCCGTCGAAGACAAATTTCGGGGGACAAAAGTCTCTGTTCCGGCACCCTGCCGGGACGGGGAAGTGCCCCCAGAGCCATCTCCATCGGTCTCCATCGCCGTCTCCGCCGTCTCCATCGACCTCACCGCCATCTCCATCAACTTTATTGTCTCCTATGATGAGAAAGGATACTGCAACAAGAATAGCCCTACACCAACACATAGCCCGCAACGCTGCTAGCATGTGTATCTATTTATCGATCTATCCACGTCTCGACGCGCAAGTCTTTTTTTATCCCCGTCCCCCGCCTCTGTAGCCCTATTGCAACTCCCGATCCCCATTCTCCACTAGTTCTCCCTAACCCTAGCCGCAAAGCACTCCGAACGCCGCCACAGATTAAGCCGTCGAGCACCCATCCACCTGCCCTCCTCTCCGGGTGCCCCTCGAATCGGTCCTCTTTTTCTTGGTGATGCCGCTGCTCGCAGACCATAGGAGGCGGCGACCACAGGAACCACCCATCAGCACGGGTGCAAGGAGAAGGGGACCAAGATCAAAGGGCACGGCGGACCAAGATCAAGGTGCGAATACTCTTTCCCCATTTAAGATTTGTGACTCCTCATTCACAATCTTAGGATTTTTTGCATCCTTGTAACTAGGGAAGGTGATGACTGATGCGGATCTGGGGCTCGCATGCGTCCGATGGCTGTCAGGATTTGGATTCTTGTCCACCGCTGAGGACACCGCCACCGCTAGCCATCTCACGGCTATGGTGATTAGGTGTGTAATTGTATTCACCAAGCCACTATTATATTCTCACATCACATCTCACGCGAGTAGAACGCAGATTCTGGTTTGTCATTTATAGTGTGCTGATTAATTAATCAATTGATTAGGACGCACACAAAATGATTAGTCTGATTATTTGCAACTGATAATCTGTACAAATTTCGGCTACTGATCTATTTGGTACTGCAGCCGTCAGAAATCGGGTATGTAATTGACGAACTTCTAATCGTGGCTGACCTTTATCTTGCCAGGTAAGGTACAGGGTCGCTGTGCAACTTCAGGGCTACATCTATTAATTGGATAATTCAGATCTTTATCATGGTTAATTCTTTTCCGTGTAGGTGCCGTGGGATGTTTCAAATGCACGGTGTATCAAAAAATATATGCTGCATGCTGCTGAGGTGTTTGAAGAAATTTCAGGCAGCATGTAAATCTGAATTTAAAGGTATCATCAACCGAGATGCTCATAATGCAATTTTCTTTCATTTTTCAATAGACTTTACATGTACGTAACATACATCATGAAGTGCCTACGGACAGGGTCTTACTATTGTTAAAATCATGTCTGTATTCAATTTATCTAGGAAAGAAACATCCAGACGGGTGCTTTGCAGGGTCAAGATATCCCATTTTCACATGGTTAGTAGTAGAGTGAGCACATATTAGAATTCACTACGCTCTTACTATATTTTTTTGCCACTTCGATTCTGAAATTGGAACTTTATTTTTGCAGGCTCAGAAGATCTTATATTTGGATATCAGCTATGTACATTAGAAGGCAGAACATTAGAAAGAATATAGGATTAGTTAGAATATCATAGTTAGAAGAAAGATTGTAAGTTGTGTACTTGTAAGTCAAATTTATTGTATGGGATTTGTGATTCACATATTCAATATTGAATTGTTTCTTCATACCATGTTCATATTTTGTAATATGTTGTCATGCATATCTTATAAAGTATATATATTTCTCTTGCCGAGGAAAAAGTATGAACATATATGAACCAATCAACCTGCTCGATCTGGAAAATAATATTTATTGTGAAATAAACTAATAAATGTGTATATATTTGTAGCAACGAATATAATCGTTGTTTGACCTCTGTTGCTACTTTGCAACGCCTTATCCCATTGTTTACCAATGCATACATATGCGTTGCATTATATTCTAGCAACGCCCAAAATTGCAACGCATAGTACATCCGTTGGTAAATGTGCTAGCAACGCTAATATGTGCATTTACATACAGATCCAGGCCTGAGGGCTCTATCGGTAGCTATGTGGTTCACCTCTCTCTCCCATGATATGATCTTTATGTGATCATAAGCTTTGTATCATGTTGAATAAGTAGATGTTACTCTTCTTCATTATGTGTACTCTAGTGTGTTATTAAAGTAATCTATTCCTCCTGCCATGGTGTAACGGTGATAGTGCGTGCATCGTGGTGGTACTTGGTCTAGGCTACGATTGTGATCTTTTATGGATTATGAGAATAATTATCACTATGATAGTATTGAAGTGATCTATTCCTCCTTTCGTGGTGTAATGTTGACAGTGTGTGCACCGTGTTAGTACTTGGTCTAAGTTGCAATAATATCTATCTTGAGTTGTGATTTGATTTGGATATCTCTATGAGTGGTGTTTGTCAAGTACTTGATGAACTTTGAGGAGTGCTTCGTAGCCCTACGCAATGATTAGTGTTATTCAATAGGAGAGTAATTCAGAGTACCATAGTGAAGAGAAGTTATCTATTGGTTCAATCATGTTATATTTGTTGGGAGTGTGTCCACTAGTGAAAGTATGATCCCTAGACCTTGTTTCCAAGCTTTGCACACCGTTTACTTGCTGTTTTGTTACTTGTTTGCTTGCTGCCATTTTTATTCCAGATTGCATTTACTACTTATAATCATCTATACCACTTGTATTTCACTATCTCTTCGCCGAACTAGTGCACCTATACATCTGACAAGTGTATTGGGTGTGTTAGGGACACAAGAGACTTTCTGTATCGTAATTGCAGGGTTGTTTGAGAGGGATAGCTTTGACCTCTTCCTCCCTGAGTTCGATAAATCTTGGGTGATCCACTTAAGGGAAACTTGCTGCTGCTCTACAAACCTCTGCACTTGGAGGCCCAACACTGTCTACAAGAACAGAAGCGTGTGTAGACATCAAGCTCTTTTCTGGCGCCGTTGCCGGGGAGGTAAGGTAAAAGGTACTCGCTTCCTCCTGTGTGAGTGCTCAAAGTTATTTCCTTTAGATTCTGCAATTACATCTTTTTGTTTCTTGTTTTTATTTTCACTAGTTAGGCTTAATGGAAAATAAAGAGTTCTTTAGTCTTTTTCCTGAGTTTAGATATGAAGTGTTTGAAGAGAAAGTTGAAAAACCTTTGGAGCTTAATTTGCATGCTAATAGTGTTGTTAGTATGAATGTTTCGAACACTGTTATTACTAATGCTATAGAAAAGTCTAAGCTTGGGGAAGCTGGTTTTGTTAATCATGATATTTTTAGTTCCCCAGCTTTAGTGGAGAAAGTTTGTTCTGATAATATTTTATCTCCCATATGTGATGTTCCTTCTTATGATGATATGTTTGAAGAATATGCTTTGCAAAATAGCTGTTCTTTAGCTTGTGATGATACTAAACCTCTAGTTTATGATGGTTATGATGATGGGTATAATATTTTCAGTTCACCTACTATTGAGGATAAAATTAGTTATGATTACAATATGCCTCCTATTTTTGATGATTATGGTGATGAGAATAATTATTCTGTTGAATCTGCTCCTACTACTATTGTTCATGTGGGGAGTATTAATTCTTTTATGCATGTGGCTCATGATAGGGATGTTTTATGTGATAGTTATATTGTTAATTCTATTCATGATGCTATTGAAAGTTATTATGAGAGAGGGAAACATGGTTGATGGATCTCAACAATATTGAGTTTCCCCTCTTTATGTTGCAATTCTTGAAGTTGTACTTGTTTTGCCTTCCTATGCTTTTTGCTTTGCGCTTTTATGACTTGTCTCTTTACAAGACTATTTTTCATAGGAAGTGGTTCAGATTTAAATGTCTTTCACATTTGCTTTTTGATGCTCTCTATTGCTTTAAGTTCCTATATGGCGCCTTTGCCTCAAGCTCTTATATGGCGCCCACATGAGCATCTTTGCAAATTATTGCGCCTAGCTCAAAGGCGTTAAAGAAAAGCACTCTTGGGAGATAACCCATTGTTTTATTTTCAGTACTTTTTCTTTTATTTGAGTCTTGGAAGTTATTACTACTGTAATAACCGCTCCTTATCCTTTTTATTTCGTTGTTGTGCCAAGAGAAGCCTCTAATTTGAGTGAGGTAAGATTTGGGGATGTTGCTGTCCTGAAACAGTTTTCGGTGCTGCATCCTAAAAATTCATGAAAATTCTCTGTATATCTTTTGGACCTGCGATTTCTTGTGCATATGCCCCAGGTTATATCCAAACTTTTATTAGTTGAACACTTTTTTATTTGAGCAACAAGAAACCCTCTAAAAATTCGACCTTTGTCAGCTGTTCTGTTTTGACAGATTTCTGCCAATATTTGTGTTTGCCGCTTTATCGCTTTCTTTTGAGTTCTTTTGATCACGGAACTTTTGGGGAAGTTTCTACAGTAGTATATGCTATATATGTGGTGGTTTTGTGTTGAAATCTGAACTGAAATGGGTTGATTCATTACTATGCTTACACTAATGTTGCTAATAGAATTGTGTTTAGTTTTGTATGAAGGAAGTTTTCAAGTGTAGGGATTGGAGAATGATGAGATGAGATGAAGAATGGACAAAAGCTCAAGCTTGGGTATGCCCATGCATCATCCCAAAAAATATCCAAGAAGTACAAGCGTCAAAGCTTGGGGATGCCCCCGAGGCACCCCCTTCTTCATCGGCAAAAATCAGGTCACCTTTCAAGACACTATATTTTTATTGCTTCATGCATTATGCGTTTTTCTTGGAGCGTTAGTTGTTTTAGTTTTTAGTATTAGTTTAGTTTAGTTTGCTGCAATAAATTATTAGACCACATCATGTTTCTTTTGGAGGAGATGAACTCTCTTTTCATTTGCCAAGAACACTCTAGTTTTCACTCTTATCGTTCAACGAGTGTTCACTTTTTCTGCTACTGCGTTTAGCTTGCATTTTTCGCCTTGATTTTTATTCAGACCTTGTTTTATCTTTTCATCAAGGTGTATTTGGACCTCTGGTATATGTTGGTTTTCCTCAAAAGAGTTTCCTCAAAAAGGTTTGAATGGTGTTGGAAAAGAGAAAAAGTTTCATGCAAAAAAGTGGTACAAGAAGGAGCTTGTGTAGACTGCGGCTTAGACTTTTGCATGTCGTGCTTGATGTCTTTTTGATAGTATGCTTAGTGGTTTTGCTGTAGCATGACTTGTCTCAAATAACTGAGATTGCTTAATGAGCCTTTGAAAAAATCATGCGTTGTTTTAATTATGTGGAAGCATTATTTTGGTTTTCTCCTTGATGCTTTATTTGGGTTGACTTGGTGCATGCTCACACATGTTAGACTCATACAAAGTCGCTAATAGCCTCTATGATCATTTAGTTTTTGACTTTTGATGCCATATTATGCTTCTTTTAATGTTGCTTTGTTGCTTTGCATGATTATGACCGTTATTTCTCTCTTAGTTGGTCGCTCCCAGTCTTTTGCTGGCCCTCATTTTGTACTGAGTATGAGCTCTACTCGTGCATCCAACTCCTAAAAACCAAGTTTTGCCAAAGTGTCCACCATACATCCCTATTAGCAATTTGCTATTCCAAGTAAATGTGACTTGCTTTTATCTACTCTTCAAATTAAACTCTTACCAGTGTTATGCGAAAATTGGTCAGTAAAGCTCTCACGAACCGGAAGGCACACTTTACTTTTTCTTGTTCTTAAAAATTTGACATTGTGGTCTCTTATGTTGAGTTGTTATGCTTGCAAGTTGTAAGTTGGACACTAGCCCAACCATGCCGTCATGGGGCAAGCTTTCAACATTGCACTTCTTATTTGAGTTGATATCGTGATCTTTTGTTTATGGATGCCCGCGATGTGAAATGAATTGGGAATCTTGCGGGGATCATAGAGTTTGTTTATGTGTTAGGGAAACGCCTGGGCCACCAATCTAAGCCATGCATAATTCATGTTGGAAATTTGTAGCATACCCATGGTGGACATTCGACGACGCATCTCAAAATAAAAAGCTAAACAAACGGCAAATAAAAGAGATGTCAAGGTGTTAATTGTCTGCTTGTCCTGTCATTCTGATGTGGGCTTGTTCCATGTCATCGGGCACGGAGGTACCCCGTTGGCGGTTCTCAATGATACATATATACTTACAATGACAAGAGCCTTGCTTGGGACTCTAAGTGAAGTAGCATGAGGTTTGGGTACTCGTATTCACGGGGCACGAGGTTTTTGACTTATGATTTGTCAAGCATATGCATCATAATTGTTCTCGCATTAACTCTAACCATTCAAGATGCTTATGATGGGGGCAATGAGAGCTCAAAGCCGGTAAGTACCATAATTTTTGAAGGTCTATAAAACTTGCAATCACTGCTTCCCTCTGCGAAGGGCCTTTCTTTTACTTTTTTGTTGAGTCACCACCTTCTATCTTTATGCACCATAAGAGAGCATAGTTGTCATTCTTAGTATAATGTGCATTGTCCCAAAGTTTTCATTGATTGATTCATATTGTTGGTTTCACTTATTCTCAAATTATTTGTATCTAGTCGCCCTCTTAAACTTGAAGGTGTCCTATGCATTTATGTTTTGCTCTCCATGAAGGACAAGCTAAAAACCATTTGTATGTTTTTCCTTATGATTTGAACACACGTTTGACTTTCATTGTTTCATTTTCATGATCTTTTGTTTGTGTTCATTTTCATGTTTACAACATGGTTGCTAAGTTCTTATTGTCAAGATTATATCTTCATGCCCATGTTTTAAGTTCTTATGATCCCAGCTCACAAATGCTTACATATATGATCAAGATTGTGTAGGTGCATGTCACCTCAAAAATTATTCTTTTGTTATCACTTACATACTCGAGGACGAGCAGGAGTTAAGCTTGGGGATGTTGATACGTCTCAAACGTATCTATAATTTTTGATGCTCCATGCTTGTTTTTATACCATTTGCCTTGTGTTTTGTTACACTTCGTGGCATTTTTATGCGATTTCCGGAACTAACCTATTGACAAGATGCCATAGTGCCAGTTCCCTGTTTTCTGCTGTTTTTGTGTTTCAGAAAAGCTACACAGGAAATATTCTCGGAATTGGACGAAACAAGTTCCAGAACTCCTATTTTTCTCGGATGAGGGACAAGGACCGAAAGAGAGCCGGAGGGGGGCCAGGGGCCAGCCTCACACCAGGTGGGTGCGGCCCAGCCCCTGGCCGCGCCCCCTATGGGTGAGGAGCCCCTGGCTGCCCCCTGACGACGCCCCTTCGCCTATATAAAGCCTCGGAACAGAAAACCCTAGGAGAGTCGGCGAAATTTCCAGAACAGTTCTGCAGCACCGCCGCCATCGAAGACAAATTTCGGAGGACAGAAGTCTCAGTTCCGGCACCCTGCCGGGACGGGGAAGTGCCCCCGGAGCCATATCCATCGGTCTCCATCGCCGTCTCCACCGTCTTCATCGACCTCACCGCCATCTCCATCAACCTTGCTATCTCCTATGATGAGGAGGGAGTAGTTTCCCCCAGGGCTGAGGGCTCTACCGGTAGCTATGTGGTTCACCTCTCTCTCCCATGATGTGATCTTTATGTGATCGTGAGCTTTGTATCATGTTGAATAAGTAGATGTTACTCTTCTTCATTATGTGTACTCTAGTGTGTTATTAAAGTAATTTATTCCTCCTGCCATGATGTAACGGTGACAGTGCGTGCATCATGGTGGTACTTGGTCTAGGCTACGATTGTGATCTTTTATGGATTATGAGAATAATTATCACTATGATAGTATTGAAGTGATCTATTCCTCCTTTCATGGTGTAATGTTGACAGTGTGTGCACCGTGTTAGTACTTGGTCTATGTTGCAATAATATCTATCTTGAGTTGTGATTTGATTTGGATATCTCTATGAGTGGTGTTTGTCAAGTACTTGATGAACTTTGAGGAGTGCTTCGTAGCCCTACGCAATGATTAGTGTTATTCAATAGGAGAGTAATTCAGAGTACCATAGTGAAGAGAAGTTATCTATTGGTTCAATCATGTTATATTTGTTGGGAGTGTGTCCACTAGTGAAAGTATGATCCCTAGGTCTTGTTTCCAAGCTTTGCACACCGTTTACTTGTTGTTTTGTTACTTGTTTGCTTGCTGTCATTTTTATTCCAGATTGCATTTACTACTTATAATCATCTATATCACTTGTATTTCACTATCTCTTCGCCGAACTAGTGCACCTATACATCTGACAAGTGTATTGGGTGTGTTGGGGACACAAGAGACTTTCTGTATCGTAATTGCAGGGTTGTTTGAGAGGGATAGCTTTGACCTCTTCCTCCCTGAGTTCGATAAACCTTGGGTGATCCACTTAAGGGAAACTTGCTGCTGCTCTATAAACCTCTGCACTTGGAGGCCCAACACTGTCTACAAGAACAGAAGCGTGTGTAGACATCACTCACTAAACACTACTTAAACAGGGTTACAAAAAGTGGGGTGTTACAGCTCTTCCCCCCTTAAACAGAATCTCGTCCTGAGATTCCTAAGCGTAGTAGTAAGAGGTGCTGAGACTAAGTTAGAGTTAGGCCTCAACGGTTGCTCTTCGAACTCACCGGTGATAATCTGAGTTGCAGCAAAGACTTGCTTTTGCCGAAGGTGTAGATCGTCTTCATTTGCTAAAGTTGATTGTTGAAGAGTTGACGTTGCCGAAAATATCTTGTCGAAACCTCATCGGGACAATTTTAAGTTAGCGGGGTCAAACTACCTAGTATGCACGAAAAAGATCCTACAAGAGTTAGAAGGTTCTTCAGCTCGCAATTGAGGTCTTGAAGAGTTGAGGCTTCTCGGGTAGCTTTTGTTGGCATGGAGTTGTCGCTACCTTCTGATGTCTACGCACTTCTATTCTTGTAGACACTTGTTGGGCCTCCAAGTGCAGAGGTTTGTAGAACAGCAGCAAGTTTCCCTTAAGTGGATCACCCAAGGTTTATCGAACTCAGGGAGGTTAGAGGTCAAAGCTATCCCTCTCAAGCAATCCTGCAATTACAATACAGAAAGTCTCTTGTGTCCTCAACACACCCAATACACTTGTCAGATGTATAGGTGCACTAGTTCGGCGAAGAGATAGTGACATACAAGTGGTATAGATGATTATAAGTAGCAAACGTGATGTGAAATAAATATCGCTGCGAGCAAACAAGTAACAAAATAGCAAGTAAACGGTGTGCAATGCTTGGAAACAAGGCCTAGAGATCATACTTTCACTAGTGGACACACTCCCAACAATATAACATGAATGAACAAATAAATAACTTCTCTCCACTATGGTACTCTGAATTTCTCTCCTATTGAATAACACTAATCATTGTGTAGTGGCTACAGAAGCACCCCTTAAAGTTCATCAAGTACTTGACAAACACCACTCATAGGGACATCCAAATCAGATCACAATTCAAGATAGATATTATTGCAACATAGACCAAGTACTAACACGGTGCACACACTGTCAACATTACACCATGAAAGGAGGAATAGATCACTTCTGTAACATCCCGGATTTTAGATTTGGGAATTTCATCATATCATTCATATGCATATGAACCTCTGCATATTTCTCAAAACTGAAAAGATTTTGTTTTGGACAAAAACCCGATTTTATGTTGAATTGCATTTTCAAGCTTAGCATGGCTTAATTGCATCAATATTTTTTTTTGTACTATTTGATGGGCTTGTACAATGTTCCAATATATCTAGGAATATAGCCCTTGTTTTTACAAATCCGGAGAATTTAATTTTGCTCAATTTGGAGCCTTAAACTAGTTTTATAGACAAAACAGTAAACAGTTTTCAGTTAAATTCGAAAAAAATAAAAAAAAAGTTTTGGACCGACCGGACTGTTCCGGCCCAGCCGGCCAGCAGCACACGCGCGCGCGCGCAGCGCAACGCCCTGCGCGGCGAGTATTAAGCGCCGCCCGGCCCAGCAGCAGCCAGCCCGCACCTCCTTTTCCTTTTTCCTTTTCTTTTTCTTTTTTTCCCTGACGCGTGGGACCCCTCGTCAGCGCGTCCTCAACCTCCAGGAGATCTGCGCGTATACGTTTTTGTTCAGATTCCGAGTCCACAAAAATTCGGCCGATTTGTTGCGGATTCGCTCCAAATTTCTACACCTATTTATACCCCATAACCTCCTCCTCCTATCCCCTCCAAAAACCCTAAAAAAATTAGGCTGCCAGGCTGTCCGATTTCTCGCCGGAGTTCGACCTCGCCGCCGCCATCCTGACCTCGGGAAGAGCTCGCCGCTGCAGCTAGGAGGACAGGGGAAGACAGGGGAGACTGCCAGGGAGCTCTCCGCCACCACCGCCGGACAGGGGGACCGCCGGAGCCGCCGCCACGGCCGTCGTCTGAACAGCCATCGCCCTCCTCGTTCGAACAGCGGTGAGAATCGCCAGATCCTCTTGTACCGTTGGATCCCACGAACGTCCGAGATCGCCCGTTGACCTCGGTTTGACTGCTGACCAGTCAATGCTGATATCAGCGGAATATTAAGAACGTGTAAACTTGTAAAATTCGTATCTTAAGTTTCGTAACTCGGAATTTTGCAAATAATATACCGTTGGATTCATAAAAATGCAAACTATTTTTATGTACCATTAGTTTTATTTGTTACAGTACGAATTATTTTATCAAATTTACAACTAAGTGTATTTTGAGCATATTTTAATTTCTGTAACTTATAAAAATGTGATTCCAACGGCATTTGAAAGCTAGTTAAATTTCCTATCCAGGAACACCTATTTCATAAATTTATAAACTATTTTCATACTGAAAGTTTTCAGAATGCCTTAATACATGTTTATGTCTCTTTTCTATTATGGAAAATGATTCATAAAGGTTTTAATAACTATTTTCACTTCTGTAAATCATGCATGTTGCATTGTTATGTTTTTACTGCTGTGTATTGATTGGAAATTGTTTGCCACGATAGATTGTCCGGACTGCGAACCCTGTGATTGCGAGGAGTGTTTTAGCGGGAACAACAATCAAGGCAAGTGTCACATCATAAATCTCCTACTTTTTCCTATGCATGTATTTGTTTTTCAGTAGCTTGCATGTGTAGGATGTTTTCAAGTTTATTTATTATGCTTTGCTGTAGACCCAATAGATGAGCCGTAGAACTCCTAGTTGATTCCTTGATAGTCATCGTACTGTAGAATTGCTTATCCATGCTATTAGTTGCGTGGGTGGTTTTCATGATATGAGTACTGAAAGTTGTTTTTGCTGTAATGAAAACCACTAATCAATGAATCACCTGGGTGGAATAGCTTTGATTGGGTCATTGAGTGTGCTTTATGGTGGGGAAAGCCACCTAGGCTTAAAGAGATTGATAGACGTTCATGTTTAGTGGCTTTCGAGTACAACCACATGTCAATGGGCTCTGGCTTGACTGATTAAGTGATGAAACCGTGACCTACCGTGACCAGCTGATGTAGCTAAGATAGGTGGTATGGGTCCGGGGCTAGGCTCATTGTTTTGTTTCCTAAAGGTCTCGGCTTGGTCTTCGATCGAGCCATGTGGTGAAAGTGTACTAACCTCTGCAGAGTGTCAAAAACTAAGTACTTAGCCGTGTCCCCGGTTACGGACAATTTGAGCAACTTCTCATGAAGCAGTTGAAGGATCTCATCACTCTAATTTCTTTAATAAAACTTGATGGGTGAACAATGGGTTAGGAGCACTTGAGTGATTCAATGTGTTCTTAGTTGTTTTTGAAAAAAAACAAAAAATGATTTGAAAAGTAGGAAGAAAATATATCGCTTTATGCAAAGAGCCTGAACTCCACCAGCCAAATATGCATGTATGATAGGTCGCCATTGATATCCACCATAGTGACATCTTGCCAATACCATTCCAAGTGTATTGACCATTCATGGCTACAACCTTTTATGTTGCAGGTTATTACTCTGAGGACGATTGATTTATTCGTTTAGGTCGCGAGTCTCCACCCAGCGGTGCCTGTGGAGTAATGGAGCTTTATTTATTTGCTATGTCGAACTATTATTTGTGAGCTAGCCATCGATGCTAAGCCCTTTTGTAATAATTATACTCTTGGATCATACGATGTAATAAATTTGATGCATTGGTACTCTTTTATACATCTACTGTGTGTGCTAGCTAATGATCCAGGGACTAGCACTTATATGCACAGGATTCAATCCGTTTTTAACGGGTTGGGTCGCCACAACTTCAATACTATCATAGTAATAATTACTCTCATAATCCACAAGAGATCACAATCATAGCCTAAACCAAGTACCACCACGATGCACGCACTGTCACCGTTACACCATGGCAGGAGGAATAGATTACTTTAATAACACCACTAGAGTACACTATAATAATTAAGCATAGGAGTAGCATAATATCTGAATAATAACATCTACTTGTTCAACATGATACAAAGATCACGATCACATAAAGATCACATCATGGGAGAGAGAGGTGAACCACATAGCTACCGGTAGAGCCCTCAGCCCCGGGGATGAACTACTCCCTCCTCATCATAGGAGACATCAAGGTTGATGGAGATGGCGGTGAGGTCGATGGAGACGGCGGAGACGGCGATGGAGACCGATGGAGATGGCTCCGGGGGCACTTCCCCGTCCCGGCAGGGTGCCGGAACAGAGACTTCTGTCCCCCGAAATTCGTCGGTGGCGGCGGCGGAACTACGGAACTCTTTTTGGAAAATTGCCGACTCCTTTAGGGTTTTCCGTCCCGAGGCTTTATATAGGCGAAGGGGCGTCGTCAGAGGCGGCCCCAGGCCTCCTCACACCAGGGTGGCGTGGCCAGGGCCTAGGCCACGCCAGCCCTGTGTGAGGGTGGCCTGTGGCCCCTCTCCTTCCTCTCTTCGGATGTCTGGATGCTCCCGGGAAAAATAAGACTTCTGGCTTTGGTTTCGTCCAATTCCGAGAATATTTCCTGTGTATCACTTCTGAAACACAAAAACAGCAGAAAACAGGGAACTGGCACTGTGGCACTTGTTAATAGGTTAGTTCCGGAAAATGCATAAAAGTGCCACGAAGTGTAACGAAACAATAGGCAAATGGTGTAAAAACAAGCATGGAGCATCAAAAATTATGGATACGTCGGAGACGTATCAGCATCCCCAAGCTTAACTCCTGCTCGTCCTCGAGTAGGTAAGTGATAACAAAAGAAATAATTTTTGAGGTGACATGCACCATCACAATCTTGATCATATAGGTAAAGCATTTGTGAGCTGGGATCATAAGAACTTAAAACATGGTCATGAAAGACATAATCTTGATAGAAGAAACTTAGCAACCATGTTATAACATGAAAATGAACACAAACAAAAGATCATGAAAATGAAACAATGAAAGTCAAACGTGTGTTCAAATCATAAGGAAAAACATACATGTGGTTTTCAGCTTGTCCTTCATAGAGAGCAAAACATAAATGCATAGGACACCTTCAAGTTTAAGAGGGCGACTAGATACAAATAATTTAAGAACAAGTGAAACCATGATCATGAATCAATCAATGAAAACTTTGGGACAATGCACATTATACTCAGAATGACAACTATGCTCTCTTAATGGTGCATAAAGATAGAAGGTGGTGACTCAACATAAAAGTAAAAGAAAGGCCCTTCGCGGAGGGAAGCAGTGATTAAACATGTGCTAGAGCTTTTCATTTGTAAAACAAAGAGATAAAAATTGGTTTTGAGAGGTGGTTGCTTTTGTCAACGACTGGCAATGGGGTTCTTACTATCTTCCATACAAAAATGAAGCAAGTTTTTGAGAGAGAGATTGGCACTTTTGTGCTCTTTTATAAAGCTTGGCACTCCTCCCCACCTTTTTTCCTTTCACAAACCATGGCTAACCGATTCCATCGGGTGCCCACCAACATTCACATTCCTTGGAGGAGTGCCTTTTTTCTTTCTTTTTCCTCTTTTTTTTTCTTTTTGGAATAAGCAATATGGAAGATAGCAAATCCGACCACTACGTCCCCATGAGCTAAAAACAGTGTCACAAAATGAAAAGTGTTTTGAAGGTTTTTGAAAGGTAGCACATGCAAATTTACTTTAGAATGGCTTACAAATACCATGCATAGGAGTTTATAGTGGACACAATGGCAAACTTGGTTTTTGGGAGTTGGATGCACGAGTAGAGATCATACTCAGTACAAGGCGAGGGCTAGCAAAAGACTGGGAGCGACCAACTAAGAGAGCAATAACGGCCATAATCATGCAAAGTGACAAAGCGACATTAAAAGAAGCATAAGATGGCATCAAAAGTCAAAAACTAAATGATCATAGAGGCTGTTGGCGACTTATTTTGTAGTCAACATGGTGTAAGCATGTGCCAAGTCAACCCAAATAAAGCATCAAAGGAGAAAACCAAATAAATGCTTCCATATAATAAAAACAACGCATGATTTTTTCAAAGGCTCATTAAGCAATCTCAGTTATTTGAGACAAGTCATGCTACAGCAAAACCACTAAGCATACTATCAAAAAGACATCAAGCACGACATGCAAAAGCCTAAGCCGCAGTCTACACAAGCTCCTTCTTGTACCACTATTTTGCATAAAGCTTTTTCTCTTTTCCAACACCATTTGAAATTTTTAAAGACACCTCTTTTGATGAAAACCAATAAAGATCAGAGGCAAAAATACACCTTGATGAAAAGATATGACAAGGTCTGAATGCAAATCAAGGCGAAAACGAAAACCAAAACGCAGTAGCGGAAAAAGAAGAACACCCGGTGAAATTGTAAGAATGAAAAACGGAGTGTTCTTGGCAAATGAAAAGCGAGTTCATCTCCTCCAAAAGAAACATGATGTGATCTAACCATTTATTGCAGCAAGCAAAGCAAAATAAAACTGAAAACAAAAACAAATAACGCTCCAAGAAAAATGCATAGTGCATGAAGCAATAAAAATATAGTGTCTTGAAAGGTGACCTGATTTTTGCCGATGAAGAAGGGGTGCCTCGGGGGCATCCCCAAGCTTTGACGCTTGTACTTCTTGGATATTTATTGGGGTGATGCATAGGCATCCCCAAGCTTGAGCTTTTGTCCATTCTTCAACTCATCTCATCATTCTCCAATCCCTACACTTGAAAACTTCCTTCATACAAAACTAAACACAAATCTATTAGCAACATTAGTGTAAGCATAACATATAATCAACCTCTTTTTGCTTCAGGTTTCAACTCAAAACCACCACATATATAGCAAATACTACTGTAGCAACTTCCCAAAAAGTTCCATGATCAAAAGAACTCAAAAGAAAGCGATAAAGTGGCAAACACAAATATTGGCAGAAATCCGTCAAAACTGAACAACTGACAAAGGTCGAATTTTTAAGAGGTTTTCTATTGCTCAAATCAAAAAGTGTTCAACTAATGAAAGTTTGGATATAACCTGGGGCATATGCACAAGAAATCGCAGGTCCAAAAGATATACAGAGAATTTTCACGAATTTTTACGGTGCAGCACCGAAAACTGTTTCAGGACAGCAACATCCCCAAATCTTACCTCACTCAAATTAGAGGCTTTTCTTGGCACAAAAACGAAATAAAAAGGATAAGGAATGGTTATTACAGTAGTAATAACTTCCAAGACTCAAATAAAAGAAAAAGTACTGAAAGTAAAAACATTGGGTTATCTCCCAAGAGTGCTTTTCTTTAACGCCTTTGAGCTAGGCGCAGTAATTTGTAAAGATGCTCATGTGGGCGCCATATAAAAGCTTGAGGCAAAGGCGCCATATAGGAACTTAAAGCAATAGAGAGCATCAAAAAGCAAATGTGAAAGACATTTATATCTGAACCACTTCCTATGCATAGGAATCTTGTAAGAAAATAAATCAACGAGGCACATAGTAGCAAGCATGGATAGGTAAAACAAGTGCCACTTCAAGATTTGCAACATAAAGAGGGGAAACTTAATATTGTTGAGATCTATCAAACCATGTTTCCCTCTCTCATAATAACTTTCAGTAGCATCATGAATAGAACTAACAATAGAACTATCACATAAAGCATCCCTATCATGAGCCACATGCATAAAAGAATTAATACTCACCACAGGAACAATAGTAGTAGGAGCAGATTTAACAGAATAATTATTCTCATCACCATAATCATCATAAATAGGAGGCATATTGTAATCATAACTAATTTTATCCTCAATAGTAGGTGAACTGAAAATATTATACTCATCATCATAGCCATCATAAACTAGAGGTTTAGTATCATCACAAGCTAGAGAACAGCTATTTCTCAAAGCATATTCTTCAAACATATCATCATAAGAAGGAACATCACATATGGGAGATAAAATATCATCAGAGCAAATTTTCTCCACTAAAGCTGGGGAACTAAAAATATCATGCTTAACAAAACCAACTTCCCCAAGCTTAGACTTTTCTATAGCAACAACGGTGTTCAAAGCATTCATACTAACAACACTATTAGCATGCAAATTAAGCTCCAAAGGTTTTTCAATTTTCACTTCAAACACTTCATATCTAAACTCGGGAAAAAGACTAAAGAACTCATTGTTTTCCATTAAGCCTAACTAGTGAAAATAAAAACAAGAAACAAAAAGATGTAATTGCAGAATCTAAAGGAAATAACTCCGAGCACTCACACAGGAGGATGCGAGTACCTTTTACCTTACCTCCCCGGCAACGGTGCCAGAAAAGAGCTTGATGTCTACGCACTTCTATTCTTGTAGACACTTGTTGGGCCTCCAAGTGCAGAGGTTTGTAGAACAGCAGCAAGTTTCCCTTAAGTGGATCACCCAAGGTTTATCGAACTCAGGGAGGTTAGAGGTCAAAGCTATCCCTCTCAAGCAACCCTGCAATTACAATACAGAAAGTCTCTTGTGTCCCCAACACACCCAATACACTTGTCAGATGTATAGGTGCACTAGTTCGGCGAAGAGATAGTGAAATACAAGTGGTATAGATGATTATAAGTAGCAAACGTGATGTGAAATAAATATCGCTGCGAGCAAACAAGTAACAAAATAGCAAGTAAACGGTGTGCAATGCTTGGAAACAAGGCCTAGGGATCATACTTTCACTAGTGGACACACTCCCAACAATATAACATGAATGAACAAATAAATAACGTCTCTCCACTATGGTACTCTGAATTACTCTCCTATTGAATAACACTAATCATTGTGTAGTGGCTACAGAAGCACCCCTTAAAGTTCATCAAGTACTTGACAAACACCACTCATAGGGACATCCAAATCAGATCACAATTCAAGATAGATATTATTGCAACATAGACCAAGTACTAACACGGTGCACACACTGTCAACATTACACCATGAAAGGAGGAATAGATCACTTCAATACTATCATAGTAATAATTACTCTCATAATCCACAAGAGATCACAATCATAGCCTAAACCAAGTACCACCACGATGCACGCACTATCACCGTTACACCATGGTAGGAGGAATAGATTACTTTAATAACACCACTAGAGTACACTATAATAATTAAGCATAGGAGTAGCATAATATCTGAATAATAACATCTACTTGTTTAACATGATACAAAGCTCACGATCACATAAAGATCACATCATGGGAGAGAGAGGTGAACCACATAGCTACCGGTAGAGCCCTCAGCCCCGGGGATGAACTACTCCCTCCTCATCATAGGAGACAGCAAGGTTGATGGAGATGGCGGTGAGGTCGATGGAGACGGCGGAGACGGCGATGGAGATCGATGGAGATGGCTCCGGGGGCACTTCCCCGTCCCGGCAGGGTGCTGGAACAGAGACTTCTGTCCCCCGAAATTCGTCGGTGGCGGCGGCGGAACTACGGAACTCTTTTTGGAAAATTGCCGACTCCTTTAGGGTTTTCCGTCCCGAGGCTTTATATAGGCGAAGGGGCGTCGTCAGAGGCGGCCCCAGGCCTCCTCACACCAGGGTGGCGCGGCCAGGGCCTGGGCCGCGCCAGCCCTGTGTGAGGGTGGCCTGTGGCCCCTCTCCTTCCTCTCTTCGGATGTCTGGATGCTCCCGGGAAAAATAAGACTTCTGGCTTTGGTTTCGTCCAATACCGAGAATATTTCCTGTGTATCACTTCTGAAACACAAAAACAGCAGAAAACAGGGAACTAGCACTGTGGCACTTGTTAATAGGTTAGTTCCGGAAAATGCATAAAAGTGCCACGAAGTGTAACGAAACAATAGGCAAATGGTGTAAAAACAAGCATGGAGCATCAAAAATTATGGATACGTCAGAGACGTATCACCTTCGTGTAGATTGATGGAGTCTTCAATTCTTGGTGTTGCGTCTTGAAGCTTGAGGTTGGTGTAGACCTTTAGTCTCGAGCTTGCAGTCCTCTGAGGATGGTAGGCAAGAGCATTTATGCTACGATCTTGATAGGCACGCCAAATCTGTCGACTTAGTCCTCTACGCTTCGTAACTACCAAGGCGCGGGTTAGTCCTAATTGAAACCATTCTTCTAGGTCGTCTTGTGCTTGAGCTGAAATCACTTCAGGTGGTGGCGCACCACCCACGGTGTGTCTTCTAGTAGTCAAAGATCTATTCCTTTCTTGTCTTTGGGTTGGTGGAGACCAGTGAAGATCTCATTGCTTCTTCATCTTTTTGTAGCCTTGAGGATCTTGAGGTATATTGGGATACCTTGAGTCGACTTCATTTTCCGAGAAATCTTCATGTGGATTTCTACTCGTGTCATAAGTCAGCTCTGGTTGCAAACTCGTCAAAATTTGAGCGAGCGAGTTAGTTAGAAAAGTCTTCACTTCTTCTCGTTGCTACCTCCATTGATATCTCCTAAATGCAGAGTCGACATTGATGGCTTGATTGTGGAGAGTCTTCATCCTTCTATTTGCTCAGTGGAGATCAATCATATGAGTCTTCGGGCTTCAAGTGACAATAACGGGTTGATCTTCAAAAGTTAGGCTTGGCTTTGATACTTCTATGCTCCATGTTAGTAGGCTTGTTAGAAGATTAGCCGGTGCTAGAGGGGTTAAGAGAATATCATCCATGTTAGCAAATCTCAAGATTTAAGGTTAGGCGATCCGGGTTGGTAAAATCTTTGTCTTCTAGAAGTCCTTTGTAGGCCAGGCGAGTCTATCTTCAGCTTCCTTGACGTTGTAGAGGGGTCTTGTTGAAGCTTGAGACACTCAACACAATTTGATGTATGAGATCTCAGGTATGTGTTGGAGAAGAGTTATAATCCTCTATTATCAAAGTTAGAGTTAGAGTTTTACTTTGAACTTTCTATGCTACTCGAGCTGACGCAAATGGATGAGAGGGAAACACATTTTTGGGAGGTTTTCTATTTAGGTTTTTACATGCCAAAGGGGTTTGAGAGGCTGAGAGGCCAAGTCAATCATGAGCACATAGTACAACACACATTCAAGAAACACACATGACAACTGCAAGCACTATCAAGAACACACAAGGCAAACAACAAACAATTGCAGATATCACACCAGGTACTTCAAGTACCAACGATGCCTAACAACGCACGATATTTGGGGGTTAGTCCTATTCATCCTAGGGTCATGGTTGGTCATAGTTGTTGATGTCTTCATTCTTCTTGACTTTCGCTTCAGCAGAAACTTGATGGCAGTTGGTGGTGAAGTTGTAGTGTTGTTGAGCCGTTGATGTTGACTTGGGAGGTGCAGATTTGTAAGTCTTCTTGTATCACATTACATGGTTGTGAGGTCTCCGGAAGGGTCATTGAAGTTCTCCATATGTGGCAATGTCTCTTGACAGGCCTAAAAATTTCTAGTCAAGCAATTGAGTACTTGGTCCTTGGCGACTGCAAAAGTGTGAGTCCAGGGAGGAACAAGGTCAACTTCTTGACAGAGCCGTTGGTGTCATCCAAAGGCAAAATACTTGTCTACAATCTTCCTTCTTTGTAGTTGGCGAGGTTTGTAGACGTCCTTCTGAGTAGTTACTCCATCACGTGCTGCTAAGCTTCAGATCTAATTGGGGTATAACATCCATTATTCAAATTTGAAGTGGCAAGGACAAGAGAGTAAAATCTTTAAAATCCTTGAAAATTAGAGAGGTAAGATTAGAAGTTTTGAAGAGGTGAGAAAGGTATAAGCCATAGTATTGGCTACTTAGAAGAAATAACCTTTGCAAATAGTTTTTGTAAGATATTACTTTCCTATCGAACGCCCATGCTAACTAAGGTCTCCTACAGTCAGGATGGCTCTGATACCAACTCTGTGGGGACCCCGGATTACCCATCCGGAATACCCGATATGCATACAATTCACGATCCCATGATCAGTGTGTCGTGAATCCACATATCCGAGTTGATAACAGAATTACATCATCCTTTACAGTACCGAATAATATACTTACAATTGGTCACATGACCAAGCAAGATATTGCCACGCAGGGCAAGTCTACAACTAAGCAGCGGATACCAAGCAGCGTTGATGACCCACGTCACGCCTACTACCCTACAGGCAACTGACTGGGAGACGTTCCTAGTTCGCATCAGCGTCGTCATTCCCACCATCATCTTCCTAGAAGCCTTCTTCATATTCTGACCAAGTTAATAGCCAGGGACAAAGCCATATGTACATTTGAATTGTACTCGCAAACCATCTAAGAAGAAGTGTTGTCATGCAGTTTGGCTGTAGCAAGGAGAAGGCTCTAATCTAATTTATACTATCTAGTCAATTTCTTGTGTTGATATAGCATGTCTTACGACATTTCTATATCCTTAGTAAAGAAAACATTTAGAAAACCTTTTTAGAACCATCCCTAGGAAAGGGAGAAACTCAATTGATTTCCAGGAGAAAGTCGGTGGTCAATCAAACATGACCACCTTCGTTTATAGAACCAGGTCAATCACACATGACCATCTCCATTCCCTCAGCAGTACCCTCCAAGTACTCCAAACCATAGCCGTGCCACGACAGTACCCTCCGAGTACTCCGTCCAGCACCTTTCTCCATTTTTCCGAAAACTTTCTTGTAAAACCAAAACCTGACATTGGGCTAAGTAACGGTCGTCCCAACCATCCATGACCGAGGACTCGGCTATTTGAATAGATTTACACTCTGCAGAGGTTGTACACTTTACCCACAATCATCTGGATACTCATCGTGTGGGCATCTTCCCTGCATAACGTCATATGCCACGACAAGCACCCGATCAAAGCCTTTCGCTTATCTACCTTAGTACAGGAATCTACCCTATGGAGTATGTACCTCCCCGGCACACCCTGGCAGTCTACCTCCACGTTCGAGCGTAACTCCAGTGCCACGTTAGGAGACCCATAGTGTCTTCCGGCCGGATAAATCCCTCACTGGATCCCGATTTACTATTGCCCACTTACTTGCAGCAATCTGGATTCCAGGGTACCGCGTACCCTTATATAGTTATGAGACTCCCGTACTAAAATAAACAAACTATGAGCTAACCCCATCCCATACCAGGGTAATCGTGGTTGCACGGGTTAATTGTTTTGAGCGCACACTTAGTGATCACCAATGTCATTTCTGAAAAACTCCTGTCTCCAGCTCCGGGATATACATCCCCACCTTATTTTCAAACTCATTTATTTGAAATCCATCAATGGAGTAGCACTCCATTCCAAGGTTTTCGAAATCATTTTCAAAGTCCCACTTGAGTGTTCCCAACCTAGAGTTTTTGCTCCACTACAATGTTTCCCAAAGGCTTTGCTACTAATCAACAAGCCACTACTACAAGGGTAAGGAGTAGGTGTTCAAAGGGGTCATCACGAAGGATGATAACAATAGGCTTGTGGAGCTTGAGCCTGTAATAGAGCTGCTATAGGAGCTATAGCAATATATAGAACATGCAGTTTAATAAACATTTATGCAACCTGCAAAACAAGTGAATAGGATCCAGATATGCAACAAGTTTAGATGGCTTGCCTTGATGAGCTTGTCCCTGGTCTTCTTCTTCCTGGTACTCAAAGATTTCCCCCTCCTCGGTACACTCCTCATTTGATTCTATCGCCGAAAAATAATAGCACACAATCAATATACATGCATACACAAGCCACAAGCATTTCATTCACTCAATACCACAGAAGCAAGGAGTATCAGAAACAAACAAGTTTAGAAAACAAATCAAGTTTTTAAAGATTTTCGTAATTAAGTTAATCCTATTATAAACTAGGGTTTTTCAAATGGAGCAATCACACACCAACTCATTCTAACAAGCATGTAGGTGGTCTCATGGACCAAGCAACACACTCAGAACACTTGCAGGTTGACAACAATCTTAAGAACCTAACAAAGTTGGATTTACTGAAAAACAATTTACGGTTGATTTCCTATGAATAAATCAATAGGAAAAAATACTAGCACACCAAAATAATCCTCAGATATTCTCTGAGCTTCAGAAAAAAAGATGAGGTAAAATGTTCTGGAAACCTCTTCCAGAACACAATCCAACAAGGTTGGATTCAGCACAAAATTCTACTCCTATAGCAAATGATAAATCAGCTAAGATTAACTACTCACAAGGCCATATTAATTACTACTGTAAAATTGTAGATCCTAAAATAGAGAAACTAGTGTGTCAGGCAAGATAACACAATAAGCTACCACTGGAAATTGGAATCACCCAAAAATAATATTCCTACTGAGCACAATAAATAAAACAATGTGAAACCTAAACATCACTAAGATAATTACTACAGGTAAACCTATGCTCCTAAAATAGCAAAACTAGTGTGACATGCAAGCTAAGACTCCAAGACATCACTAAAAATTGGAAGCACAACATTTCAATTTATAAAACTCTAGATTTGCAATTTCGACTAAAAAGGTGCTTGTTTTACAAGTTTAAATTCAAGTATTTCTACAGGGGCCCAAATGGAATGGGGCAAGTGCCATTGGCTAGATAATTTAACAAGGATTCTACAGAAATTTGAATCAGGTCAAACGGACAAATATTTATTTTTCTATAAAATTTGCAAGTTCACAGATCTATTGACAAAGATTAAAAAGGTTTTTCCTAAAAAAAATACTGCGCGGGCCGGTTCTGGCAGAGCTGGGCCGATTCGGGGGTGTGGCCAGCCCACTCCGCTCAGGCGTGCATGGGAGACCAATTTGAAGGGCTACCAGGCGGGGCCCACCGGTCAGCGGCACCCGGCGGCCGAACCGGTACGCAGCGACGCCAGCCGTTGGATTAAGTCCAGATCGATGGCTGGCGGCCGTCGTCTTCCTCTGGCCCGGAGGAGCGGGACGGGAACCCTAGGGCGGATCTGGGAGGTGGGGCTGCTCACCTAGGGGCGTTCCCCAGCGACGGCGACGGGTCAGGGCGACGCGGCGGAGGACGGCGAGCTCAACGATGTGCGGGACTTCCGCTCTGGACGCCGGGTTGCAGATCTGCACGCCGACAGCAAGGAGGATCCCGTCGGTGCTCCCAGGGGTCGGTGAACCGGCGTTCCTAGGTCAAGAAGAAGGGTGGGTTAGGTAGCTATGGGTTAGCAGAGTTCCTACAAACAGAAAGAGAGGGCAGAGAGGTTCTAAATCGATGTCATTTTGCCCTCCTTCCTCGCAGATCGAAAACTAGGTTTTCCTCTCCTCCTCCTTTGCTGCAGATCATGGGGCGGTTCCTGGTGCTCTGAGAGGGTAAGGTGGTGTTATAGGAGTGAAATGGACGGTAGGGAGAGGCTGGTGTGGGCTGAGGCCTTATATTTCAGAGAGAGATGTGGGGTAGTATTGTTAGGTCGGTTTGGCTTGTGGGGTCCATAGGAGGCCCCTGGTTGGTTGAGGAAGGCGGTGGAGAGGGTGAGAGGGGGACAGGGGTGATGCCTTGCTTGAGAAGGTATGGCTCCTGCATGCTTTAAACAAGGTTTGGCAAGATTTTTAAAAGATGCAAGTGTCTCTCCAATAGCTACCTCCAAGCACTAAAGGACAAGGGAGAGAGAGGGATGCTACAGTGCAATTCGACCAGATGAGTGTCAAAGTGCTGGAGAGGTCAATAATGGTGGTTTGGTGAAGTTTCAACTAATTTTGAATTAGTGAGGTATAGATATGATGATGAATGCATGCATGATGCAAAGTGTTGAATTTTGGGTTAGTCCCACATTGCTCAAATCAAAGGCATGCATAGATGGATTAGATGGGTGTGATTTGATGAGTTTAACAATATTGCCAAATTGGAAGAGTTTATTTGATGTTAGGCAAGATCACCAAAATTTGAAAAGTGAGGATTTGCCCTATTCTACTTGAGACAATATTTTGAAAACTTGAAGATGTACCACTAGAGTTTTGGGTCCATAGGGTCCTATAGGAGTAGGATAACATAATAGGGAATTATAAGATACTTGATGAGAAGAAAAAGTGCATGAAATAACATAGCTACCAATCATATGCATTTTATTAAGCAAGAAAAATGGGATAGAGAAAGTTATTTTTGTTGGAGGAAAAGTGATATTTTGCAAGAATAACATTTTCAAATGCTAGTAGAGAGGAAATGAATTTATGGAGGGATTTTATGATGAGTGTTGACAAATTACCAAGAGGATCAAAGAAAACTAGAAAGTGAAATCAGTTTTGACTAGGGTTCAAAACCTAGTCACATAAATAGGTGGCATGCTTCAAAATGCACATGCAAGTGTATAGATAGTTAGAGTAGATCAAAAATAAGAGGAATAGGTCAAAGAATAGTCTTTGAACAATTTATTTCAAAGTTTAAAAGTGGTATCGAAAGTGCATCTGATAATAGTCAAATGGTCAGTGATTTGATTAGGGTCAGAAATAGGATTAGAGCAAGTATTAGATGACCTCAAATGACCAGGTGGCAATGGAAGGAATGGAAGAACACATGCCAAATATGAATTCTAGGGAGGTACATTGCCATGGATAGAATAGATGAGCTTAATATAGGTGTTGGAAAATTGAATCTGTTAACAGACATGAAGATAGTCTGCACACTAGGTGTTTGATAAAATGACTGCAAGAAAATATTTTGCCAAAAACTGAGAGGAGCCTTCTAAGTTGGGATGTAGATGATTCTAATAACACCATGGGTGCTTTCCTTGGGTTAGTTTTGATTAGTGTTAAGATTCCTCAAAATGGAGCTCCTAATGTCTCATGATAAGACTAAGACATTAGAGTTAGGGATTCAGGATTGAGAGGAAAATAACAAGATGGGTTTTATTTGAAAGACAGATTGAGAATAACCTACATGGGACAAAATATAAATTGGTGGGTGTTGAAAGGGGTTAGGCCACAGGCCTATCTGGGATCATATCTACACACAAGCAACTCATCAAAGTCAACAGTCACTCAAAGTCAACTCACCACATAGGGTTAACCATTTGCAGCTAGTCTAGCATCACCAGAAACAATGATTGAATAAGTGCTCAATGGTGATCATGCCATGGTCAAGTAGAAAAGAGTTTCAAATAAGGGAGTAAAGCTCTAGTAGAATTTTCAGAAACTAGTGGGGACATAGCATCTCCTTTAGAAAGTTTTCTTAAAGGTGTTTGAAATCCTTTTGTAAATATCAACAAAATAGAAGTTTGTAAAATAGTGGGGCCATTCTACTTTGTGGGTCCCAATAATGTTGTAAATACTAGTTTTGATAAAGGCTTTGTCTCAAAGATAAATCTTGGCTCTTGTTTTTGGACAAATAAAATAATTTGATAAAGGAGAGGTTGCCACGATAATGGTTTTGGAAAAATAGCTAAAGGCATAAATAAAGACATGATCACAAGGGCACAAAGATTGTGTTGGTTCACAACAGTGCTCAACAAGCAACTCAATCAGACCTTATTATCATAACCACCAAGACAAACAAGCAAGAAATAGTACTCCCAGAGGTTTACTCAAAAAGTTTTTGTTGGCCCTCATTTTTGGCTCACTAAACACTACTTAAACAGGGTTACAAAAAGTGGGGTGTTACACCGTCGATCTCCGTTCTAATCGGACGGGCCACGTCGTCCGATACCGATTCGGCACCCCCGTGCCGCTGACCGCCGGGCCCCGCCTGCCAGCAGTTTGAATCTGCCCCTCCCGCGCGCTGGCACCGGACTGGGCTGGCCCAGCTCAGATCTAGCCGAGCCCCTTTAGATCTGGCCTATTTCATATTTTTTTAGGAAATGCTCTGTTATTTTGGGTTTGCCTACAAAGTTTAAAAATTCATAAGTAAATCTCTGTGCATGCGAATGGTGTGATTCAAATTTCCCTGGATAGCTTATTTGATTATCTTTCAGATGGGATAGGTCTCACATCTGTAGGAGCACTGTAGAGCACAGGATAAATTGTGGAGTCAAATTAACCTCTTTTTAAACTTAAATGCAAATCTTGAGTTTTATGTACTGGAATTGGGTGATTCCAATTTGCAGTGGTAGCTTATTGTGTTATCTTGCTTGACCCACTGGTTTTACTATTTTAGGATTTATATTCTTGCAGTAGTAATTAATAAGGCATTGTGTGTAGTTAACCTTAGATAAATTATCATTTGCAGTAGGTATAGAATTTTGTGTTGAATCCAATTTCATTGGGTTGTGTTCTGGAAGAGCTTTCCAGAACACTTTACCTCATGTTTTTCTAAAACTCGGAGAATATCTGAGAATTATTTTGGTACTCTAGTGTTATTTCCTATTGTTTAATTCATAGGAAATTAACCACAAATTGTTTTTATGAAAATACAACTTTGTTAGGTTCTTAAGATTGTTGTCAACCTGCAAGTATGCTGGGTGTATTGCTTGATCCATTTGAATGCCTGCATGCTTGATTTGAGTGCTATGTTGTTGTATTGCTTCAAATGAGAAACCCTAGTTTCTAATAGGATTAAATTGCTAATTAAAAACCTATTAAATCTTGCCTTGTTTTCTAAACATGTTTGTTTCTGATACTCTTTAATGGTATGGTATGGAGTGCTGGAATGCTTGTGACTCGTGCATGCATGTATATTTATTTGTGTGCTATTATTTTTCCCGGCGATAGAATCAAACGAAGAGTGTGCGGAGGAAGGTGAAGTGTACAAGTACCAGGAAGAAGAGGACCAGGGACTAGCCAACCAAGGCAAGCCATCTAACTTGATGCATATCTGAATCCTATTTACACATTTGCATGTCTCATTCTGTTTTATTAAAGTGCATGATTTTATATTGCTATAGTCCTTGTAGCAATTAGTTGTTGGCTCAAGCTCCACGAGTCAAATTGTTATCATCCATCGAGATGACCCCTTTGATCACCTATTCTTTACCCTTGCAATAGTGGCTTGTTGATTAGCAACAAAGCCCTTGGAAAACTTCTAGTGGAGCCAAAAACTCTAGGATGGGAACACTCAAAGAAAAGTTTCAAAAAATGTTTTTGAAAACCTTGGAGTAGTATTTACTCCACTGAAATGTTTTCAAAAGTGGTTTTGGACAAAAGGACTTGGACATGGAGGAAAAGGTGTGGTGGTTTTCAAAAGAAAAGACATTGGTGATTATGTATTCACCCGGGGCAATTAACCCGTGCAACCACATTGCCCCGGTATGGGACGGGGCTGAGTTTGAAGTTTATTTGCTTTAGTGCAGGGAGCCTCACACTATATAAGGGTTTGTAGGACCCCGGAATCCGGGTTGCTGATACGTCTCTAACGTATCCATAATTTTTGATGCTCCATGCTTGTTTTCACACCATTTGCCTAATGTTTCGTTACACTTCGTGGAACTTTTATGCATTTTCCGAAACTAACCTATTAACAAGTCGCCACAGTGCCAGTTCCCTGTTTTCTGCTGTTTTTGTGTTTCAGAAAAGTTACACAGGAAATATTCTCGGAATTGGACAAAACCAAAGCCAGTCATCCAGATATTTCACGGAGCTTCCAGAGAACCGAAGAGGAGATGGAGTGGGGCCACGAGGGGCCCTCACACTAGGGTGGCGCGGCCCAGCCCCTGGCCGCGCCCCCTATGTGTGAGGCCACCTCGGTCCACTTCTGACGATGCCCCTTCGCCTATAAAGACCCCCGACGGGAAAAACCTAAGTACCCGATCAATTTTCTAGAAACACATCGCGATCCGCCGCCGTCGTCGACCCGAGATCGGGAGGGTCCAGAAGCTCTTCCTGGCACCCTGCCGGAGAGGGGAATCACCACCGGAGGTCTTCTTCATCGCCATGCTTGCCTCCGAAGCGATGAGTGAGTAGTCTACCTTGGACTATGGGTCCATAGCAGTAGCTAGATGGTTGTCCTCTCCACCATGTGCTTCATGTTTAGATCTCATGAGCTGCCCTACATGATTGAGATCACCATTATGTAATTCTACATGTTGGGTTTGTTGGGATCTGATGAATATTGGTGTTATGATTGAGTTGCTATACTGAAATATATCTTATGTTATCTCTATGTTGTTTATGATCTTGCATGCTTTCCATTGTTAGTAGCTATCTTGGCCGAGTAGTTGCTAGTAACTCCAAGAGGGGTATTTATGCTCGATAGTTGGGTTCATGCCTCTATTTAATCTGGGGGAGTGACAGAAACCTCTAAGGTTGTAGATGTGCTATTGCCACTAGGGAGAAAACAACATTCATATGCTCAAGGGCATATGCTTTGTTTACATTACACACTTTGCTTAATGCAATTATCTGTTGTTCGCAACTTAATACTCATGGGGTGTTCGGATGATATCCCCGGGAGTGGATTATTAGTCATAGATGCAGTTAGATGGCGGTCTATGTATTTTGTTGTAATGCCCAGAGTAAATCGCATAGTGATCTTCTTGACATATCACGCTATCTTTATTCTATCAATTGCCCAACTGTAATTTGTTTACCCAGCATGTGTTATTTATCTTATGGAGAGACACCACTAGTGAACTGTGGACCCCAGTCCTATTTCCATCATATTGCTATCACCTGTTTACTTTACTCGCACTATTTACTTTACTTGCATACTTCTACTGTTTTCCACTCGATACGCTCATACCCTTTGTTTCAAGCAAACCGGTGAGATTGACAACCTCATCGTAAGTTGGGAACAAAGTACTTGGTTGTGTTGTGTGCAGGTTCCACGTTGCTGCTCGCAAAGCAAAGCTTGGATGAGGGGCCCTATAAATTGTCCGGAGCTATCGCGACGCTTGCAAGCATCACCTTTAGTCATTTGTCTGCTCCTCTCCTGATCGATAAAACCTTGGTTTCTAACTGAGGAAAAAACTTGTTGCTGTGCTCATCACACCTTCCGCTTGGGGTTCCCAACTGCCTGGCTATAATCATCATCAACTACACGCCAGCAATCAAGCCCTTTTCTGGCGTCATTGCCGGGGAGGAAAAAGAAGACCTCTGCAAGGGGAGTTTTTCGCACGCACATCCTTTACTTTGTTTTATTGTTTTGCATTACTTTATTTATTTTTACTTGCATCGTTTTTATCAAAAACCCAAAAAAATAGAATCCTTGATAGTTGTTTTTACTTGTCTACTCTTAGTCTTTGCTAAAATGAGTAATCCTGAAGTAGAAGTTCGTAGTTTTAAGCAACAAGGGGGAGAAAGTTTAAAAGATGCTTGGTACCATATTAACAATGCCCATCATAGGTGTACAAAAAAGCACTCTACCATGATCCTCCTTAGAAATTTTTATGTTGGTATATCTAGTTGGAATAGGTATGTTCTTGATACTCTTACAGGAGGTAATTTTTTGGGTACTCCCGCTGGAGAAGCATGCACTATAATTGAAAGTTTAGTGGGAATACCACCGATTCATGATGTTAAAACTGAGATCACCTTGGAGGAGGTTTTAGAAAAGCTCAGCTCTTTAGAGAAAAGTTTGCCAAGTATCCTTGAAAATGCTAGCCGAGTTAATGAATCAATAGAAAATATTGGTAAGAGAATCACCGTTTTAGAGGCTAGCACTACTCTTGATAATCAAAACTTAAGGATTGGTAAACTAGAGGAGTCTATGAAAACTCTTAGTTTAATCTTCTCTTCTCTTAAATTTGGAAACTCTTAGTTTAATCAAAATGCTAGCCAAGGTTTCTGCGCCTAAACCTCAACATGTTATTAAAATTGGTAAGACTTTTAGTTCAACTAAGAGTGACTTGCAGGTTGAATAATCTTCAGGAACTTCCAATGTGCCTACTGAGGTAAGTGATGCTTCATCACTTGATATTACTTGATTTGCAATTTTCTGCGCCTAGCTCAAAGGCGTTAAAGAAAAGCACTCTTGGGAGATAACCCAATGTTTTATTTTTAGTACCTTTTCTTTTATTTGAGTCTTGGAAGTCATTACTACTGTAATGACCTCTCCTTATAATTTTTATTTCATTTTTGTGCCAAGAGAAGCCTCTAATTTGAGCGAGGTAAAGATTTGGGGATGTTGCTGTCCTAAAACTGTTTTCGGTGCTGCACCGTAAAAATTCGTAAAAATTCTCTGTATATCTTTTGGACCTGCGATTTATTTTGCATATGCCCCAGGTTATATCCAAACTTTTATTAGTTGAACACTTTTTGATTTGAGCAACAGAGAACCCCTGAAAAAATCGGCCTTTATCAGCTGTTCTGTTTTGACAGATTTCTGCCACTATTCGTTTTTGCCGCTTTATCGCTTTCTTTTGAGTTCTTTTGATCACGGAACTTTTGGGGAAGTTGCTACAGTAGTATATACTTTATATGTGGTGGTTTTGGGTTGAAACCTGAAGCAAAAGAGGTTGATTATATGTTATGCTTACACTAATGTTGCTAATAGATTTGTGTTTAGTTTTGTATGAAGGAAGTTTTCAAGTGTAGGGATTGGAGAATGATGAGATGAGTTGAAGAATGGACAAAAGGTCAAGCTTGGGGATGCCCATGCATCACCCCAATAAATATCCAAGAAGTACAAGCGTCAAAGCTTGGGGATGCCCCCGAGGCACCCCTTCTTCATCGGCAAAAATCAGGTCACCTTTCAAGACACTATATTTTTATTGCTTCATGCACTATGCGTTTTTCTTGTAGCGTCAGTTGTTTTAGTTTTCATTATTAGTTTTGTTTTGTTTGCTGTAATAAATGGTTGGACCCCAACAAATTTATTTTGGAGAAGTTGCCTTGCTTTTCATTTGCCAAGAACGCTCTAGTTTTCACTCTTATAAAAAACCGAGTGTTCTTCTTTTTCTGCTACTGCTTTTGGTTTTCGTATTCGCCTTGATTTGCATTCAGATCTTCTTATATTTATTTATCAAGGTGTATTTTTGCCTCTGGACCATATTGGTTTTCCTCAAAAGAGTTGGATTAAAAAAGTTCGAATGGTGTTGGAAAAGAGAAAAAGCTTTATGCAAAGAAGTGGTACAAGAAGGAGCTTGTGTAGACTGCGGCTTAGGCTTTTTCATGTCATGCTTGATGTCTTTTTGATAGTATGCTTAGTGGTTTTGCTATAGCATGACTTGTCTCAAATAACTGAGATTGCTTAATGAGCCTTTGAAAAAATCATGCGTTGTTTTTATCGTTTGGAAGCATTATTTTGGTTTTCTCCTTGATGCTTTATTTGGGTTGACTTGGCGCATGCTCACACATGTTAGACTCTTACAAAGTCGCCAATAGCCTCTATGATCATTTAGTTTTTGACTTTTGATGCCATCTTATGCTTCTTTTAATGTCGCTTTGTCGCTTTGCATGATTATGACCATTATTGCTCTCTTAGTTGGTCGCTCCCAGTCTTTTGCTAGCCCTCGCCTTGTACTGAGTATGAGCTCTACTCGTGCATCCAACTCCTAAAAACCAAGTTTGTCAAAGTGTCCACCGTACATACCTATTAGTAATTTGTTATTCCAAGTAAATTTGACTTGCTTTTATCTTCTCTTCAAATTAAACTCTTACCAGTGTTATGCGAAAATTGGTCAGTAAAGCTCTCACGAACCGGAAGGCACACTTTACTTTTTCTTGTCCTTAAAAATTTGACATTGTGGTCTCTTATGTTGAGTTGTTATGCTTGCAAGTTGTAAGTTGGAGACTAGCCCAACCATGCCGTCATGGGCAAGCTTTCAACATTGCACTTCTTATTTGAGTTGATATCGTGATCTTTTGTTTATGGATGCCCGCGGTGTGAAATGAATTGGGAATCTTGCAGGGATCATGGAGTTTGTATATGTGTTAGGGAAACGCCTAGGCCGTCAATCTAAGCCATGCTTAATTCATGGTGGAAATTTGCAGCATGCCCATAGTGGACATTCAACGACGCATCTCAAAACAAAAAGCTAAACAAATGGTAAATAAAAGAGATGTCGAGGTGTTCATTGTCTGCTTGTCCTGTCATTTTGATGTGGGCTTGCTACATGTCATCGGGCACGGAGGTACCCCGTTGGCAGTTCTCGATGATACGTGTATACTTACAATGACAAGAGCCTTGCTTGGACTCTAAGTAAAGTAGCATGAGGTTTGGGTACTCGTATTCACGGGACACGAGGTTTTCAACTTATGATTTGTCAAGCATATGCATGATAATTGTTCTCGCATTAACTTTAACCATTCAAGATGCTTATGATGGGGGCAATGAGAGCTCAAAGCCGGTAATTACCATAATTTTTGAAGGTTATAAAACTTGTAATCACTGCATCCCTCAGCGAAGGGCCTTTCTTTTACTTTTATGTTGAGTCACCACCTTCTATCTTTATGCACCATTAAGAGAGCATAGTTGTCATTCTTAGTATAATGTGCATTGTCCCAAAGTTTTCATTGATTGATTCATATTGTTGATTTCACTTGTTCTCAAATTATTTGTATCTAGTCGCCCTCTTAAACTTGAAGGTGTCCTATGCATTTATGTTTTGCTCTCTATGAAGGACAAGCTGAAAACCATTTATATGTTTTTCCTTATGATTTGAACACACGTTTGACTTTCATTGTTTCATTTTCATGATCTTTTGTTTGTGTACTTTTTCATATTATAACATGGTTGCTAAGTTTTTATTGTTAAGATTATATCTTTCATGCCCATGTTTTAAGTTCTTATGATCCCAGCTCACAATGCTTACATACATGATCAAGATTGTGTAGGTGCATGTCACCTCAAAAATTATTTCTTTTGTTATCACTTACCTACTCGAGGACGAGCAGGAGTTAAGCTTGGGGATGCTGATACGTCTCTAACGTATCCATAATTTTTGATGCTCCATGCTTGTTTTTACACCATTTGCCTAATGTTTCGTTACACTTCGTGGCACTTTTATGCATTTTCCAGAACTAACCTATTAACAAGTCGCCACAGTGCCAGTTCCCTGTTTTCTGCTATTTTTGTGTTTCAGAAAAGTTACACAGGAAATATCCTCGGAATTGGACGAAACCAAAGCCAGTCATCCAGATATTTCACGGAGCTTCCAAAGAACCTGAAGAGGAGATAGAGTGGGGCCACGAGGGGCCCTCACACCAGGGCGGCGTGGCCTAGCCCCTGGCCACGCCCCCTATGTGTGAGGCCACCTCGGTCCACTTCTGACGATGCCCCTTCGCCTATAACGACCCCCCGACGGGAAAAACCTAAGTACCCGATCAATTTTCTAGAAACACATCGCGATCCGCCGCTATCATCGACCCGAGATCGGGAGGGTCCAGAAGCTCTTCCCGGCACCCTGCTAGAGAGGGCAATCACCACCAGAGGTCTTCTTCATCGCCATGCTTGCCTCCGGAGCGATGAGTGAGTAGTCTACCTTGGACTATGGGTCCATAGCAGTAGCTAGATGGTTGTCCTCTCCACCATGTGCTTCATGTTTAGATCTCATGAGCTGCCCTACATGATTGAGATCACCGTTATGTAATTCTACATGTTGGGTTTGTTGGGATCCGATGCATATTGGTGTTATGATTGAGTTGATATACTGAAATATATCTTATGTTATCTCTATGTTGTTTATGATCTTGCATGTTCTCCGTTGTTAGTAGCTATCTTGGCTGAGTAGTTGCTAGTAACTCCAAGAGGGGGTATTTATGCTCGATAGTTGGGTTCATGCCTCTATTTAATCTCGGGGAGTGACAGAAACCTCTAAGGTTGTAGATGTGCTGTTGCCACTAGGGAGAAAACAACATTCATATGCTCGAGGGCATATGCTTTGTTTACATTACACACTTTGCTTAATGAAATTATCTGTTGTTTGCAACTTAATACTCATGGGGTGTTCGGATGATATCCCCGGGAGTGGATTATTAGTCATAGATGCAGTTGGATGGCGGTCTATGTATTTTGTTGCAATGCCCAGAGTAAATCGCATAGTGATGTTCTTGACATATCACGTTATCTTTATTCTATCAATTGCCCAACTGTAATTTGTTTACCCAGCATGTGTTATTTATCTTATGGAGAGACACCACTAGTGAACTATGGACCCCGGTCCTATTTCCATCATATTGCTATCACCTATTTACTTTACTCGCACTGTTTACTTTACTCGCATACTTCTACTGTTTTCCACTCGATACGCTCATACCCTTTGTTTCAACCAAACCGGTGAGATTGACAACCTCATCTTAAGTTGGGAACAAAGTACTTGGTTGTGTTGTGTGCAGGTTCCATGTTGCTGCTCGCAAAGCAAAGCTTGGACGAGGCGCCCTATAAATTGTCCGGAGCTGTCGCGAAGCTTGCAAGCATCACCTTCAGTCGTTTGTCTGCTCCTCTCCTGATCGATAAAACCTTGGTTTCTAACTGAGGGAAAAACTTGCTGTTGTGCTCATCACACCTTCTGCTTGGGGTTCCCAACTGCCTGGCTATAATCATCATCAACTACACGCCAGCAATCAGTTGCCGCCAGTTTGTGGGCAATAGTAAATTGGGATCCTTCGGGATTTATCCGGCCGGAAGACACTTGGGTTTCTCCCGCCGTGGCACTGGAACTACGCTCGGCGGAGGTAGATGGCCAGGGTTTGCCAGGGATGTATACTCCATAGGGTAGGCACCCGTACTAAGGTGGATAGATGGAAGGCTATGATCGATTATCCGAACCCCGCATACTTGTGTATGATGGTGCATGGTGGTATCCCGACGGATTTATCGGATGGTGTGGGTAAAGTGTACAACCTCTGCAGAGTGTAAATCTATTCGAATAGCTGAGTCCTCGGTCATGGACGGTTGAACTGGCTGTTGCCTAACCCAATGTCAAGTTTTGGTTTTACAAAAGTGTTTTCAGGAAAAATGGAGAAAAGTGCCGGACAGAGTACTCGGAGGGTACTGCCGTGGCGCGGATATGGTTCAGAGTACTCGTAGGGTACTGCCGAAGGAAAGGAAATGGTCATGTGTGATTGACCGGAATTAAAAAGGATGATGTTCATGTTTGATTGACCACCGGCTCTTCTCTGGAAAATGAGTTCCCCCTTCCCTAGAGCTTTTACTAAAATGCTTTAAAAAACTTCTTCTTTAATAAGGATATAGAGATGTCGTATGACATGCTATATCGACACGTGAAACCATAGTTAGTATAGAGCAACTAGCCTTGAACCATTTTCCTTGCTACAGCCAAATAGCATGCAACTTGTTTCCTCTTAGGTGGTTTGCGAGTACAATTCCAAAATGTACTCACGGCTTTGTCCCTGGCTATTAACTTGGTCAGATTATGGAGAAGATTATGATGATGATGGTGAGGAGTTCGACGACGCCGGTGCGAACTAAGATCTGTCTCCCGGTCAGTCGCCTGTAGGGTAGAGGCATGACATGGGCTACCGACGCTACCCTTGTATCCGCTGCATTTGCTTAGTGAACTTGCCCTGTGAGGCATTTGAATTCGGCCAAGTGGCCATGTAAGACTATTCAACTCGTTATGTAATGGATGATGTACTCTGTAATGCCAACTCTGTTATGTGGATTCATGACGGTCTTCCTGGTATCATGAATTGTATGCATAACGGGAATTCCGGATGGTAAACTGGGGTCCCCACATCTATTTTCAGTTTTTGTTTATATGTCGGCTGGCTTGGTTTTAATATTTCCTATGTCGGCCTAGTAATGTGTCGTCACCAAAGGCCACTCTTCGACTTAGCTGCTGTCCGAAACCCGGCTTCATGGCTAGCAAGAGTAGATGCTGGAGATTGTCTACACATGGAAAACGGCTAAGGAAAGATAAAACAAGCGAACCAACATTTATTCTTCTGCAAAGTTAAAACTTGAAGTGTCGGATGATTTGAAGTTTAAGTTTTAGAGTTTAAGTACTATATGTTTAATAAAGCAACCTTGAGACTCATATGTCAAAAGCCAAAAAAGGTAGACAAGTAGCATAGGTTGTGGAGTTAAGGAAACAGGAAATAAAACTCGGTGACTTAGCCAAAAGATGATCTGGCTTTAATAAACAAGCAAACCAAAATAAAACTTGTTCGGGTAGCAAACCAAAGCAAATAGAGTATATCTTACAACTGCACCCGACATACCGGGGATCTGATAAAACTTAAAGTGTTTTTTCGCAAACTCTAAGAGGCAGGGCGGAGGCTGAACCGCCGGCAGGTGGAGCAGTAGCAGTGGAGACATCGGCCTCTGGAGTGCCAGATCTAGCAGAAGGAATGGAAGCATCACCTCCGGCCGGCGCAGATCCCTGGACCGGAGCTTCAGCGCCGGCATTGCCGGCATCTTCAGTTTCCTCCTCGTCCTGGCTGGAGTCAGAGCCTTCAGCATCATCCGCATCATCCTTGTTCTCTGGCTCGCGGATGTCCCGGACGAAGACCTCGGTGTGGGCATAGTCCACATAGCTGTGGGCAGATACGTCCAAAACGTATCTACTTTCCCGAACACTTTTGCTGTTGTTTTTCCTCTAATTTGTGTGTTTTGAATGCAACTAACATGGACTAACACTGTTTCCAGCAGAATTGCTCTGGTGTCTTGTTTTTGTGCAGAAATCTAACTTTCAGGAAAAATCCCGAAAAATATTGCAAAAATCCTATTTTACCAGAAGACCCACGGAGCCAGAAGAGGAGACGAAGAGAGGCAGGGAGCTTGGCTCACCACCAGGGGGCGCGGCCCAGCCCTGGCCGCGCCCACCTGTGGTGAGGCCACCTCGGCCATCGCCTCAACCCCTCCTTCCGCCTATATATACCCTCTGACCTGAAAGGAGCGGGGGTTCGGCGTTTTTCCCAAATAGACTTCCGCTGCGCCGCCACTATCAGAAACTGCGATTCGGAACCAGAAACTCCATTCTGGCACCCTGCCAGGACGGGGATTTGGAGGAGATCTTCATCACCATCATCACCGACGTCTCTCCATCAACCATCCATGACTCCCCCATCCATGTGTGAGTAATTCCCGCTGTAGGCGAAGGGGATGGTAGGGATTGGATGAGATTGTTCATGTAATTTGCTATGAGATTGTTAGGGCATAGTGCCTAGTATCTTCTATTAGTGCTTATGACATTGTTGCAACTTGTTGTGCTTAATGCTTGTCACTTTGGGCCCGAGTGCCATGATCTCAGATCTGAACTTGTTATTGTTTTATGATGATACTTTTTATTTATGATCTTAGCTGCAAGTTGTATACACATATTGTTGTCCGGAACCCAAGGCCCCAAAGTGATAGAAATTGGGATAACCGGAGGGGATGGCTATGATGTGAGGATCACATGTGTTCACCGAGTGTTAATGCTTTGCTCTGGTACTTTATTAAAAGGAGTACCTTAATTACAAGTAGTTTCCCTTGAGGCCCTGCTGCAATAGGCTGGTAGGACAAAAGATGTCGTGCAAGTTTCTCATTGCAAGCACGTACGACTATATACGGAACACATGCCTATGATTGTTTAGTACTAGGATGCTTTATCATTATTTTTTTGCAATTGCCCATGTCTCACTGATTTCATGAATTATCTTATCCATGCAACGCCCGTACATCCATCCCTATGCCTACAGTATTTTATCCTACTGTTTACTATTGCTACTATTACTGCTTTTATTTTACTATTGCTGTTACTGTTTCACGACTATCACCACTATAAAACTGTTGCTACTGATAAACCACTACGAGCAAGTCTGTTTCCACGTGCAGCTGAATTGACAACTCATCTGTTAAGGCTTATAAATATCCTTTGGCTCCCCTTGTGTCAAATCAATAAATTTGGGTTTTACTTCCCTCGAAGACTGTTGCGATCCCCTATACTTGTGGGTCATCAAGACTATTTTCTGGCGCCGTTGCCGGGGAGCATAGCTTTATTTGTAAGTTCACTTGGGATTCATATTGTTTGCTGCAATCCTTTCATCATGGGTAAACCTCGTGATGGAAAAGTTCCTATATTGCCATCCACTACAAGAAGAGGTACGACTTTGAACACCTCTATTTCTCTTGATTCACCATCTGTTATGAGTAAGTTGCTTACACCACCACACGCACACACTACTGCTACTTCTTTTGCTGAGCTTGAAAATGCCACTAATAATTTAGATGATGCTTCTACTGTGCTTGATGAGAGTGGTTCGCTAGGTTCCTTTTTAGATGCTACAATTGCTAGAGCTAAGATGGGAAACACCACGGTTACACCTGTTAGTTCACCTGAGTCTAGGGAATGTCCTAGTGATGATTTTGATGACGCTTATATTGAGCTTGACGATGATTTTATTGCCAAAGCTCGGGCCACTCGTGATAGTAATGCTGTTAAGGAACTTCTAGCAAGACGTGCTGTTAGATATAAATTATCTCCTGATGCTAAGTTTGCTGCTTCTCCCATAAATATTAGAGATAAGGATTATGATTTCTCTTTAGATTTATCTTACATATCTATTGTTGAGAAAGAACCTTTTTGTGGTACTGAAAATGAAAGTGCTATGGAGCACATGAATGAGCTTTCTACTTTGAGTAATTTTTTTCTGATGATATTAAGCTTCGCACTTACTTTGTTGCTAAGATTTTTCCTTTCTCGTTGAAAGATGCAGCTAAAACTTGGTTTAATAACTTGTCTCCTGGATCTATTCATAGTCATATTGCTTTGGTTAATGCTTTCTTTCAGAAATATTTTCCTGCTAGTGCTCAACATACTCCTGTGCAGAAAATCTTTGACTTTGAACAGGGAAAAGGAGAGATATTGCCTGAATCTTGGACAAGGTTTTGTTCTTTAATTAGAGCTTTGCCTAAAGAGCCATTGCCTAAAAATGAACTCCTTGACATATTTTATAATGGACTAACTAATGAATCTAAGACATATCTGGATAGTTGTGCTGGTTGTGTTTTCAGGGAAAGAACTCTGGCTGAAGCCGAAGAATTAATGGCTAAAATAAGCCAGAATCATGATGATTGGACTCTAGTTGAGTCAACACCAACGCCAGTGCCAGTTCCAGAGCCGACACCAAAGAAGAGAGGAATAATTGAATTAAATGATGAAGTTATGAGGGAAGCCAAGAAATCTCTTAAAGAGACAGGTATTAAGTCCGAAGATGTGAAGAATTTACCTCCTATAGAAGAATTATGTAAGCCAATCCCTCACTCATCTACTATTGAGGTACACTCTCTCCAATGCTTTGATGATAGAGATATTTCTTACTCTAAACCTCTCGAGCAATTCTTAGATGAATTAGATAATTTTATTGTTAAGCAAGATAATTTTAATAGAAGGGTGCAGAATCATTTGTTGGAAAATTCTAGAGCTATTAACTAGTTGCAGGATATTGTGGAGAGAACCTCCAATGATGTGAAGATACTTGTTAAACATTTTCAAATGGTTCAGACTCTAATTGATCAGCTTACCAAGGTGTAAAAAGATTTGCTAGTTAATACCGCAAGAGAAAAACAAGCATGTGAAATACGCACAAGAGGAGGTGCTACTACTCAAGACCCCTTATATCCTGAAGGACATCCTAAGAGGATCGAGCAAGATTCTCAACACACTTCGAGTGATGATATTCCTTCCAAGAAGAAGAAGAAGAAGCATAAAACAGTTGCAGAATCTTCTGAAGCAGGTAAAGATCCTAATAGTGTTTCTATTTCTGATGCTGAAACTGAACCAGGTGATGCTCCCGATAAAGAAGAAGTTGAAGAGGAACCAGAAAAGCTTGCTAAGAATGCAAAGTACACCAAAGAATATTTCATTGCCAACAAGCATGGTAATGAGAGAGAACCTTGGGTGCAGAAACCAATGCCTTTTCCTGGTAAGAAACATAAATCCAAGGAAGAAGAACACTACAACAGGTTTTGTGAATGGATGAAACCTTTATTTATGCAAATTCCTTTAACTGAAGCTATTAAAATGCCTCCTTATTCAAAGTATATGAAAGATATTGTTACTAACAAGAGAAAGATTCCAAATGAGGAAATTTCCACTTTACTTGCTAATTATTCTTTTGATGGTAAAGTTCCGAAGAAGCTTGGAGATCCAGGTATACCAACTATCCCTTGCTCCATTAAAAATAACTATGTTAGAACTGCTTTATGTGATTTGGGAGTCGGACTTAGTGTCATGCCTTTTTCTCTTTATAAGAGACTTGATCTAGAAAAATTGGTATCGACTGATATATCTTTGCAAATGGCTGATAAGTCTACTACTATTCCTATTGGTATATGTAAAATATTCCTGTTCAAGTTGCTAACAG
Source organism: Dactylis glomerata (assembly GCA_007115705.1). Lineage (NCBI taxonomy): Eukaryota > Viridiplantae > Streptophyta > Magnoliopsida > Poales > Poaceae > Dactylis > Dactylis glomerata. The sequence goes on along the minus strand of QXEO01000742.1, from coordinate 419,718 downwards.
TTGCTTGATATTAACTGATTTTGTTGTGTTGGAAATGCCTGAAGATGATAACATGTCTATTATTCTTGGGAGACCTTTTCTAAACACTGCAGGTGCTATTATTAATTGCAATCAAGGGAAAGTAACTTTTAATGTCAATGACAAAGAGTATAAAGTTTATTTTCTGAAGAAGATTGATAGAAAGAATGCTCTAAATTCAATCAAGAATGTTGAGACCATCAGAGTTGGTCAGATTATTTGTTCAGAGCAAAAGCCCAAGGAAGAATATAAAATTGTTATGATTGGGACTATGCCTATCAAGGTCGAGGTAACATAAGCATATAGTGAAATGCAAAGTTTTGCCTCATATAAAATTAGTTTGGTAACAAGACTTGATCAACCTTGTTAACAAAGTGATTTTATATGAATGAAACTTCGTTTTCACCGCATTTACTCAACCTCACTCATTTTCACTTTCACCATTCTTGTTCCCTTTATTTAGTTACATGACTAGAGTATCTTTGAGCTGCTGCATACTGGGTTTTGATTTGCTTGCAATCATTCCATCTTCGTTTTCCCAAGTTTTTAATCTGTTGTCAATTTCTGAAAAATCCTCGAAAATAAAGTTTCTCAAAAAATTCCAAAAAAATCTTTTTTAATTTTTTTTGTCAAAAATGGGGCAGAGAGGCACCTGGGAGACCTCAGGGGGACCCACCATGCCACCTCACAACCAGGGGGCGTGGCCCAAGCCTGGCCGCGCCCACCTATGGTGAGGGGGGGGGGGGCCTGGCCTCTCACTTATCTCTTCATCCCCATCTCTTTCTCTCTCCCAAAAAATCACGACACCCCAACTCAAACTCATGTTCTTGCTGCTCTCCATCTCGATTTTTCGATCTCCTTGCTCAGCCCATCATTGTTGCTAAGATTTGGAGCATTTGTTCTCCGGTATGTGACTCCTTCGATTGTCCAAGTAGAATTTTGTTTAGTGAAGTATTTCTTGAGTATTTTAGCTCTATAGACTGCAGGTGAAATGAGTTTGCATGCTTGTTCTATTGCTTAGAAATGTTATTTTGATGCATGTTAGCCCTCTAGTAACTCCCTATAGTAGTTTACTACATTTGTTTGTCTCAAAATCATTTTTTATGAGGTTTGTTAAAAATTTCAGAAAAAGGGAAATGGACAACTACACCTATGGAGAAGACTTTGAAAGAGAAGCACCAAGGTCATCAAGGCCTTCAAGATCTACTGCTCAATATAGGATATCCTACAATGAAGATCTTATGTCACCGAACATTGAGGGGGATGATGGAGATGCGCATCCATCCACCTTCCCTTGTGCTAACTTTTTGAGTGATGCAGGGATTCTTGAGGATTTCTTACTCCTTGTCAATAGGGTTGGATTGACTACATGCATGACGGATGAGAGTAATCAATATGCTTTGCTCACAAAGATTTTCAGTGAAAGCTTTAAGTTCACTAACTCTCATTTTAAGCCTTCCATTGCATTTAAGATTTATGATAAGTCTATCACCATGTCTTTGGAGAAGTTTTGTGATATTCTAGGTATTCCCATGTTTGGGACAACCAAGAAGATGCTGCAACAACCTACTGATTTGTTGGAGCTCTACCGAGGAGTAACTAATGATGATGACCGCACAGCACAACGTGGCAAGATAAGAAACATTCAACTCCCAGCTATTAGATATTTTACTTACTATCTTGCCACTAGTATACTTGGTAGGGGGAACACTAGCAATATCTCTAACTATCATTTAGCTTTTCTAGCTACCGCTCTTGATGTTAGCAAGAAGTATAACCTCGGTGCTCTTATTGCTCATCGCCTAGCCGCTAGGGGACCTATTTACGGAGGCATTGTTGTCGCGCGCATTGTTGCTGCTCTAGGACTTTCTATTGCTCCTCATGATATATTGTTGGCTCCACAGAGGCTGGATCTTGCTGCCATGAAGCTCCATCACTTTGTTACTGCTAACTCATGTGCAGGGAAATTAGTTTATAAAATGTTATTTACTGATGGAGAGGAAAGGGAAATTCCCTTGCTGCAGTCCAGTTTGTTCACTATTCACAGGAGGCCATTGTCGCGCTCAAAGGAGGAGTTGGACGAGCATCTTAGGTTGCTCGGCTTCCACGTTCAGCACGGTGCAGTGGACCAGGAGGAAGCAGAGGCGTCGGCCGATCACTACGCCGCATACCACACCGGGGCGTCCTCGAGCTTATACCAGGACGAAGGTACTTCTTCGTCACACTTTGGAGGTGCCACTTCATGGCCGAGTTGGCCGAGCTGGGATTGATCTCCACTTAGGCCAAAAGCCTAAGCTTGGGGGGAGGTACGCCGACAATTCACTCATCTACATATCATATTTTGTCGGTCCTTTGTATATCCATGTCTCGCTTTCTTTATTGTTCTCGCTCTTATTTCTTCTTTCCAAAACACAAAAAGATCAAAAATATTTCCGTCATTTCTCTTTGTTTGTGTCGATGGATTTCGCGTCGCAAGAACACGGGGTACCACACGATGGACCCAAAGATTCGAACGCAGGGGGCTGAACGTGGGAGATCTTGGATCGCAACGAAACACGGTGACGGAAGCCTCGAGACGCCGAACGCACAATGCACTGCAGAGAGAGACACCGAGCTTTACCCAGGTTCAGGGCCCTCGTGGTGAGGTAAAATCCCTACTTCCTGCCTTCTTGTATTACGACGCGATACCTCACGAGGAGTAGAAGGTCTTGGTTACAGAGCTCTAGCTGGCCGGAGGTAGAAGAACCAACTTAGCCTAGCTAGGAGCCCGGAGATGAAGATCGGATCCCCTCTAAGGGGTGGCCTCCCCTCCCTTTATAGCGCCCAGGTCCTCCTTCCCCTTATCATCTTGGGGAAGGGGTTGCCACACACGGCCAAGGAGGGAGGACAGCTGTAGTCTTGAGTCTTCCGTAGACATAGTCTTCGTAGAGTAGTGGCGCCGTTCCATAGGAGTGGGTGGAGGAAGCTGACGTTCTCCTCTGGCGCCCTGCACCGTCCACCCTATTTTTAGGGGGGTGGCCAACAACCACTGTGCCGCTTTATGCAGGCACGACGAAAGCCGGTCTCCTCCCTGTCGGGGGTAGCGTGGATGGTACGCAGTCTTCTGCTCTTATCTTCTTGCTCAGCACGAAAGTGTGCCGAGCTGACATGGACGTGGTCCCTCCCCTCACGAGAAACAGCTCGTGAGGAGGTCTTCTAGTCCTTAGCAGTTTTAGCCATTGTTCTCCTCATGAGGTGTCTCCTCATGAGGGTCTTCTCCGCCGGGCTTTCGTCGTCGTTCCACCCCTGGGCCGAAGCTGGGCCATTGAAGGGGCCCAGGAGTAGGTGGACCGGGATACCCCGGTATCTAGAACACCGACAGTAGCCCTCGGGAGCCTGGCCCACGAACGCGCCCTCTTGAGGGAGCAAAGGGCCAGGGGCCCCCAGAAGCTGCTGGGCCCTCCAACGGCACGCGTCAACACGCGGTCAGAGGACCATGTGAAAATGTAGAGGCCGCGGACTCGTGGCGCGACCGCAGCTGGCGAGATGAAGCGGCGAGCGATGCAGCAGTCCCCGAGGCGTCAACCGTCATGATGGCGCGTCGCTTCGCTGCAGAGCATTGTGCCAACGCCTCGATTCCCACGCTGAGATTTGATGCTTCGACACCGGCCGCGCCCTTTAAATGCAGCCTCCTCGACACCTCCGGCACATCACCCTCTTCCTCCAGTGCTACTTCTTCCTCAACACTCCCCCAAGCAATGGATCCCTCCGCCTCCTCCGCCGCCGCTGGATCGAGCTCGGGGATGAAGCGCTGCGGGCGTCCCCCGGGCAGCAGGAACAAGGCGAAGGTCTCCGCCCGGTGGACGCCCGGCGCCGGAGGCCCCCTGCGCATCGGGGTGCCGATGCAGGGCGAGGCGAATCGTGCCGCCCCGGGGACCTCCAGTGCCTTGACCCTTCGGGGTCCAGTGCCTGGAGGCGCTCTGAATGCGCCATCGCCGGTGGCGGTGGTGCCGGCTCCCCACGCCTCAGGGAGTATTGATCGGGTGCTCCAAGAGGTGGAGGCCACTCTGGGCCCCCTCCGCCCAGCCGCAGATGGCCCGGGCCCATAGGAGGCGGCCCCACCGGTGACCGGAGTGGTCGTGACTCCCCGCCGCCTAGCAGCGGAGATGCTGGGACCCCTTGTTGCTCCGGGGTCCCGCTTCCTGGAGCTCCTCGTCGTCGTCGATGCCTGGAGCTTCGTCTCCCTCTGGCTGCCCGACGCAGTCCGGAGGGTAATCTACGCCCCCGGCGCTTCCTCCGGAGAGGTCGCGCTGGTGGAGCAGAGCAGGCCAGAGCTCCTTTGGCCTGTTGACATCATCCTCGGAGCGGGCGGCAACGCCGTCCTCTCTGGGTGCTGGAGGGCCTTTGCCCTCGGCCACCGCCTCCGCGTCGGTGACCACCTCGTCTTCCGCTTCAAGCTAGGGACGCTGTGAAGGGAATATGCCCGAGAGGCAATAATAAAGTGGTTATTATCATATTCCATGTTTAGGATAAATGTTTATTTCTCATGCTAGAATTGTATTAATCGGAAACATTAATACTTGTGTGATTAATAAACCAAAAGGTTCCTAGTAAAGCCTCTCTTTCGTACTAGCTCGTTGATTAACTGATGATCAAGGTTTCCAGATTATGAACATTGGATCTTGTTAATAACGGGGTCATATCATTAGAAGAATGATGTGATGAACACTCACACCCATAGTAAGAATAGCAATACGATCAAGTCATCAAGTTTGATTGCTATATCAAACTCATATGAAATAGTTCTGATCCTCAGACCATGAGATCATGTTAATCACTGATACCGGAAGAGTGCTTTGATGATATCAAATGTCACACCATAACAGGGTGATTATAAAGGTTGATTTGGGTATTCTAAAAGTATTAGTTGAGGCTCATGGATCAAGAGTAGAATTTGTCCGACCCGATGACGGGAAGATATTCTCTGGGCCCTTCTCGGTGATATTGCATTGGAATCGCTTGCAAGCATGCGACTAGGTCACGGGAATGCATTATCACGGAACGAGTAAAGAGACTTGTCGGGAATGAGATCAAACTAGGTATGGTTGATACCAAATGATCGGATATCGGACAAGTAATAATATCGCAAGACAAAAGGAATTAACTATGTTCGTTATTGGTTCACACGATCACTAGTTCATCATTGAGTAAGTGGGAGTCATCATGGATTTCCAGATCCCGATGATGATTATTGATCGGAGAGGAGTCTCGATCATGTCCACGTTATTCACGAACCGTAGGGTGACACACTTAAGGTTCGCCATTGTTTTTGAGTGGATATGATACTCCGATCGAATTACAGGACAACATGAGGGTTGTTTCAGAAAAGCATCGAAACTGTTTCGGGATATCGAATAACTCACGGGTGTATTTGTTAATGTTTGTTAATTGAATTAATTAACAAATATTAAAGAAATAAAAAATGTTTTATTAAATCAATAAGTGTGAATTTTAATTAGCATGAATGTCATGCAAAATTAAAATGGGGGTTACCTCATGTTCATGAGGGGGTTACCACCATGAAGGGGGGGGGGGTTACCACCATGATGAGGAGGAGGACCTCCTCCTAGGGGCCAGCGCACCCCCCAAGGGGGCTGCCCTCTCCTCCCCTATAAACCCCCCTCTTCTCCATGATTCACACACATGGTTCTTCCCCTCTCCCGCAAAGTTGCTGCCCCAAATCCGTCTTGGCTTAGCGAAGCTCTGTCGGATTGTTAGTTTGAGATTCACACACTTGGAGAAGTGAGTGTTGGAGTGTCCAGCGGATCCCCTCTTCTGCTGCCCCGCTGGACCGAGGGCGTGGAGGAGACGACAATAAGCTGTACGTGTGACCGAGTACGAAGGCGCCGCCGGTTGTGGCGCCATGTACACGATCTCGAGATCGTCAAGTGAACCACTACGTCGACTACGTCAAGTGAACGACTACGTTGACTACGTGCGTCTTCGTCGAGTCTCCATCGGCAACGTTTGTGCGGGAATGTAATCCCCGCTACCGGTCTTTGAGGGTTAGTCTCTGTTGCTACCATCTCGTAGATGTTCTTGGCTAGTTTTGTGTTCATGCGTAGGAAATTTTTTGTTTTCTATGCTACGAACCCATCAGTGGTATCAGAGCCATCTCTATGCGTAGTTGGTATGCACAATTAGAATACATGGAGATATGGGCGTTGATGATCATGTTATTGCTATTTTTTGTATTTTGGATCATAGTGGCATAGTGGGATTGAAGCTGCCCGAGACTAACATTACGTGACCGCGTTCACGAGACTTGTCCCACACTTCACATGCTTCAGCATATGTGGCTTTGCGGGTGCATGTTTCTCCCACTATAGTTATGATCTATTTTACAAAGAGTTGTAAATAATATTTTATCACCGTTGTGGTTACATGTTCGTAGGTAAGAACGGTTCTTCCTAGAAAGCCCCAAACCACGTAAAATATGCAAGACAAATTAGAAGCATCTAAATTTTTTTTGCAGGGCGTGTGATGTGATATGGTTAAATTGTTTATGTTACAAATTATATGCAATGATCCTTTTTGTAAGTTATAAACAACCGGCAGGAGCCATATGATTGTCTTTTCATTTTATGGCCTGCGTGCCGAATATATATATCCAAGCGATATATTGTAATTGAGGAAGATAATCAAGGTGGCACACCATGGACCTTGGTGCTGCACCGGTGGAATGATGGAGATCATGCCATGACGCACAAGATGGAGATCGAATGCGTGAAGGACCATATCATATCACATTATATATGCATGTGATGTTTATCCTTTTATGCATCTTATTTTGCTTAGATTTAATCGCGCGGTAGCATTATAAGATGATCCCTCTCACATAAATATCAAGATAAAAATTTGTTCATCCATAGCATGCACCGTCAAGAAAGTTTGTCGTTTTGAGACACCACGTGATGATCGGGTGTGACAGACTCTACGTTCACATACGACGGGTGTAAGATAGTTTTACACACGCGAGTGCTATGGTTCTACTTGGCGAGCCTATCATGTACAGACATGGCCTCGGAACATGAATCGAAAGGTTAAGCACGAGTCATATGGTTGATATGATGAACATGGTGATGTTCGCCTTTAAAACTATACCGTTGCACGTGATGATCGGTTGCGGTATAGTGAATTTGGTTTGTGTAATCACTTAAGAAAATTAAGAGGGATGTTGTTTTTAAGTGGGAGTTCACTTAGTAATTTTGAATTATAGAACTCAATTTATCATGAACTAAATCAAAGTGAATTTGCATAGTTTGTTGTAGGCATTCGCATCCGTTTACTACCTTGCGATTAGCTATAATTGAGATAATAGAACTATAGAATTCTGGATGTTAACTTTACGAACTGGTATCGTATTGTTTGAATGTCAATCTAAAGTTTAAAGTCCTATTGCTAACTTTTAGCAAACCTTGGTTACTCGATAAAATTTAATAAGTAGTATTAAATCAAGAGTAACAATTCCAGTGTTAGGATCTAAGTATCACACTTGCCTCCATGATCCGTGATATTCAAAAGTTGTTTTTAGTATCAAGGTTATCTAGAAGCTGAAAGGATTGTTTCATAAACTATCATGTGTGGAAGATATTTTGATATCTGAAACAATGTTTGGTTGCAATGTGATAGAGTATAATTTAGTAAGACACATGTTCTCATATTGTATGAGAATTTGCAAAGATTAGAGACGCTAGTCGTCTAGATCTCCTAAAAAGGTTTTGGGAACTAGCATTATACTCACAATTCATCCTCATGAGCTATAATAGCTTGATCATGAATGTTGTCATGATAGGATGAATACAAGATGTCAGTAAAATGTTTACTACATTAAAAGATTACTAAAGAATGGAATTTGGAAGAACGCCAAATATTTGATTATGGTAATCTACTTCAAAGTGTGAGTCCAAGGGTATTAGTGTTTGACTAATCATGCCTTGAACTATGTGCCATGTGAATGGCGCCACTATTGATGTTGATAGATTCTTCTAGAAGGAAAAGAATTGCTAAAAGAGAATCCGAAATTTATTCTATCGAAAAAGAAAAGACTGGAAATGTCCAGCTCAAGTATATAGAAGATATACATGTTATGGGTGTATTCGTTGCTTGTTAAAACAATGTGGTTCTTAGGTATTTGATACTAAATTGGTTGGTATGAACTGTCATATAGAACAACGCAATACAAGAACTACAATGGCCTAATTAACTAGCAAATGAATATGGGATGATTCTCATCGAAAACAAATAAAGTGTTATTGTGTTTCATTGGAATTAAACCTAGCCTTCAAGATTTGTTTTAATAATTGTTATTTTGTTATGGTATTATGAGAACAATGGTTGTTCAATTATTACCGCATTCATAAAAGATGAATGAACGCTTATCTTGTTGGAGAAATCATATCCACAACACTGATGCTAAAAGTGTCTCAAGACAAATGATTAGAAGATCACTTATGAGTGACACCACCGTTTAAATCATATTGGAAAGTAAACATGAAGAAACTCTATGTTGATGGAATTTTGGAGTCCTTTTGATTTTGAATCAATTGACACTTGTGAAAATTTCCTAGAGATGGTTAAAACTCCGTTTGTAGGCCAAAGAAGAACAGATGACTAACTTATTGGATATTATACATGTTGATGTATATAGTCCATTATGTGTAGCCGTGTGTGGTGAATTCCTGAACTTCATTTACTTTAACCGATGATTTGAGTAGATATATGTGTATATTTACTTGATAAGGAAGAAGCATGAAATATTTGAAAAATGTTCAAAGTATTTCTAGATGAAGTGGAAAATCATTGTAACAAGAGAATAAAGAATTTATGATTTGATCATAAAGGAAGATATTTGAGTTACAAGTTTAGCAAACACCTAAAAGTCGAGGAATCATTCCATAGACTTGTATTTCCTGAAACACCATAGGAGTATGGAGTGTTCGAGAGATGAAATCAAACTTTGTTTGACATCGTTGGATCAAAGGTGTCATCTATAAAACTGCCATTATATTTTAAGGATAAAGCTTTAGAGTCTACCGCTTTTACACTGAAAAGAGCGCCATCATGATCCGTTGAAATGACACCATATGAGCTATGGCATGGGATAAAACCCGAGTTGTCTTTTCTAAAATTTTGGTATGCTGGGCATATGTAAAATGTTTACAACAAAAGTCGGATAAATACGTCTTTGTAGGTTATCCCAAAGTAACTGTTGGGTATTCCTCCAGAACACCGAAGACAAAAGTGTTTGTCACTGAAAAACGTCAAGTTTCTTGAGAAGGAATTTTTCGCAAAAAGTTAAGTGAGAGGACAATAGAACTTTGATTGGGTTACTGAACCTAAGCTATATGTGCTGAGTAGCGCAGCGCTGGGAAGTGTCCCGGAGGCGGCCACAATGCGCATGGCTCCTGTGCCTCAAAGGTTGTGGTCACTGAGATCTAAGTTCCTATTGAACCGCGTGAGTCGGGAAATAATCAAATAGTTAGATTTGAGAATTAATCATTGTTGTTTGACAATGATGAACCGACTACATGCAAAGAAGCAATGATGGGCCCTGACTCCATCAAATGGCTAGAAGCCATAAAACCCGTGATAGTTCCATATATGAGAAACCAAATTTCTGAACTTGGAAGACCCTCAAAAAGGCATGAAGCCTAATGAATGTATTTGGATCTATAAACAGACACGGATGTTTTCACATCTATGAAATAGTCGACTTATCGTTAAACTGTTTACGATTATGTTCAATGAGTTGACTATGACAAGATTTGATCTTTCATAGCGATATTTTGTCTAGACGGATTACTGTAGCAACCACTACATATGCCAAGTTTGGTATATGTTAGTTGAGCAAACAAGACAACATTCTTCTAATAGAATGGTTACCTAGGACATGTATATGACATTGTCCAATGGGTTTTGTTGATTCAAAGGATGCTAAAAGGGCATGCAAACTTCAATGATTGAAGTAAGCATCACAGAGTTGGAATATTCACCGTGATGAAATAATTAAAAGGTTTAGTTTCATCAGATACGATGAATATGCTTGCATTTGCAAGAAATTAAGTGGGAGCGCTGAGACATATTTTTAGTACATTATGTAGAAGACATATTGTTAATTGGAAATGATGTATCTTTTATTGACATAGGTTAAGAATTTCATTAAAAATTAGATTTCAATGAAAGACTTAGGCAAAACCAAAATATTGGGTCCCGATGTCTATGTAGATGGATCGAGGTGCCAATATGGTTGTGCCAAAGTACATAGATGAAATATTGAATGAAGTTCAATATGGAAATGACGAGAAAAGTTCTTGCCGCATGGAAGAGGTTGAAACAAGATTCAGGTGTTTTTGACACTTGATGAGTGGAGCCACATGAATGATTTGATCGCTCATGTATACCATGATATGTACATATCTAGATATGTCCTATGCTCTAAATGTTATGAGCATATACCAGAGTGGTAAATGTCATAAGATGATCACTGGACAATAGTAAGGATATCCTTATGTACTTTGGAAGGACTAAGGATATATATTATGTATGACAAAGTGACATATAGTTCATTGTAAAGTGTTACATTGATACTAAGTTTGTCACAAGATACAAATTAAGTTTATCTCAATTTTAGCTATATGTTTAGGTGGCACAATGTAATGGAAGGAAGTTCCATAATGGATTTGGATGAGTTCCAAAGTTAAGACATTGTGATGGATCTACAACAAAGGTTGAGTATATGGCTGCTTTAGAAGTAGCAAAGGAGGGCATTTGTGTCAAGAAGTTTGTTATCAAACTAGGTGTAGTTCCAAGATGGCTATTACTATGAAGATCTATTGTGCGACAATAGTGACAACATGATTTTAGCTAAAAGGAACTAAGGTCTCACCTAAGGACCAAATTTATACCCAACTATCACATTTGAGAATGAGTGATGCGTAGAGACGCAAAGACATATAACACGTGAATGCCATAAGTGTTATATACGCAAGTATCAACTAGATTATTGACTCTGGTGCAAGTGGGAGACTGAAGGGAATATGCCCAAGAGGCAATAATAAAGTGGTTATTGTCATATTCCATGTTTATGATAAATGTTTATTTCTCATACTAGAATTGTATTAATCGAAAACATTAATACTTGTATGATTAATAAACCAAAAGGTTCCTAGTAAAGCCTCTCTTTCATACTAGCTCATTGATTAACTGATGATTAAGGTTTCCAGATCATGAACATTGGATGTTGTTAATAACGGGGTCATATCATTAGAAGAATGATGTGATGAACACTCACACCCATAGTAAGAATAGCAATACGATCAAGTCATCAAGTTTCATTGCTATATCAAACTCATATGAAATAGTTCTAATCCTCAGACCATGAGATCATGTTAATCACTGATACCGAAAGAGTGCTTTGATGATATCAAATGTCACACCATAATAGGGTGATTATAAAGGTTGATTTGGGTATTCTGAAAGTATTAGTTGAGGCTCATGGATCAAGAGTAGAATTTGTCCGACCCGATGACGGGAATATATTCTCTGGGCCCTTCTCGGTGATATTGCATTGGAATCGCTTGCAAGCATGTGACTAGGTCACGGGAATGCATTATCACGGAACGAGTAAAGAGACTTGTCGGGAACGAGATCGAACTAGGTATGGTTGATACCAAATGATTGGATCTCGGACAAGTAATAATATCACGAGACAAAAGGAATTAACTATGTTCGTTATTGGTTCACACGATCACTAGTTCATCGTTGAGTAAGTGGGAGTCGTCATGGATTTCCAGATCCCGCTGATGATTATTGATCGGAGAGGAGTCTCGATCATGTCCACGTTATTCACGAACCATAGGGTGACACACTTAAGGTTCACCATCGTTTTTGAGTGGATATGATACTCCGATCGAATTACAGGACAACATGAGGGTTGTTCCATGGGTTCCCCACCGGCATGCCTTCCGCGGTTTCCAGCCGCGCCGAGCCCGGCCTGGCGATGTGCGTCACCTTGAAGGGGCCTTCCCACATTGGAGATAGCTTATGTAGGCCCTCGTGAGAGAGTATCCTCCTCAGCACCAGATCGCCGACCTCCAGTGTCTTTGCCCGAACATGGCGGCTATGGTAGCGGCGTAGTCCTTGCTGGTACCTCACGGTGCGCAGCGTCGCTTGGCACCGAGCTTCTTCGAGCTGGAGGAGGCGATCCTTGATGAGGTCCTCTTGATGTATCTCATTGAAGGCGAGCACTCTTGGCGACCTGAACTTGACGTCGGTGGGAAGAACAGCCTCTGCCCAATAGACCAAGAAGAAAGGAGTCTCCCCGGTGGGCTTGGTGGCTGTAGTCCGAATGGACCACAGGATGTATTGGAGGTTGTCTAACCATTTTTTGCCTCAGGCTTCAAGCTTGGCGTTGAAGTTTCTCGTTTTGAGTCCTTTGAGGACTCCGGCATTGGCACGCTCGGCCTGGCCATTGCTTCTGGGATAGGCGACTGAGGAGAAGCAGATCTTGATGCCGGCCGATGCGCAGTACTCCCGGAACAGCCCGCTGGTGAACTGGCTGCCGTTATCGGTGATTATGCGGTTAGGCACACCAAAACGGTAGACCAGCCCACGAATGAACTTGACTGTGGACCTGGTCGGAATGGTGCACACCGGCTCCCCCTCCACCCACTTGGTAAACTTGTCGATGGCGACGTAGAGGTAGCGGTAGCCCCCTTGTGCTCTAGGGAATGGACCGAGAATGTCCAGCCCCCAAACAGCAAAAGGCCAAGTGAGTGGGATGGTTTGCAGCTCCTGCGCCGGCTGATGAATCTGCTTGGCATGGAATTGGCATGCCTCGCACCTCTTGACCATCTCCGCCGCGTCCCAGAGCGCCGAAGGCCAGTAGAAGCCGCTTTGATACGCCTTTGCGGCGAGGGTTGAAGCAGAGGTGTGATGCCCACACTCGCCAGCGTGGATGTCCCTGAGAAGCTCTTGGCCCTGGTGAGTAGATATGCACTTCAGAGCGACGCCGTTTGGGCGACGCCGGTACAAGTCACCATCCTTGACGCAGTATCCTGAAGCTTGGCGTACTATCCTTTCGGCCTTAGATTCGTCCTCAGGAAGCCTGCTGCTGACGAGGAAAGCCTTGAGCTCGAGGATCCAATCCACTCCCTCCTGTCGCGCCAATTCCAGAAGGACGCGGTCACCCGAAGGAGGCCCGCAATCCGGAGCCCTTGCTCCGGTGGTGGTGGCAAGGCAGGCGAAAGGTCGGATCCTGTCGATGATGGAGAAGCGGACGGCTTGAAGAGGCTCTCCTCGAAGACGCCGGTAGGTTGTGCCAGGCGATGAGAGGCGTGCTTGGCGATTTTGTCTGCTTCTATATTTTCTCCTCTTGGAATGTGCTTCAGCTCCAAACCTTGGAAGCGTTTTTCCTTCTTTCGATGCTCCTCAAGATAAGCTGCCATGTGCTCATCCTTTGGAGTGTAGCTCTTGTTTGAGAAGTTCACAACCAGCTGTGAATCTCCCTTGACGATGAGGCGCTTGATGCCAAAAGCATTCGACCTTGTGCTCTGGTTTAAAACAGAGCTGGACAGCGTAGAAGAGCTTGTCCCCAGAGGGAGAGGTAAGGACGGCACCTGCCCCCGCGCCGGGGAGGTTGAAGGCGCCGTCAAAGTGCATGACCCAGAGGCCTGGGGCTTCTTCTCCTAGAAGCGTTGACTCCACCTCTAGAGGCTTGTCGGTGAATGGATCAGTCCATTCGGCTGTGAACTCAGCCAAAGCTTTGCTCTTGATCACCTTGGTGGTCTCGAAGGAGATCTCGAAGGGCTGAAGCTCCATAGCCCACTCTGCCACCCGTCCGGTGGCATTTGGGTTGCGTAGAATGGTCTCCAGGGGCCAATCAGTGACCACCTTAATCGGGTGACCCTAGAAGTAATGGCGTAGCTTCCTTGAAGCGATCAGCAGGGTGTAGAGCAGCTTTTGCTGCATGGTGTAGCGCTCCCGCGCGTCGCGTAGTACCGTGCTGACGAAGTACACGGGCTTCTGCACCTTGGCAGTGTCCTCAGGAGTTTTCTCCTCATGGAGTTCAAGAGCGTCTCTCTGTGAGAGCGGCTCGGTCAGCGAAGTTGCAGCGCGCAGCTCCTCTTGAGGGACAGAAGAAATCACTGCTTCTTCCTCAGGAGGAGCCCCGGGCAAGAAGGATCAATTCCCTCTTTGGCGATTACCTTGGCATCCTGCTCAGCGACAAGGACAGCGCTTGCAGTTCTCGGGGTTGCTGCGATGTAGAGCAACAAGGGCTCGCGGAACGTTGGGGCAACCATGATCGGTGGGCTCGTGAGATACCTCTTCAGCTCGGCGAAGGCCTTGTCAGCTTCCGGAGTCCACTTGAACTTCCCAGTGCGCTTCATGAGCTTGAAGAAGGGCAGGGCCTTCTCTCCACTCCTCGCGATGAAGCGCCCTAGGGCTGCCATGCATCCCGCGAGGCGTTGCATTTCCTTGAGATTGCGCGGAGGATGCATTTCTTCGATGGCCTTGACTTTGTCAGGGTTTGCCTCTATCCCACGATGAGACACGAGGAACCCCAACAACTTTCCCGACGGTACGCCGAAGGTGCACTTGGCGGGGTTGAGCTTGATGTTTACCTTTCTCAGGTTGGCGAAGGTTTCCTCCAGATCTTCGATGAAGGTGTGACTCTCGCGAGTCTTGACAACGATGTCGTCGACGTAGGCTTCCACATTTCTTCCCATCTGAGCCCCCAAGGCCTTACGCATGAGCCTTTGGAATGTGGCCCCTGTGTTCTTTAGGCCGAAGGGCATGCAGACGTAGCAGTACACACCGCAGGGTGTGATGAAGGCAGTCTTCTCTTCGTCCTCCCTTGCTATCTTGATTTGATGATAGCCGGAGAAGGCATCCAAGAAGCAAAAGGAGGTCGCAGCCGGCGGTGGAGTCGACGATTTGATCTATCCTTGGGAGTGGATAAGGATCCTTGGGACAGGCCTTGTTGAGACTTGTAAAGTCCACGCAGAGGCGCCCACTGCCATTAGCCTTTGGGACAACCACCAGATTGGCAATCCAGGTGGGGTGGGCTACCTCGCGTATCAACTTGGCCTTCTTTAGCTTCTCTATCTCTTGGACGATGAAGTCTTGTTTCTCTTGTGCTTGCTTCCTGGTCTTCTGCTTCAAGGGTGTGCCTGAGGGCACACGGCTAAGTGGTGCTCAATCACCTCCCTGGGAACGCCGGGCATATCTGACGGAGTCCAAGCGAACATATCAGAGTTTGCCCGCAGGAAGGTGACAAGCGCGCTTTCCTATTTGGGAGAAAGCCCTGCCCCGATGGTGATGAAGTTTTCACAGCCCCCAGCCTGGAGCAGGACCTTCTTTGTAGCAGAGCGCTCTTGGGTAAACTGGGGCCTCCTCCCTGAGGGTACCGCAGCTTCCCCAATGCTCATGTCCAGCATCGGATGGACCAGGTCCTCGCTTGGAGTAGGCGATGCAGAGGCGGCGAACTTCTTCCCTGACAAGCCCGACAGGAGGGGCTCGAGAGAGGCCTTCTTCGCAGTAGCCCGCTCTTGTGACACGAGCTGCTTCTTCCTCGTGAGGTCACCGGAGTGCTCCAGCAGATATTCATCAGCGGGGAACATGGTGGCGGCCTCACGGTAGACATGCTCCATAGATCGGAGAGCGTCCTTTTTGTTGTAGCGCACGGTGATCATGCCATTGGCACCCAGAATCTTGAGGATGTTGAAGCCATGATGCGTTGCCGCCACGAACCTCGCCAGAGCTGGATAGCCAAGGATGGCATTGTACGGCAGCGCAATGTAGGCGACGTCGAAGTCAACGCTTTCTGTCATGTAGCTGTCCTGGGTGCCGAAGGTGACGGGCAGGCACACTTGCCCAATTGGCGTTGTAGAACCCTCTGTTACCTCGAAGAACGGTCGGGTTGGCATGAGCCAATGGTACGGCACCTGCATCTTCTCGAAGACCTCAACGGAGATGATGTTGAGGCCTGCCCCTCCATCGATGAGAGACGGTTGATGGCGATGTTATTAATGGTAGGCGTGCACAAGAGGGGAATTGTGCCCACGGCCCTAGTGGAGGTCGGATGATCCTCCTCGTCGAAGCCGATCTTGCTGGTAGACCACTTCATGAAGCGGTTGCTGGCGCTAGGCTGCGTCACCGTGATCTCTCGCGACAGCTGCTTGAAGTGACGATTAGACAAAGGAGCTTGGGCTCCACCCAGGAGGCAAGCAGCGAAGCCTCGTGGCTCTTGATAGCCCCCCTGGTTCTCTTCCTGATGATCATTCGCCGGTGGAGGCAGCGGTAGCGGCTCGGGATCTGCACGAGACAGACCATCGCGGCGGTGACACTCGTCTCGGTCATTGTCGCGGCGATCGCCCCGAGATCCACCCTTGCCATGGCTATGGCTACTCCCGCGGCGCTTGGTGACACCATTTTCTTCATGAAATTTCCAGACAATCCAACAATCGTCGGTATTGTGGGTGTCCTTTTTGTGGAGGATGCAGTAGCGACGACATTGACCTTTATCACGCTCGGAGCAGTCCCCACGGCGCTGCTTATGATCAGGCTCCGCCGCAAGGACAGCAGCCTCCCTGCACTTGGGATCCTTGGACTTTGGCTTTGGGGGAAGCGCCTTCGGCAGGTTGTGCACAAAAAGCCTCCCCTCCTTGGCTTTGGCGCATTTGTCGGTGATCTCGAAGAGCCTGACAACGGAAGTCAGTTCATCATTCACGGATAGCTTCTCCCTCATCTTGATGTTGGAGACGCCCGTGGAGAACGCGGAGATGACCTCCTCATTGGAGATCCGGGGAATCTTGTTCCTCATCTGGCTGAAGCACTAGATCTATTGACGAAGCGTCTCGCCCTTGTACTGACGCACCGCCTTAAGATCATTCTTGGTGGCGGGGCGCTCGTACGTGGGCATGAAGTTGGCGACAAACTGACGGCACAAGTGCTTCCATGAAGTCATGGATTCGTGAGGAAGGTTCATGAGCCAAGTTCGCGGAGCGTCTTTGAGGGCCCTGGGAAACCAATTGGCCATCGCACGCTGATCTCCACGCGTGGCCTGAACGGCGACGACGTAGAGCTGGAGGAATTCAACGGGGTTGGTGGTCATGTCGTAACGCGCGCCGATGTCCGGCTTGAACTTGTCAGGACAGACCACATAGCGTTGCTGGCGAGTGAGAGCAAGGCACCCGGGGTTGTAGATAGGGTCCCCGGGGGTCTTGACGTTCTTGCCAGCTTCGCCGATGTCGTCAATGGCGCAGTCATGATTTTCGCGACGGCGCTCGAGGGAGACGCGTGCGTCTTCCGGAGCGCGTTGGACGATTTGGCAGCTGGGCTCTCCGCGCGGTGAAGATGCGGCGCGGGAAGCTACCTTCTTGGCCTTAGCGGCCTTCCCATCTTTGGCGCCCGGGGCGCGGTGCCCCGCCGCTGGATCTGGCTCTCCCGCGCCCTGGGCTCCTCCCTGGGCCGGGTCTTCGTTGGCGATGGCGACGAGCTCGGCGATTCGTGCACGCCACCCCTCACGACCGTCCGCAGTGGGCTGATAGCACAGCAGCTCCTGCGCCATGGCGAGAGCCTGCGCAGGGGACATCTGACTCCCAGAACAAGCACCAGAAGTAGCGGTGGCGGTGAAGGAGAGCGAGGGCTCTGTATGCCCGGACGGGAGGTAGGAGGACTCTAGATCTTTCTCCTCTTCCTCCTCGACCGAGACGTGCTGACGACGGAAGATGGGCTCGGTTTGTCCCCAAACGGCGTTGCGGCGGCAAAGACGCTCGAGCCTTTCGTTGGCGTCGGCCATGTCGAAGCAGATCTAGAAGAAAACACACCATAGCCCCCTACCTGGCGCGCCAAATGTCGATGGATTTCGTGTTGCAAGAACATGGGGTACCACATGACGGACCCAAAGATTCGAACGCAGGGGGCTGAACGTGGGAGATCTTGGATCACAACAAAACACGGTGACGGAAGCCTCGAGACGTCGAACGCACAACACACTGCAGAGAGAGACACCGAGCTTTACCCAGGTTCAGGGCCCTCGTGGTGAGGTAAAACCCCTACTTCCTGCCTTCTTGTATTACGACGCGATACCTCGCGAGGAGTACAAGGTCTTGGTTACAGAGCTCTAGCTGGCCGGAGGTAGACGAACCAACTTAGCCTAGCTAGGAGCCCGGAGATGAAGATCGGATCCCCTCTAAGGGGTGGCCTCCCCTCCCTTTATAGCGCCCAGGTCCTCCTTCCCCTTATCATCTTGGGGAAGGGGTTGCCACACACGACCAAGGAGGGAGGACAGCTGTAGTCTTGAGTCTTCCGTAGACGTAGTCTTTGTAGAGTAGTGGTGCCGGTCCACAGGAGTGGGTAGAGGAAGCTGACGTCCTCCTCTGGTGCCCTGCACCGTCCACCCTATTTTTAGGGGGGTGGCCAACAAACACTATGCCACTTTATGCAGGCACGGCAAAAGCTGGTCTCCTCCCTATCGGGGGTAGCGTGGACGGTACGCAGTCTTCTGCTCTTATCTTCTTGCTCAGCACGGAAGTGTGCCGAGCTGACGTGGACGTGGTCCCTCCCCTCACGAGAAACAGCTCGTGAGAAGGTCTTCTGGTCCTTAGCAGTTTTAGCCGTCGTTCTTCTCATGAGGCGCCTCCTCATAAGGGTCTTCTCCGCCGGGCTTCGGTTGTCGTTCCACCCCTGGGCCGAAGCTGGGCCGTTGAAGGGGCCCAGGAGCAGGTGGACCGGGATACCCCGGTATCCAGAACACCAACAGTTTGTCTTTTTGTTTTCTAGCTTTGGTTTGCTTTGTTCTCTATTTTCGATTTGATGCTTGAAAAATCCAAAAATATTTTGCTTTGTTTGTTGTTCCTTCCGTTCTTGTTTCAAAAATCGAAAACCCAAAAATATTTGTTGTTCTTCTTCGGTTTTGTAAAGTTTGTTGCAGAGTTCAGTCTCCCATGACTCCATTGGAGCTTGGTATTCACTTCATATTATTCAAGCCACCCAAGTGAAAGGCAATACTGACGACATATGACAACCCGAGATGTGGTAAGAGGCTGGTATGAACTCTATTTGTTTTCATTTTTGTACATATACTCATCTATGTGGACATGCTTAGTCGATTCATGTAAGGTATATGTTATTTAATGGATGCTTTGTAGTTCTTGCTCTCATATGATTAGTTCCAATTTACTAATAGTTCGTAGCATGTCATGTAGATGCTTGCTTGCATTGTTTTATTCATAATATGGTATGACATTGTGGTATCCACCTCTGAAAGTTTCATTTGAATCGACTTGGCACATGCTCAAGCATGCACATGACCGAACAAAAAAGTCAATTAAGCCTCTATGATTTACTTTGCCTCAGAGTTCTTGTATCATTTTTATGCCTATATTAATTTTGTTTTGTCGCAAGCATGATTATAACAGCTATTGCTCTCTCGATTGCCGCTTCCCAGTCTTTTGCTAGCTTTCACTTGTACTGAGAGGGAATACTTCTCGTGCATCCATCACCAAAAACCAAGTCTACCAAAGGCATTCCAAGTAAATTTTCATGTGCTACCTTTCAAAACTTTTGAATACTTCTCATTTTGTGCCACTATTTTTAGCTCATGGGGACGTAGTGGTCGGAATTGCTATATTCCATGTTAAATTAAGTACCCCTCGACTAGGCAGCTTCATCTGCTTGTCATTAATTTTGCAAGGGAGCTGGTCAGACCGTTTTAACCTAATTTAAACAAAGAAAGAAAGAAAAAAAGGCACTCCTCCATGGTATGTGAAAGTTGGTGGGCACCCGATGGAATCGGTTAGCCATGGTTTGAGAAAGGAAAAAGGTGGGGAGGAGTGCCAAAGCTTTATAAAAAGAGCACCAATGTGCCAAATTTACAAAGAACTCGGAACCGCTCTCACTTGTTTATTATGGAAGATAGCAAGTCCCCATTGCCAGTCGTTGACATGCAACAACCACCTCTCAAATAAATTTTTATTTCTCTTTTACAAATGAAAAGCTCTAGCACATGTTAAATCACTGCTTCCCTCTGCGAAGGGCCTTTCTTTTACTGTTTTGTTGAGTCTTCATCTTCTAACTTTAAAGCACCTTCTTGAGAACATAGCTGTTATTATTAGTGTAATGTGTTTGTCCCAGAACACGGTTAATTTTGGTATAACTTTGATGCTTGTATCTTTGATATTTTTACTTCAAGTCTTCCCTTGGACTTCAGAGGTGCCTCAGCATTTATGTTTTG
This sequence comes from Dactylis glomerata, assembly GCA_007115705.1. Lineage (NCBI taxonomy): Eukaryota > Viridiplantae > Streptophyta > Magnoliopsida > Poales > Poaceae > Dactylis > Dactylis glomerata. The sequence goes on along the minus strand of QXEO01000742.1, from coordinate 399,422 downwards.
CTCCACAAATAAAGGCAAGCGGGATACCACTCTTTCATATCTTATTATGAGCATTACAATCTTGTAGCTTCTTATGATCATGTTGCTTGCTATTAGTATATTGGCACTCTTTCATAGCTTGCTTGACTATGAGGTAACATTAGTTGCATATTTCTTATTATGAATTGCCTGAGTATTCGATCATATAGTGGGAATATTTACATCTTATGAAGCAAATGTGTTCGTGAAATTTTCTTTTATCGCACTCAGTTATTAACTGAATTGCTTGAGGACAAGCAATAAGCTAAGCTTGGGGGGAGTTAATACGTCCAAAACGTATCTACTTTCCCGAACACTTTGCTATTGTTTTTCCTCTAATTTGTGTGTTTTGAATGCAACTAACACGGACTAATGCTGTTTTCAGGAGAATTGCTCTGGTGTCTTGTTTTTGTGCAGAAATCCAACTTTCAAGAAAAATCCCAGAAAATATTGCAAAAATCCTATTTTACCAGAAGACCCACGGAGCCAGAAGAGGAGACGAAGAGAGGTAGGGAGCTGGGCTCACCACCAGGGGGCGTGGCCCAGCCCTGGCCGCACCCACCTGTGGTGAGGCCGCCTTGTCCATCGCCTCGACCCCTCCTTCCGTCTACATATACCCTTTGACCTGAAAGGAGCGGGGGTTCAGCGTTTTTCCCAAATAGACTTCCGCTGCGCCGCCACCATCAGAAACCGCGATTCGGAACCAGAAACTCTGTTCTGGCACCCTGCCGGGATGGGGATTTGGAGGAGATCTTCATCACCATCATCACCAACGTCTCTCCATCAACCATCCATGACTCCCCCATCCATGTGTGAGTAATTCCCGCTGTAGGCAAAGGGGGTGGTAGGGATTGGATAAGATTGTTCATGTAATTTGCTATGAGATTGTTAGGGCATAGTGCCTAGTATCTTCTATTAGTGCTTATGACATTGTTGCAACTTGTTGTGCTTAATGCTTGTCACTTTGGGCCCGAGTGCCATGATCTCAGATCTAAACTTGTTATTGTTTTATGATGATACTTGTTATTTATGATCTTACCTGCAAGTTGTATATACATATTGTTGTCCGGAACCCGAGGCCCCAAAGTGACAGAAATTGGGATAACCGGAGGGGGTGGCTATGATGTGAGGATCACATGTGTTCACCGAGTGTTAATGCTTTGCTTCGAAACTTTATTAAAAGGAGTACCTTAATTACCAGTAGTTTCCCTTGAGGCCCTGCTGCAACAGGCTGGTAGGACAAAAGGTGTCGTGCAAGTTTCTCATTGCGAGCACGTATGACTATATACAGAACACATGCCTATGATTGTTTAGTACTAGGATGCTTTATCATTATTTTTCTGCAATTGCCCATATCTCACTGATTTCATGAATTATCTTATCCATGCAACGCCCGTACATCCATTCCTATGCCTACAGTATTTTATCCTACTGTTTACTATCTCTATCAATAAAGCGGCTATGCGACGTAGGTACGTATGTCCGTCGCGATAGTTTTGCATTTAGCCCCCTCAAAAACTTATGTATCAACCCACCAGCCCACCCTTGAGGCGTCCATCCTCCACCTCCGGCCTCTCTCGCTCTCCCCCAGCGCCGATCTTAGCTCCAGTGGCCATCCCCGTCCCTTCGTCTCGGCTCATCTCATCAAGAAGAGGATCGAGTAACTCTTTCATCCCTGCCTTGAGCCTGCTGGCGCTTCCCTCCAATCACCCGCATCAAGCCCACTAGCACTGCCATCCAATCCCCGATCTGGCGCCGTGGCGCCTCTTGTCGCCAGATCCCTCCGCCTCCTGGTACCAGTGTAAAAAATCGAGCAGAGGAAGATGGTAAGGGAGATGGAGAGATGGTCGCGGGGAGCTCGATCTGGCGCCATTTTGCCTCTTGTCACCGGATCCCTCCGCCCCCCTGGTACCGGTGTCAACAATCGAGCAGAGGAGGCGGTGGCGGTCGACCTGGTTAGGGGAGAGGTGGAGAGCGGAGATTATTCTAGACGACAAAGACGAGGCAGAGTAGCTATGGCTCTCAGTTGAGCGTGGGGAGGGCCACAGCGGCGGTGGCTTCAGTCGTGCGTGGACAGTGCGCGGCCAGGATGTTCGTCGAGCATGGCATGCCTGAAGGCCGCCTCTGCATCGTCTCCAAAGTGTTACGGAGTACCATTTTATTACTATTAAACAAGTTGAGAACTAATCCCTATGCATCGTATCACTTGTTCTGTCAGTGCTTTCATGGTCACCTACTGGAATTTATGCCTTATAAGTTAGTATATCTGGCTGATTGGGTGATTGCCGGGAGTCGCCGTTGCAACTTATGGCTGGTTGTGTACAGACTGTCTGAACCTGCAGCCTCGGGTTGGGTAGTGTCAAACCCATGTGCAGTTACAAACTGACTACTGCTCCTGCTCGTATTCTTCCATGTGTTTGGAAATGTTTGCAGATTCTTGGTGTGGCTAGAAAAGAGATAAATCGGTTAGCATGGGTATAATCTTAAGTTGTATTGTCTGAAGTTTGGACTGATTTGAATTCAGCGGCAACTTTGGTGCCTGTGACTTTTTGTTCTTATCTTGCTCTCTATAGTACCACTTCAGAATCCACAATATATTTCTATCTTTTTGAAAATGCAGCCAGTTTATTGTTCAATTGATCATAGTGTGATTTCAAATGTGAATCAATGGGGAGCAAAACAAGCCTTGGTTGCCATATTGTGGTTTGATTGTGATTTCCTTCTTCTTTTTTCCCTTTTCATTTTGAAGAAAATTATAAAGCGAAAAAAAATCATGTTTTCTGTATAATTTGTTTTGTTCAGATTTAGACCCGTTGCAAAGCACGGGTGTCATGCTAGTTACTACTATTACTGCTTTTATTTTACTATTGTTGTTATTGTTTCACTACTATCACCACTATAAAACTATTGCTACTGATAAACCACTGCGAGCAAGTCTATTTCCACGTGCAGCTGAATTGACAACTCATCTATTAAGGCTTATAAATATCCTTTGGCTCCCCTTGTGTCGAATCAATAAATTTGGGTTTTACTTCCCTCGAAGACTGTTGCGATCCCCTATACTTGTGGGTCATCATGGGCTAACTCCTGGCGACGCCGGATAAGCTCTGGGTCTGTGGTCCAAGCAGATCCTTCGCGCACAGACGCGAAGTCTCCAGATCAGTTTACTCTTTACCAGGATAGGAAGTATGTGAGGGCTTCATCAGCTCCAACCCATTCGCCGGAGTCCCGCCATTCTCCAATGCGGACCTTGGACAGCTGGAAGTCTTGGACAGCTGGAAGTCATTGCCAAGACCAAGAGGATCAGTAGGGGTCTTCTGTCCTGGCCAGAGAGCTTGGTGCGCTTCCTGGGCACCAAGGAAGAGGTCATCAGTGTATGCCGTCATTGCTTTCTTAAGGGCGTCCAGGGCGATCAGCTGCTGCGACATGTCCCAGTTGGGAGAGTTGATACGCCCATTTTGCATCACCATTTTGTATCATAATTTACTGTTATTCATCGATATATTTCACATTTAGAGATGATACTTATGTTGTTTCCTCTGTTTTTACATGTTTGATGATCATTGGAGGATTTGCTGCCGGAGTCAGGATTCTGCTAGAAAAAGGACCGTCAAGACACCATGTTTCGGAAGATCAGGAAATTTCAGAAAAATACCACGAAATTATATTTTGCCAGAAGACTGAATAAGCCAGAAGGAGGAAGCGAGAGGAGCCACAAGGCGGGCTCACCACCAGGGGGCGCGGGCCCACCCCTGGCCACGTCGGCCTGTGGTAAGGCCACCCTGGCCCACCTCTTCCATTGCCCCTTCGCGTATATGGTCATCCCCGAAAACCTAAGTGAAGGGGGGGCTCAGAGATAGACACCGCCGCCTCTACGGGGCAGAAAACACCAGAGAGAGAAAAGCTCTCCGGCAGGTAGGAATCTGCCAGGGAAATTCCTTCCCGGAGAGGGGAGATCATCGCCATCATCATCGCCATCGCACCGGAGTTCATCAGAATCATCATCATCATCATCTCCATCACCAGCACCTTCATCTCCACCATCACCATGCCATCCTGCTGTGTTATTCACCATTATTTCACCTCTGATCATGATCCATATGATGTCTTGTGAGTAGTTCGTTTAGTTCTTGAGGACATGGGAGAAGTCAAGATGTTAGTAGTGGAATTATGTTAAGTAATATTTAGTGGTTTGATATTTATTTGTTGTGGTGCTATTTCACTAGTGGTGTCATGTGAACGTCAACTACATGTTACTTCACCATTTATGGGCCTATTGAGATGCATTGTGTATTTGGCTACTAATCGTGGGGTTGCTAGAGTGACAGAAACCTAAACCTCCGTTAGGAAACCATTGCACCAGGGAGCGTAGGATCTTAGAGTTTAAGGCTATGGTTAGATTTATCTTAATTACTTTCTTATATTTGCGGATGCTTGCAAGGGGTATAATCACAAGTGTGTATTTATCCTAGTAAGGGTAGTGCACTAGCATAGGTTCACCCCCATAACACGTATCAAACCAATAAAGATTATTTAGCGGCATGAAGCAAAAGCTCTTGACAGAAACTCCTATGTGTCCTCGAGAACGTTTGGTCATCATAAGTTACACAACCGGCTTGTCCTTTGCTCTAGAAAGGATTGGGCCACTTGTTGGAATTATTATTACTGTCTTTTATTTACTCGTACTTTATTTATTTGCATTACCAAATACCCCTGAAAACCCGTTTGCTAGTATTTATAGTGAATCCTTGATCAAAACCACTTGTCAACACCTTCTGCTCCTCGTTGGGTTCGACACTCTTATTTATCGAAAGTACTATGATACACCCCCTATACTTGTGGGTCATCAAGACTATTTTCTGGCGCCGTTGCCGGGGACTGAAGCGCTATTGAAGAGTGGAATTGGTAAAGGTAACCGTCGCTGTGAGTATTGTTTTTATTTCTGTCTTTTATTTTTATTTTATTTTGCTATGGAGAGTTCTCCATTTGTGTTCCTATTTAGGAACACTACTATCACTGTTGCGAATGTGGATGAACCACAACCACCTCCTGCTCAATTAGATCCTTTTCAAATACCTATGAAAATTGTTGAACGTGTTATGGATAACTGCTACTCAGGAGATGGAACTGTCCATCCGGGTGATCACCTACTGTTTATACATGAATTATGCGAGTTGTTCAAGTGTGCATGTATTTCGTCGAGCCAGGTGATACGTCTCCAATGTATCTATAATTTTTGATGCTCCATCCTTGTTTTTTACACCATTTGCTACTGTTTCGTTACACTTCGTGGCACTTTTATGCATTTTCTGGAACTAACCTACTAACAAGTTGCCACAGTGCTAGTTCCCTATTTTCTGCTGTTTTTGTGTTTCAGAAGTGATACACAGGAAATATTCTCGGAATTGGACAAAACAAGTTCCTGAAGTCTTATTTTGTCCGGGAGCTTCCAGAGATCCGAAGGAGAGTAGGAGGGGAGCCACAGGGGCCCCACACACCAGGCTGGCACGGCCAGGGCCTGGCCCGCGCCGCCCTAGCGTGAGGCCACCTGGCTCCACCTCTGACATCACCCCTTCGCCTATAAAGGCCCCCCGACGGGAAAAACCTAAGTACCCGATCAATTTTCCAGAACACATCGCGATCCGCCGCCGCCGTCGACCCGAAGATCAGGAGGGTCCAGAAGCTCTTCCCGGCACCCTGACGGAGAGGGGAATCGCCACCGGAGGTCTTCTTCATCGCCATGCTTGCCTCCGGAGCGATGAGTGAGTAGTCTACCTTAAACTATGGGTCCATAGCAGTAGCTAGATGGTTGTCTTCTCCACCATGTGCTTCATGTTTAGATCTCATGAGCTGCCCTACATGATTGAGATCACCGTTATGTAATTCTACATGTTTGGTTTGTTGGGATCCGATAAATATTGGTGTTATGATTAAGTTGCTATACTGAAATATATCTTATGTTATCTCTATGTTGTTTATGATCTTGCATGCTCTCCGTTGTTAGTAGCTATCTTGGCCGAGTAGTTGCTAGTGACTCCAAGAGGGGGTATTTATGCTTGATAGTGGGTTCATGCCTCTATTTAACCTGGGGGAGTGACAGAAACCTCTAAGGTTGTAGATGTGCTATTGCTACTAGGGAGAAAACAACATTCATATGCTCAAGGGCATATGCTTTGTTTATATTACACACTTTGCTTAATGCAATTATCCATTGTTCGCAACTTAATACTCATGGGGTGTTTGGACGATATCCCCGTGAGTGGATTATTAGTCATAGATGCAGTTGGATGGCGGTCTATGTATTTTGTTGTAATGCCCAGAGTAAATCTCATAGTGATCTTCTTGACATATCACGCTTATCTTTATTCTATCAATTGCCCAACTGTAATTTGTTTACCCAGCATGTGTTATTTATCTTATGGAGAGACACCACTAGTGAACTGTGGACCCCGGTCTTATTTCCATCATATTGCTATCACCTATTTACTTTACTCGCATTGTTTACTTTACTCGCATACTCTACTATTTTCCACTCGATACGCTCATAACCTTTGTTTCAAGCAAACCGGTGAGATTGACAACCTCATCGCAAGTTGGGAGCAAAGTACTTGGTTGTATTGTGTACAGGTTCCGTGTTGCAGCTAGCAAGCAAAGCTTGGACGAGGCGCCATATATAAATTGTCCGAAGCTGTCGCAAACTAGCAAGCATCACCTTCAGTCATAATTGTCTGCTTTTCTCCTGGACGATAAACCTTGGTTTCTTAACTGAGGGAAAACTTGCTGCAATATTCATCAAAACCTTCTCTTGGGGTTTTCCAACTGGCCGGTCATTTACTACAAGCCAACAAGTTTTCTGGCACCATCATCACCGCGCCATCAACAAGTTTTCTGGCGCCATTGCCGGGGATTGAAGAAGAAGAAGCTCCTACATCAACTACACTTTCCCATGTCAACTTGGCACCAGCAGCAAGTTTTCTGGCGACGTTGCCGGGGAAGAGTGGAAGACTTCTGCGAGGGGAGTTTTTCGCACGCACATCCTTTACTTTGTTTTATTGTTTTGCTTTACTTTATTTATTTTACCTGCACCGTTTTATATCAAAAACATAAAAAATTTAGAATCCTTGGTAGTTATTATTTCTTTACTTTTAGTTCATCATGACGTTCCCTAAGTACGTTCTGGAGGACCTCTCAGTAGGTAGTGGTTCTATTATTGGAAAAAGTAACATTGAGGAGTTCTTTAATCACATTAGTATGCATAAGGAAGTTGAGGAAAAATCTTTGGTTGAGCTAGCTCCTAGTATTGAAGTTGCTTCTGCTTATTTGATTCACATGTTAGAAGCTAGGTTTGCTAGTCTTAATCCTTTCACGCAATACATGTTCCTTAAGCTTCATGAAATTGAAGATCCTGAAAAGAAAGCTTTTATTTTGGAAGCTTTGCGCTTAGAATTTAAAGATGTTGTTATTGAAGCTAGAAAAGTTCTTAAACGTTTTAATAAACTCGGTTCACCTATAAAGGTTATTAGTACAAACGATGAAGGAGCCGAAATACCTATACCTAGCAAGCTCTTGGGATTGTGTGAAGCTTTCGAAAACAATTTTGACTGGATCTCTCCCCAAAATCTTTTTAGTGATTTGAGTGAACCAAAGCGTGATCACAAAGGGTCTTCTAAAACTTATGTGGATGAAATACAATGCCTTATTGACAAGACCTCTGCAGTTGATCTTAATGCTTCTTCTGAAAATACTTGATTCGCAATTTTCTGCACCTAGCTCAAAGGCGTTAAAGAAAAGCACTCTTGGGAGATAACCCAATGTTTTATTTTCAGTATTTTTTCTTTTATTTGAGTCTTGGAAGTCATTACTACTGTAATGACCACTCCTTATCCTTTTTATTTCGTTTTTGTGCCAAGAGAATCCTCTAATTTGAGTGAGGTAAAGATTTGGGGATGTTGCTGTCCTGAAACTGTTTTCAGTACTGCACCGTAAAAATTCGTATAAATTTTCTGTATATCTTTTGGACCTGCGATTTCTTGTGCATATGCCCCAGGTTAGATCCAAACTTTCTTTAGTTTAACACTTTTTGATTTGAGCAACACAAAACCCCTCAAAAATTCTGCCTTTGTCAGCTGTTCTGTTTTGACAGATTTCTGCCAATATTTGTGTTTGCCGCTTTATCGCTTTCTTTTGAGTTCTTTTGATCACAGAACTTTTGGGGAAGTTGCTACAGTAGTATTTGCTATATATGTGGTGGTTTTGAGTTGAAACCTGAAGCAAAAAGAGGTTGATTATATGTTATGCTTGCACTAATGTTGCTAATAGATTTGTGTTTAGTTTTGTATGAAGGAAGTTTTCAAGTGTAGGGATTGGAGAATGATGAGATGAGTTGAAGAATGGACAAAAGCTCAAGCTTGGGGATGCCCATGCATCACCCCAAGAAATATCCAAGAAGTACAAGCGTCAAAGCTTGGGGATGCCCCCGAGGCACCCCTTCTTCATCGGCAAAAATCAGGTCACCTTTCAAAACACTATATTTTTATTGCTTCATGCATTATGTGTTTTTCTTGGAGCGTCAGTTGTTTTAGTTTTCTTAGTTAGTTTCGTTTTGTTTGCTGCAATAAATGGTTGGACCCCAACAAATTTCTTTTGGAGGAGATATACTCGTTTTCATTTGCAAAGAACACTCCGTTTTTCATTCTTACAATTTCACCGAGTGTTCTTCTTTTTCCGCTACTGCTTTTGGTTTTCGTTTTTGCCTTGATTTGCGTTCAGACCTTGTCATATCTTTTCATCAAGGTGTATTTTTGCCTCTGATATTTATTGTTTTTCATCAAAAGAGGTGTTTATAAAATTTCAAATGGTGTTGGAAAAGAGAAAAAGCTTTATGCAAAATAGTGGTACAAGAAGGTGCTTGTGTAGACTGCGGCTTAGGATTTTTCATGTCATGCTTGATGTCTTTTTGATGGTATGCTTAGTGGTTTTGCTGTAGAATGACTTGTCTCAAATAACTGAGATTCCTTAATGAGCCTTTGAAAAAATCATGCGTTGTTTTATTGTATGGAAGCTTATTTTGGTTTGCTCCTTGATGCTTTATTTGGGTTGACTTGGCGCAAGCTCACACAAGTTAGACTCTTACAAAGTCGCCAATAGCCTCTATGATCATTTAGTTTTTGACTTTTGATGCCATCTTATGCTTCTTTTAATGTCGCTTTGCATGATTATGGCCATTAGTGCTCTCTTAGTTGGTCACTCCCAGTCTTTTGCTAGCCCTCGCCTTGTACTGAGTATGAGCTCTACTCGTGCATCCAACTCCTAAAAGCCAAAGTGTTCCAAAGTGTCCACCATACATACCTACTAGCAATTTGCTATTCCAAGTAAATTTGACTTGCTTTTATTTTCTCTTCAAATTAAACTCTTACCAGTGTTATGAGAAACTCGGTCAGTAAAGCTCTCACGAACCGGAAGGCACACTATACTTTTTCCTGTTCTTAAAAATTTGACATTGTGGTCTCTTATGTTGAGTTGTTATGCTTGCAAGTTCTAAGTTGGAGACTAGCCCAGCCATGCAGTCATGGGCAAGCTTTCAACATTGCACTTCTTAATTGAGTTGATATCGTGATCTTTTGTTTATGGATGCCCGCAGTGTGAAATGAATTGGGAATCTTGTGGGGATCATGGAGTTTGTATATGTGTTAGGGAAACGCAGGGCCGCTAATCTAAGCCATGCATAATTCATGGTGGAAATTTGCAGCATACCCATGGTGAACATTCGACGACACATCTTACAATAAAAAGCTAAACAAATGGCAAATAAAAGAGATGTCGAGGTGTTCATTGTCTGCTTGTCCAGTCATTTTGATGTGGGCTTGTTCCATGTCATCGGGCACGGAGGTACCCCATTGGCGGTTCTCAATGATATGCATATACTTACAATGACAAGAGCCTTGCTTGGGACTCTAAGTAAAGTAGCATGAGGTTTGGGTACTCGTATTCACGGGACACGAGGTTTTCAACTTATGATTTGTCAAGCATATGCATCATAATTGTTCTCGCATTAACTCTAACCATTCAAGATGCTTATGATGGGGGCAATGATAGCTCAAAGCCGGTAAGTACCATAATTTTTGAAGGTTATAAAACTTGCAATCACTGCTTCCCTCTGCGAAGGGCATTTCTTTTACTTTTATGTTGAGTCACCACCTTCTACCTTTATGCACCATTAAGAGAGCATAGTTGTCATTCTTAGTATAATGTGCATTGTCCCAAAGTTTTCATTGATTGATTCGTATTGTTGGTTTCACTTATTCTCAAATTAATTGTATCTAGTCGCCCTCTTAAACTTGAAGGTGTCCTATGCATTTATGTTTTGCTCTCTTTGAAGGACAAGCTGAAAACCATTTGTATGTTTTTCCTTATGATTTGAACACACGTTTGACTTTCATTGTTTCATTTTCATGATCTTTTGTTTGTGTTCATTTGCATGTTTACAACATGGTTGCTAAGTTCTTATTGTCAAGATTATATCTTCATGCCCATGTTTTAAGTTCTTATGATCCCAGCTCACAAATGCTTACATATATGATCAAGATTGTGTAGGTGCATGTCACATCAAAAATTATTCTTTTGTTATCACTTACCTACTCGAGGACGAGCAGGAGTTAAGCTTGGGAATGCTTGATACATCTCCAACATATCTATAATTTTTGATGCTCCATGCTTATTTTTTACACCATTTGCTACTGTTTCGTTACACTTCGTGGCACTTTTATGCATTTTCCGGAACTAACCTACTAACAAGTTGCCACAGTGCCAGTTCCCTGTTTTCTTCTATTTTTGTGTTTCAGAAGTGATACACAGGAAATATTCTCGGAATTGGACGAAACAAGTTCCTAAAGTCTTATTCTGTCCGGGAGCTTCCAGAGATCCGAAGGAGAGTAGGAGGGGAGCCACAGGGGCCCCACACACCAGGCTGGTGCGGCCAGGGCCTGGCCCGCGCCGCCCTGGCGTGAGGCCACCTGGCTCCACCTCTGACATCGCCCCTTCGCCTATAAAGACCCCCCGACGGGAAAAACCAAAGTACCCGATCAATTTTCCAGAACACATCGCGATCCGCTGCCGCCGTCAACCCGAAGATCGGGAGGGTCCAGAAGCTCTACCCAGCACCCTGCCGGAGAGGGGAATCGCCACCGGAGGTCTTCTTCATCGCCATGCTTGCCTCCGGAGCGATGAGTGAGTAGTCTACCTTGTACTATGGGTCCATAGCAGTAGCTAGATGGTTGTCTTCTCCACCATGTGCTTCATGTTTAGATCTCATGAGCTGCCCTACATGATTGAGATCACCGTTATGTAATTCTACATGTTTGGTTTGTTGGGATCCGATAAATATTGGTGTTATGATTGAGTTGCTATACTAAAATATATCTTATGTTATCTCTATGTTGTTTATGATCTTGCATGCTCTCCGTTGTTAGTAGCTATCTTGGCCGAGTAGTTGCTAGTGACTCCAAGAGGGGGTATTTATGCTCGATAGTGGGTTCATGTCTCTATTTAACCTGGGGGAGTGACAGAAACCTCTAAGGTTGTAGATGTGATGTTGCTACTAGGTAGAAAACAACATTCATATGCTCAAGGGCATATGCTTTGTTTACATTACACACTTAGCTTAATGCAATTATCCGTTGTTCGCAACTTAATACTCATGGGGTGTTCGGACAATATCCATGTGAGTGGATTATTAGTCATAGATGCAGTTGGATGGCGGTCTATGTATTTTGTTGTAATGCCCAGAGTAAATCTCATAGTGATCTTCTTGACATATCACGCTTATCTTTATTCTATCAATTGCCCAACTGTAATTTGTTTGCCCGGTCCTATTTCCATCATATTGCTATCACCTGTTTACTTTACTCGCACTGTTTACTTTACTCGCATACTCTACTGTTTTCCACTCGATACGCTCATAACCTTTGTTTCAAGCAAACCGGTGAGATTGACAACCTCATCGCAAGTTGGGAGCAAAGTACTTGGTTGTGTTGTGTGCAGGTTCCGCGTTGCAGCTAGCAAGCAAAGCTTGGACGAGGCGCCATATATAAATTGTCCGAAGCTGTCGCAAACTAACAAGCATCACCTTCAGTCGTAATTGTCTACTTTTCTCCTGGACGATAAACCTTGGTTTCTTAACTGAGGGAAAACTTGCTGCTATATTCATTAAAACCTTCTCTTGGGGTTTTCCAACTGGCCGGTCATTTACTACAAGCCAACAAGTTTTCTGGCACCATCATCACCGTGCCATCACCAGGTTAAGAGGAAGCTATTCTCTTTATCACTGAAAGGCAGAGCTGAGGAGTGGTATCGGCTACTGAAAGATGGTCCATCTATTGCTTGGGAGGAAATTGTACCCCTCTTTTATTCCAAGTTTTATCCTCCAAGTGAAATACATAAAGATCGTAATCGAATATATAACTTTTGGCCTCATGATGGAGAGAGTATTGCCCAAGCGTGGGGGAGATTGAAGTCACTAATGCTCAAATGCCCCACTCATGAGCTCCCCTATAATATTGTTATTAATAATTTTTATGCAAGGCTTGCTCTTCATGATAAGGATTTATTGGATGCTTCTTGCTCTGGATCATTTACACGCATGAAAGAAGACACTAAGTGGGATCTTCTTGACCGTATCCAAGAAAATGCTAAAGGATGGGAAAACGACAAAGGTAGGAAGTTAGGTATAAATTATGATTATGAATGTATTAAAGCTTTTATGGGAACCGACGACTTTCATAATGTTAGCACTGTTTATGGTCTTGATTCTCAAATACTTGCTAATTGTTTTAAGGCCTTTGCCTCTTATCTTGATGTTCCAAAGAAAGATTGGAACAAATATCATGCGCCTTATAAAGATTCTATTAGTCATATTCCTGCTACAGCTACTGAAGTTTGTACTGTTGATAGCATTTTGCATGAACCTTATTTCGAGAAAACGCCTTTCCCTGCTAAGGTAAAGGAGCATTCTACTTTGGTAAGTGTGCTTAATAAAAGACTAAGAAAGCTGCAGAACCTGATGAGCAAATTATTATTAAGTCTCCTGTAGCTATAGTGAAGGACCTTGTTACTAAATATGTGGGAGACGAACATATTGTCTTTTGTGAAGATGCTACTAACATTGTTTCACATCCTAATAGGCGTAGGAAAACAAGTGTTCCTGTTATTTCTGTCAGGATTGGCGATCATTGCTATTATGGTTTATGTGACATTGGTGCAAGTTCAAGTGCCATTCCTTTAGAGCTTTACAAAGAAATCATCCATGAGATTGGCCCTTGTGAATTAGAGGAGATTGATGTGGTTATTCAGCTTGCTAACAGAGAGACTGTCTGGCCTCTTGGTATTGTTCGAGATGTGGAAGTTCTATGCGGTAAGACTAAATATCCTACTGATTTTCTAGTACTTGGTAAGGAAGCTAGTAAAACATGTCCTATTATTTTTGGTAGACCCTTTTTGAATACTTGTGGCGCTATGATAGACTGTAAGAAGGAGAATTTTTTTACTAAGTTCGATGGAGAATCTTATGAGTTTAATTTTTCTAAGTTCGCTAAAACTCCTTTTGAAAGTGAATTGCCTGATGAAAGTTTTCGAGTTGAACAGCTTGCCTCTATTGCTCTTGCTCCTAACAATGCTTTGCAGCAATTTATGGAGGACCATGAAAGTGATATTTTCAGGAAGGAAAGGGAAGAGATTGACGATATTCTTCTTCGTCAACCACCGTTGATTAAGCACAATTTACCTGTGGAGGATCTTGGTACCACTTTGCCACCTAAAGAAGATCCTATTTTTGAATTAAAACCTTTACTTGATGATCTTAAGTGTGCTTATATAGATGATAAGAAAATATATCCTGTTATTACTAGTTCTAAGCTTTCAGGAAAGGAAGAAGAAAGGTTATTGGAGATATTGAGGAAACATTGAGGAGCTATGGGATATACTCTTGATGATTTAAAAGGGATTTCTCCCACTTTATGTCAGCATGCTATTAACATGGAGGAAGACGCAAAGCCAGTTGTTGAACATCAAAGCCGCTTAATTCCCAAGATGAAGGAAGTGGTAAGAAATGAGGTATTGAAGCTCCTTGACGCTGGTATTATTTATCCTATTGCTGATAGTCAATGGGTTAGTCCTGTTCATTGTGTTCCTAAGAAAGGAGGTATCACTGTTGTGCCAAATGAGAATAATGAGCTTATTCCTAAAAGGGTAGTAGTTGGTTATAGGATGTGCATTGATTTTAGAAAGGTAAACAAAGTTACTAAGAAAGATCACTATCCTTTACCATTTATAGACCAAATGTTAGAGAGGTTGTCTAAGAAGACTCATTTTTGTTTTCTTGATGGTTATTCTAGTTTCTCTCAGATTGCTGTTAAAAAGGAAGATCAAGAGAAAACCACTTTTACTTTCCTTATGGCACTTATGCTTATAGACGTATGCCGTTTGGTTTGTGCAATGCTCCTCCTACTTTTTAAAGATGCATGTCTGCTATTTTTCATGGTTTTTGTGAAGAAATTGTGGAGGTTTTCATGGGCGATTTCTCCATCTATGGAACTTTTTTTTATAATTGTTTGCCCAATCTTGATAAAGTTTTGCAGAGGTGTGAAGAAACTAATCTTGTTCTTAATTGGGAGAAATGCCACTTTATGGTGAATGAAGGAATTGTTCTTGGACAAAAAATTTCTGAAAGAGGTATTGAAGTTGACAGAGCGAAAGTTGAAGCAATTGAGAAAATGCCCTATCCCAGAGATGTTAAAGGTATTCATAGTATTCTTGGTCATGCTGGTTTCTATAGGAGGTTTATTAAAGATTTCTCTAAGATTTCAAAGCCTCTTACTAATCTTCTTCAAAAATATGTACCATTTGTTTTTGATGATGATTGTAAGGAAGCTTTTGAAACTCTTAAGAAGGCTTTAAGTACTGCTCCTATTGTTCAACCACCTGATTGGAATTTACCCTTTGAAATTATGTGTGATGCTAGTGATTTTGCTGTTGGTGCTGTTCTTGGACAGCGCGTAGATAAGAAGTTAAATGTTATTCATTATTCTAGTAAGACTTTTGATGCTGCTCAGAAGAATTATGCTACTACTGAGAAGGAGTTTCTTGTTGTTGTTTTTGCTTGTGATAAGTTTAGACCTTACATTGTTGATTCGAAAGTTACTATTCATACTGATCACGCTGTTGTTAGATATCTTATGTCGAAGAAGGATGCTAAGCCTAGGCTTATTAGATGGGTGTTGCTTTTACAAGAGTTTGATCTGCATATTGTAGATAGGAAAGGTGCTGATAATCCTGTTGCTGATAATTTGTCTAGATTGGAAAACATTTCTTTTGATCCTATTCCTGTTAATGATAGTTTTCCAAATGAACAGTTGGCTTCAATAAATGTAACTTTGCGAGACCTTCCTTGGTATGCTGATTATGCTAACTTTATTGTTTCCAAGTATTTGCCTCCAACCTTTATAGCTCAGCAAAGAAGAAAATTCTTTTATGATTTGCGGCATTATTTTTGGGATGACCCACACTTATATAAAGAAGGAGTTGATGGTATTATGCAAAGATGTGTTCCGGAATATGAGCAACAACAAATATTAAGAAAGTGCCATGGCAGTGCTTATGGAGGACATCATGCTGGAGATAGAACTGCACAAAAGGTTCTACAATCAGGTTTTTATTGGCCAACCCTCTTTAAAGATGCTAGAAGGTATGTTTTATCTTGTGATGAATGCCAAAGAGTTGGTAATATTTCTAGACGCAATGAAATGCTTATGAGTTACACTCTTGTTATTGAACCATTTGATTGTTGGGGATTTGATTTTATGGGTCCTTTTCCTCCTTCAAAAGGGTATACTCATATACTTGTTGCTGTTGATTATGTTACCAAGTGGGTAGAAGCCATACCTACAAAGAGTGCCGATGGAGAGACCTTGTTAAAAATGCTTGGTATGCCTAGATATCTTATGACTGACGGAGGTTCTCATTTTATTCATGGCGGTTTTAGAAAAACTCTTGCTAGATATGACGTTAATCATAGAATTGCTTCTGCTTATCATCCCCAAACTAGTGGGCAGGTAGAGCTTTCAAATAGAGAGATCAAGTCTATCTTGTAGAAGACTGTCAATAGATCTAGGAAAAACTGGGCTAGCAAGTTAAACGATGCTTTATGGGCTTATAGAACTGCTTATAAGAACCCCATGGGCATGTCTCCTTACAAAATGGTTTACGGAAAAGCGTGTCACTTGCCCTTAGAATTAGAACATAAAGCTTTTTGGGCAGTGAAAGAGCTTAATAGGGATTTTAAACTCGCCGGTAAGAAAAGGTTGCTAGATTTGAGTTCCCTAGATGAGTGGAGAAATGAAGCTTATGAGAATGCCAGACTTTTCAAAGAGAAAGTCAAACAATGGCATGATAAGAGAATTATTAAGAGAGAGTTTCATGTTGGTGAGAAAGTTTTATTGTATAGGTTCCGTCTCAGATTTTTTGCAGGAAAATTACTCTCAAAATGGGAAGGACCCTATGTTATTGAAGAAGTGTACCGCTCAGGTGCAATAAAGATTGCCTCATTAAAAGATGACACTATACAAGTGGTGAATGGTCAAAGACTCAAACATTATATTGCTGGAGATTCTTATAATGAAGATGTTGATGTTATTCAAACGGTTTCTCCGGAAGAATTCATCCAGGACAATATGCAGGAACCTGCAGAGTTCGTTTTTGAATAGGTAACAATATTAGTCAGAAAAGGTTCGCGTTAAACTCTTTCATTAATATTATTGTTGTTTTTATTAAATATGAAAAATCACGAGACCAAAATAGGCAGGAGACGGAGTCCGGTGGCTCCTCAACACCAGGGGGCGCGGGCTCACTCCAGGCTGCGCCGCCCTGTGGTGAGACCACCCCGGATCTCGGTTCTGTCCCGGTTTCCTCCTGTGATTTCGCCTCGATGTTTAATTTTCACCTATATAACCCCCCGGACTGCCCGAGGTTTGTATATTGTGTTTTCGTAGTGTTTTCATTTCGTGCTGTTTCTGTCAGGAGATTGTTCTCAGTTCTAGGCGGATCATGGCTCCTTCAAGCAACGACAAGGGCAAAAGGCCTAGGGAAGAGGACCACCAAGACCTTTAGTTGAAGGAAGAAGTTGAAAGTGAGGCCGAGGAAGAAGAGATGGAAGAAGATGAAAGCTCACGCCCAAGCACCATGATCGCAAGCATTGGAGTGGTGACAAGTCATGACAAGTTCAAGAGGAGTGCACGTATAAGAACCGGAGGGGGTGTGCCGCGCCACATCTTAGCTCCTCAGACATCTCCGTCAGGCAACAACCCTTTCCATACTCTAATACATGAACATCAGATTCAAAAGGTGCCTAGATCACGATTGCCCTCTGGTTGGGATATAGATCGTTCTAACAGTGCAGGGAAAGAAAGCTCCAAGTGTGAAGAAGGATGGGGAAATAATTCCAAGAGCTGGGACTCTCTGACTGACAGGTTCATGAGCCGTATTGAGCACAATTCCGAGATGATTCGTAACCTCAGTCACAAGATCGATGACTTGAAAGATTTGATTAAGAAGCTTATTAAAGACTACCCACCACCACCGAAGGAGTAATTCGTCATGGGTATTGGCATCCCCTTGGCTTGTTCCAAGCTTGGGGGAGTGCCACGGTATCACATCATTACCTTTTACTTATTTACTTTTCAAGTAGAGTCATATCATGAATAGAGAAATTATCTTATAGAATAGTTTGCAGTATGGAAGTATCCTCCTTAGTTGATTATCTATGTATCCCTTGGTGTGAGTTGCGGTAATGAAATATTAATGAGAAGTTTTATCATTTACTTTCCACACACTTTATTTTAGTTTGCAATCTCTCTTATACGATTAGTCTTGTTGATTAGTATTGGTATCACTTTGGGAGCATGAGTAAATTTAGTTGGTTTTGGCAAACTTAGCTTGGTCAATAGCAACATTACCTTGAGTTTTGAGTAGAAAAAGAAGAAAGAAGTGCTAGTAGATACATCATTTCAGCTTTCCTTCATGTTTAGCTCATAACCAATAGTATTCTCAAGTTAAAATCGTTGTACTTTCAAGGAAGTTTGCATGATTGTTCTTATTATATGTATGTTTGTTTGTTTCATGCAACTCTTATGCTTGCTACCCAGCCTTTCTAGCCAAATACCTGTACTGAGAGGGAATACTTCTCGTGCATCCAATTCCCAAAAGCCAAGTTACTTCCAAAGAGTCCACTATAAATTCCTATGCATGGTATTTCAAGCCATTCCAAGTAAATTTTCATGTGCTACCTTTCAAAAACCTTCAAATACTTCTCATTTTGTGCCACTGTTTTTAGCTCATGAGGACGTAGTGGTTGGGTTTGTTATCTTCCATACTAAATTGAGTACCCCTCGACTAGGCAGCTTCATCTGCTCGTCATTAATTTTGCAAGGGAGCTGGTCAGACCATATTATAATCTAAACAAGAAAAGAAAAAGAGCACTCCTCCATGGTATGTGAAAGTTGGTGGGCACCCGATGGAATCGGTTAGCCATGGTTTGAGAAAAGAAAAGGTGGGGAGGAGTGCTAAGCTATAAAAGAGCACAATTGTGCCAACTAATCAAACATCTCGGAACCGCTCTCACTTGTTTAGTATGGAAGATATCAAGAACTCCGCTGCTAGTCGTTGACAAAAGCAACCACCTCTCAAAACAACTTTTATCTCTGTTTTACAAATGAAAAGCTCTAGCACATGTTTAATCCTTGCTTCTCTCTGCGAAGGGCCTGTCTTTTACTTTTATGTTGAGTCAACCTATTTCCCTCTATCTCAAGCAAGCATTTGAGTTGTTATGTTTCACTCATCCATATGTTGATCCGTTCGATCAGGTTTACTATCTTCCTTTGTTTAGTATAATGCTTTTACCTGAGGGAATATATCTTTGAAAGCTTTCTATGATTGCAAAGAGTTTGTTTTGTGGAGCATATGGTCTTTGCTATATCAGCTCTGTTATAAAAGGCTCCGTTCAAAATTAAGTTTAGTTTGTTCATTGTTCTCTGACCAAGAACTTAGGTTTGCCATCACCAATTATAGTTTACCTTGTGCATCCCTATTTGTGATTCCCTTTTACTTATTGCAAGTCTATATCATATAAAGGGAAGTTGCTGTCTATTAATAATTTGTGCCTTTGTGAATGTGATGCTTCTTGTCTGTATTTTGATTATCGACACTTCACTCCATAAACCTGTGGTCATGTTTACATAGTTCAGTTTTCGCTTGGGGACAAGCGAAGTCTAAGCTTGGGCGGTTTGATACGTCCATTTTGCATCACCATTTTGTATCATAATTTACTATTATTCATCGATATATTTCACATTTAGAGATGATACTTATGTTGTTTCCTCTGTTTTTACATGTTTGATGATCATTGGAGGATTTGCTGCCGGAGTCAGGATTCTGCTAGAAAAAGGACCGTCAAGACACCATGTTTCGGAAGATCAGGAAATTCCAGAAAAATACCACGAAATTATATTTTGCCAGAAGACTGAAGAAGCCAAAAGGAGGAAGCGAGAGGAGCCACAGGGCGGGCTCACCACCAGGGGGCGCGGGCCCACCCCTGGCCGCGCTGGCCTGTGGTGAGGCCACCCTGGCCCACCTCTGTCATTGCCCCTTTGCGTATATGGTCGTCCCTGAAAACCTAAGTGAAGGGGGGCTCAGAGATAGACACTGCCGCCTCTGCGGGGCGGAAAACACCAGAGAGAGAAAAGCTCTCCGACAGGCAGGAATCTGCTGGGGAAATTCCTTCCCGGAGAGGGGAGATCATCGCCATCGTCATCGCCATCGCACCCGACTTCATCGGGATCATCATCATCATCTCCATCACCAGCACCTTCATCTCCACCATCACCACGCCATCCCGCTGTAACATCTTGAGTTGAATCTTGTTAAATTCTTAGGGGAAACTTTCCCGGTGTTGATTACTCTTATGGTTGATGCTATTGAGTGGAACCGTTGAATTAAGGTTTATGTTTAGATTGTTATTCACCATTATTTCACCTCTGATCATGATCCATATGATGTCTTGTGAGTAGTTCGTTTAGTTCTTGAGGACATGGGAGAAGTCAAGATGTTAGTAGTGGAATTATGTTAAGTAATATTTAGTGGTTTGATATTTATTTGTTGTGGTGCTATTTCACTAGTGGTGTCATGTGAACGTCGACTACATGATATTTCACCATTTATGGGCCTAGTGAGATGCATTGTTGTAACGCCCCACCTTTGGATTAAGGTGGAACACCTGTGTTAAGCGCTATTCCCTGGATCACTGATAGCACCACAGAACAAAATATAGTATTTCATTGCATAGTATCAAAGATTACAACGCTGATCCAGATACATAAGTCTTTAAACTTACAAACTAGCTTAGTCACATGGACTAGCTCAAGGGACAGAGTTCAACACATCACAAACACAGCGGAAACTAAGGTAGCAGTGAGCCTCCATCTTCACCATGCGCCACAGGCAGTCGTGTTGGAATGTAGACTCGAGATCCTATCAACTTACTCCTTCTCTGAAAAACCTGCACATTTGAATATGTAGCCCCACGAATGGGGGTCAGTACAATGATGTACTGGCAAATGACACATGTTTGGTGGCTGTTGTGAAAGAGCTATCTACATGATATTTGGCTAGTGGAGCTTTTGGCTGATTTGCATAAAGCAAGTTTTTATCCTTTATTTTCCAAATCAAAACATTTTTTTATCCTTTATAAACTTTAAGGGTCAAGATAACCCCCAGGTGAAAACCACCACACAAATCCTGGGTTGATAGCCAGGTGTGCAGCCCTGGGTAGTTGCTCAACAAAACTAGAATAACCCTCAGGCGACAACAACCACACAAATCTTGGGTTGATAGCCAGATGTGCAGCCCTGAGTAGTTACTCAACAAAATTAGAATAACCCTCAGGCGACGACAACCACACAAATCCTGGGTTGATAGCCAGGTGTGCAGTCCTGAGTAGTTACTCAACAAAACTAGAATAACCCTCAGGCGATGACAACCACACAAATCCTGGGTTGATAGCCAGGTGTGTAGCCCTGAGTAGTTACTCAACAAAACTAGGATAACCCTCAGGCGACGACAACCACACAAATCCTGGGTTGATAGCCAGGTGTGCAGCCCTGAGTAGTTACAGTCCTGAGTGTTTCTAAACAATTTTATTTTTATTTAGAAATGGTGATGAGACTCTTCCGTACATCCATGTCTAGGAACTCAAGTTGTCCATAACCGGGGACACGGCTAATCGATTAGTTTGACACCCTGCAGGGGTTGTGCACTTTCACCTTAAGGCTCATTTTACGCCCATACATAAAATGAGACAAGACCTTTCAGAAGGAGCATTCAACCATCCGGATCTGACCGTGCCCAAAATACCACCCTCTGTCAGTACCCATGGATGAACCCTCACAACATACTCAATCAAGACAGAGCCCATATTGTCATAAGGCTGCACTGGAAGCTCACTAAACAAGGAAGACATGGTAGTCTCTTTGTTCCTGGGTGGCCGTCCACAAGTGTTCCCCCAGGCGACAACAACCACACAAATCCTGGGTTGATAGCCAGGTGTGTAGTCCTGGGTAGCCACTCAACATAAACCAAGAAATGCCATTTCCACCCAGGTGTTTCATTGGGGTTGTAGTTTAGTTTTCATAACAATTTTGAAAACAAAGCATGGCATCATTTTCCATAGTAGGTTTGCAATCCTAGCAAGTGGGGTTTAAGGGATAGCTACACACTACTAGGAGCTAAGCATTTCATAAACTTCTTTGAAAATCTCATATCATGCATAGTATTGAAAACGCTAATGCATATAGTAAAAAGGTAGGTGGAAGAATGTGTGCCACTTGCCTTTTTGGAGTTCAAACCCCTTCACTTCTCTCAACAAGACATGTTCTCTCCTTTCAATCTATAGCAATAGAAGTACACAACATAAACACACTGGTCCAAGACAAACAAGATCAAGCAATGCATACAATTGAAATGGGTTGGTTCAACATTTTAAATTTCTTATGATTTTTGTGATGAGAGAGATATGTCATGAACCATGGCTTACAAGATAGGGATTGAGAGTTTGGATGAGAAGGTCAAAAGATTGGAAAGTATTGATCCTCCAAGATTACAATGTAATGATAAAATATTATGCTTGGCATAAGCATGGTTAGAGTTTAGAGATGACTCATGTGAATAGATTCACATAAGTATAGATTAGTGCAACTAGAACTTTACTGAATAAAGTGTGACAACACTTACTCAAATAGTATAAGTTACACATAGGCTTGGGTATGTATTTGTGATATATTGATTTACTCAATTAACTCATTTGTAAATTGAGTGGTTCAATATAACTCAATAAGATTGAGTGAGTATGAGATTGGATTGGTATTTCTGAAATTGAGATTAATGGTGTGTGCATGGTCACAAGATTTTCTTGGAAGTAGGGATTAACTTGAACTAGGGTTTGATCCCCAAGATTTGGTCATGTAAATGTTTAAATTCTTCTTTGAAGAATTCAAACTAGTTTTGGTTAAGCTTCAAAGATGATGATGGATTTTAAGGATTTAAGATAATGTGTGATATGGGGTAGAATGTATCCACACAGGTGGCAAAGGAAACCTAGTTGAGATTTATTACCATTTACTCAAATAACACAAGTGTAATTTGAATATGGTGAACCGGACCATGAAGTTTGATGTAGGAATGATGTTGGATCAAAGTGTTGTGTCTAAATGGATCTGGTGGATGGGTATGATCATATGATTCACTTTTGTAAAAGGAATCATATTGAAAAGAATTATAGAATTAATCTTATGATGGAAATACTCAAATTCTCATATTTGAATTTGAATATTTACCAATGATTTCAAATAATTTGGATAGTGATGTTAATGGATAGGGTACAGAAAACTAAGCTACTGGAATTGGATTCACTCTAAAATCATTTTTAGAATTCAAATTATGACCAAAGTAGTGATTTGGATAAATTTGAATGCACCAAGTTTGTGCACGTATCAACTTTGGTGTTTCTTGATTCTAAGGTGTTCTACATGTTCAGAGGATTCCACAGACTACAAATTTGTAGCAATTGGATCTACAGAACAAAAGTTATGAATTAAATAGTGTTTGTAAGTCATTTTTGCTATTTTATTTTCATTTCAAAACTTTGTACAGTACCCATGTGTTTTCTCTGCATAATTGGATTCTACACATTTATAGGATTCCAGAGATATCAAGTTTACAAAATTTGGCCAAGTAGAATAATTTCTAGGGATTTTACAAGTTCAGGTCATATTCTGAAATTTGAAAATCGAGTTTGAATCAGGTTTGACTCAAATTGACTAGGGCAGGCTACGTGGCAGCATTTCACTGGCTGATACCGTTTCAGTATGGGATATAATATGGGCCATCGGATTTAAAATCGATCGGATGATCCAGAATCGCCCATACCGATTCGTTTTAGTGATCTATTACAGGCCACCAGATCAAGATCTAACGGCTTAGGAGAGAGAGGGGGATGGTCTCACCGGCTTAGGCTTCGGCGACGAATTCCCGGCGAGGGTGGCACTGGAAGTTGACGATGGCGAGCTCCTAGCAGTCTTCTGGGAAAGTGAAGGCCTGGACGGGGTACAGACGAGCGAGGCGGAGTAGACGGTGTGGTCGGTGACCTCGATCTCATCCAGGAACGGTGACGAGGTGCGGCCGGAGATGCTCTGCGTGTCGACGAGATCCAGGCGTCCGTGGCTTCAATGATTCCCTGGGTGAAACGGCAAGGTAAGGGTATGAGGAGGTGCGCCCGGGGGAGGGAAGAAGAAAGAGGCCGAAAGGAGGTCTCGAGGTACCTTGGCTGGGCCGGAATCGACGTATTACAGTGGCGGAGATTCGCTTCTCCGGCGAGAAATATCACACCGTCCTCGCGGCGGTTTTCTACAAAATCGGAGGGGAAAGGGAGAGGTGTCTGGGGGAATATGGGGGCGCGATGCGGAGGCCGTTTTTGGTCTCAGGATAGCGAGGGGGAGAGGGATCGTGGCGACGTTACCTGCGGGAGAGGAGGGGCGGTTATAGGATGGTGATGACAGGTGGGCTCCACCTGTCATCGGGGAAAAGGAGTGAGGGGATAACGGTTCGGATCGGCTTGTGGGCCGCTGCTGTTGGGCCAGACCGGCTGCTCGGTCCATTTCCTTTTCTCTTTTTTTCCTTCTTTCTTTTATTCTTTTCTGTTTTCCTTTTTCTTTTGTATCTTTTGCATTTTAACACCATTTCAAGTCAAACCAAAATGGAAAGTTTTCTAAAATTCAAAATAACATTACAAAACAGTGAACAACATGATTTCATAAATAAATTAACTTTTTAATAAAACTTTATAAATTTAACCCTAGGGACTTTATTGCATAAAGCAAAATAGGGTTTGAGTTTTAAAGGTAAAGTCTTTAAATTAGTGAAATAATATCTTTAAAATAATCTCTAAAATTATTTTCAGCACTAATTTTGAAATTACAACCTTTATTTTATTTTAAAAAAATTGCAAACATTTACCTTTGCAAATAAGCTTGCATTGGTTTCATATAATTTCAAAGTAGTATTTTGAAATTCTATTTCCTCAAAGGAGTCTTCCAAAGCTTGATACAAAATTTGAAATAGTTTTTCTAACAGACTTTTGAATATGGGATATTTATAAGAAACTCTTTTATAAAATGGAAACCTTGGAGGTGACATAATTTGATCTGAAGGTTTAATAAAACTTTAGGGAAAAGTATTTAATTAAACTCAAAAAGTTTTAATTCCCTGTGATTTTTCAATCAACAAAAACAAAACAAATATTTTTTTTTGGTTCCAAATTTTGATAAAAACTTGGGATGTTACAGACTACCACCCTTAAAAGAAATCTCGTCCCCGAGATTAGGAGAGGATAGAAGGGTAGAAGGGTTTGGGGTACTTAGGTGGCTACCACCCTTAAAAGAAACTTTTGTGGGTAGTCTAGGTCTTTGGTTCAAAGTAAGCACTCTTTGGATTTGACTTGGCACTGGGTCATCCTTTGAATCCATGGTTAGAATCTCTCTTCATTACCAATAGATGGGTGTCTATTCACAATCTTGGATTTCCAGTACTTCTCAAGGGATCTTGGGTATAACTTTGCCCCATCGTGAAGCTTCTATCCAGCAATGTAGTTTGTTGAACTGCTTTGGACACTGAAGGTTCACTCTTTGGGTCAATCAGAGGGCCAGGTTAAAGTGATCTTCTGTCTTCACTTCATCCTCTTCGCTGACATCCTTGAAGTTCTTTTATCTAATGGTTGCTTCCTTGGTGAGCACTTTTGGGGTCAAACGGAGTTCTTCAGATTGATAGGACTCATTCCATCACGTGTCTTCTTCAACGGTAAGCTTGTGATTCATTCTCACCGTAATTCCTATGTTTTGGCCACACTGGCTCACTATAAAGGGTGTAACATATTATCCTCCTAAGGTTAAGGTTTAACAACATCGTCTCTCATGTAGGTATGTCTCTCTAGGTGTGTAAAGCCAACATTATGAGAGCGAATAATAAGAGTAGTAGGAATGGTGATCAATCCATCCTGCACCCATATCATTACTTCATACATGGTTTGCAAACCTCGTATTCTAACTCTAGGTCAACCTCACTAGCTTTGACAAAATTTTCTTGGAGATAGAACCAATGTTCCAACTCCCATTTTTTTGAATTTTAGAAAACAAATATATTGTTCCTTAGCTAGGGGTTTGCGCAAACTCGGTCATATGGCGTCAACTCTTGAGTTGCATATCCTTCAGCTTGCCATTTCATTGAAAATAAAATTCATTCAACAAGATTGTCCTTAGCTCTTACAAGTCCTTACAATATTTATTACAAGACTGTAGCTGCATACAAATTCTTTCAAGTTGGCTACACTTTGTTGTGTCTTCTCCTTGTATTTGTGGCATCCTTCAGCTATCCCATTTCACTGAGGTCTTGAAGTACTTTCCTCTGTGCATTGATACGGATAGTGTCCTTGTTGCTTGCATGTGTAACAAGTGATATGGTTGAGGTTCTTCTTCGTGCTACCTGGACTATTTGCTTTGTTGTCCTTTTCTGGACATTTGTTCGCATAATGTCCTAACTCCTTGCAATTGAAACACCTTACCTTGCTGTTGTCCTTCTTCTTTGGAGGTCTCTCTAAGGCTAGGAGCTCCCTTAGTTCCATATCTCCATATTCCACTATAGCTGTGGGAAACCTTTCTCGTTTCCTCGATCAATTTCTAGGCAAGCGTTCATTTCCTTCTTCTTGGGTCTTCCCAAGCAACTGGCAGGGTCCATCCTTGGCTTGTTGATTCATTCGTTGCACCGTGGAATAAAACTTGCATTCAACGGGAACATGATTGATTCCTTCGCATAGGAAACAAGTAACTCGGGTCATGGGACATTCTCCAATTGGGTGGCTCGTATCACAGTATGTGCACTGTTCATGACACTCCTTAGACGTGTGTCCTATTTCTCCACATCTCTTGCAGGCTCGCAGTGTCATCTCAGTATCACCTCTTGGTTCCTTGCCACTATAATCCTTTCGTGGCAGGTTGTTGTTGGTGTTAGCCAAAATCTGGGACATCATTTGTACTATGCGAGTATGATTATCCAGTACTTGTTGCATCCCTGGAGGTATCTCGTTGCTGTCGCGGTTGACCATATTCTGAGTTAACACTCTCATCATTTCAGTATGCACTTCAACCATCCGTTGCATTGCTATCTCCATCTGTGTGTTGTTGTGATTGTTCTGGTGTTGAGGATGCATCTGTTTGGGGTTTTAGGACAGGTTTAGGTCTTAGCATAGATGAGAATGGATAGAAGGGATCTAAAGAAGATTCCTACCCAAAACACAGCAGATCAAGAGAATTCATCTTACAAACAACATCTAACAAACATTCATCACATCAAGCAAACTAGGTCAAACACTAATAATCCGGTATGGTCATACCCCAATTTGGTATGATCATTAGATTATCACAATATCGTTGGTTCTATAAACTAGAATATTGGTGGTCTAGTCTATTACTGTCTTCATTGTTCCATGTTCTCATTTCCACTTCCTCAATGTATTGTGGGGTGTTGTGCGGTCTTCATATCTGTATTTCTCCAAATTCTTCATCGGCCTTATGTAGTTCTTCATGTTGGGTCATGGAGAATATATCAAGTATCTGCCTCACACTTCTGTCTCATTGATCTTCTTTCCTTTCTTGATGGTTTCCAGAGTTGGATCATCTAAAGTAAAAGGAAAATATTTGAAGATGAAGTAGGGGAGAATACAAGGAGTTTCAAGATGCAAACATTTAAAAAAAAAATATAAATAGAAGCTAATGAGATAGATTTTCTTTTATCTTAGGGTCTTCCTGTTTCTAATCCAAACCTAGGGTCTCGATTCCTACAGGCAACACTATGCTCTGATACCATTTTGTAACGCCCCACCTTTGGATTAAGGTGGAACACCTGTGTTAAGTGCTATTCCCTGGATCACTGATAGCACCACAGAACAAAATATAGTATTTCATTGCATAGTATCGAAGATTACAATGCTGATCCCGATACATAAGTCTTTAAACTTACAAACTAGCTTAGTCACGTGGACTAGCTCAAGGGACAGAGTTCAACACATCACAAACACATCGGAAACTAAGGTAGCAGTGAGCCTCCATCTTCACCATGCGCCACAGGAAGTCATGTTGGAATGTAGACTCGAGATCCTATCAACTTACTCCTTCTCTGAAAAACCTGCACATTTGAATATGCAGCCCCACGAATGGGGGTCAGTACAATGATGTACTGGCAAATGACACATGTTTGGTGGCTGTTGTGAAAGAGCTATCTACATGATATTTGGCTAGTGGAGCTTTTGACTGATTTGCATAAAGCAAGTTTTTATCCTTTATTTTCCAAATCAAAACATTTTTTTATCCTTTATAAACTTTAAGGGTCAGGATAACCCCCAGGTGAAAACCACCACACAAATCCTGGGTTGATAGCCAGGTGTGCAGCCCTGGGTAGTTACTCAACAAAACTAGAATAACCCTCAGGCGACGACAACCACACAAATCCTGGGTTGATAGCCAAGTGTGCAGCCCTGAGTAGTTACTCAACAAAATTAGAATAACCCTTAGGCGACGACAACCACACAAATCCTGGGTTGATAGCCAGGTGTGCAGTCCTGAGTAGTTACTCAACAAAACTAGAATAACCCTCAGGCAACGACAACCACACAAATCCTGGGTTGATAGCCAGGTGTGCAGCCCTGAGTAGTTACTCAACAAAACTAGGATAACCCTCAGGCGATGACAACCACACAAATCCTGGGTTGATAGCCAGGTGTGCAGCCCTGAGTAGTTACTGTCCTTAGTGTTTCTAAACAATTTTATTTTTATTTAGAAATGGTGATGAGACTCTTCCGTACATCCATGTCTAGGAACTCAAGTTGTCCATAACCGGGGACACGGCTAATCGATTAGTTTGACACCCTGCAGGGGTTGTGCACTTTCACCTTAAGACTCATTTTACGCCCATACATAAAATAAGACAAGACCTTTCAGAAGGAGCATTCAACCATCCGGATCTAACCGTGCCCAAAATACCACCCTCTGTCAGTACCCATGGATGAACCCGCACAACATACTCAATCAAGACAGAGCCCATATTGTCATAAGGCTGCACTGGAAGCTTACTAAACAAGGAAGACATGGTAGTCTCTTTGTTCCTGGGTGGCCGTCCACAAGTGTACCCCCAGGCGACGACAACCACACAAATCCTGGGTTGATAGCCAGGTGTGTAGTCCTGGGTAGCCACTCAACATAAACTAAGCAATGCCATTTCCACCCAGGTGTTTCATTGGGGTTATAGTTTAGTTTTCATAACAATTTTGAAAACAAAGCATGGCATCATTTTCCATAGTAAGTTTGCAATCCTAGCAAGTGGGGTTTAAGGGATAGCTACACACTACTAGGAGCTAAGCATTTCATAAACTTCTTTGAAAATCTCATATCATGCATAGTACTGAAAACACTAATGCATACAGTAAAAAGGTAGGTGGAAGAATGTGTGTCACTTGCCTTTTTGGAGTTCAAACCCTTTCTGTAACGACCCAAGATTTTATCAAATTTTGGGGGAAAATTTTCGTTTTTATTTTGCTTGTGTTGATTGAAAATTCACAGGGATTTAAAAATTTTTGAGTTTATTTGAAAGCTTTGTTTGAAAACTATTTAAAATCCTCTATTTATTTCTTGAAGAACTTCTTTGAGAAAGAACAAGTATTAAAATGTTATTTTCATTCTCCTTTATTCAAACCCTATTCAGCTTTATGCAAGCTTGCTTGCAAAAGATTGTTTTATAAAGTTTACTTTATTCAATAAAGGTTGCTTTTCAAACCATATTTGAGGGTGTTTCTCAATCATTATTTTATAAACTATCATTTTACTATTTTAGAAAGAATCAAGTTCAAACTCTATTTCTATTATTTTATGCAAGCAAACCCTTTAGGCTTAATTGGGATATTTTATTAAAAAAAACCCTATTTTGGTTCTGAAAACATGTTTCCTATTGGTTTAAAACCTTGCTGTGAATTTTACAAAATTTATGAAATTGGTTTGAATTGATTTGAAGCATTTATGCAAAATCTATAAAAGAAAAGGAGAAACAGAAAATGAAAAAAAAAGAATTAGAACAAAAAAAAGAGAAAGCCAGTCACTGGGCCGTGCCCGGGGCCCAAAGCCAGGCAGCAGCCCAGCACCGGCCAGCCCACCCGTGCACCTCCTTTCCCTTCCTATTCTTTTATTTCGCTTTCACCACTGACAGGTGGGCCCCACCTGTCAGCTTCGCCTTCAACCTCCGACCGTTACTCCTCACTGGTAACCGACGCCGTCGATCCCGCCCCTCTTCCCTCTCCTCCCAGACCCCGAGGCCTCCCCTATAAATTCCCCAGCACTCCTCTCTCTGCCCTCTCTTTTCCCCCTGCTCAAATCGCCCCAGAACGACGAAATTGCTCGTCGGAATTCCGCCACTCCTGCGGACGCCCCGGTCGAATCCAACGCTTCCCAGAAGGTCCGCGCCCTCCTCCTTCTCCCAATCCTTTCCCCAAGACCTGTAGCATCTCCCTGACCCCCTTTCCCCTTTTATTCCGAAACAAATCGACGACCTCAAGATGGCCAGGAGGATACCGCCGCCTGGAGCCCTCCGTTCAGGCCCTGCATACTCTCGGAGATGCAATCGAGCTCGTGGAGGACACCATTGGATTCCCCGCATCCAGACGCGCCTCGTAGACCACTCCATATTCACCGGAGGCCCCCAGAACACCACCGCCGTCGACTCCCTGTGCGCCCTCACCGTAATTTCTCGCCGGCGACTGCAACCCTAACCCTAGCCGAACCGGTAAGCCTCCTCCTTCTTTCTTGACCGTCGGATCGAAATCCAAAAGCCTAGATCTAATCACTTAACCGAACAGGTACGAGACGATCCTATGCGTCCAGATCTCGTTTGATCCAACGCTCCACATCGCGGATCCAACCGAAGAGGTATCAACCAATCAGAATCAGCCACGTGTCAGCTTCTGGGTAAAACAAAAATCAAATAGAAGTTTGAAACCAGATTTAGTCCAAATCTTGTGAAATTCATATCTAATGTTTTGTAGGTCCAAAAATAGCAAATGATATACCGTTGGAATCCTTAGGAAGTCTAGAATCCAACAGTACCATAAAATATTATATTTTATGGGTTCAATTTGAAACTATTTTCAAATTGGGATCAACCTCTCTGTTAGTATGATTAATTCATATCTTTAGTTCTGTCCATCCAAAAATTACAAATTTGTAGTCTTTGGAAAGCCCTTGATCTGTAGAACATCATAGGATCAAGAAAATCCAAATTTGATACGTGCACACACTTTGTGCATTCAAATTTGTCCAAATCACTAATTTGACCATATCTTGAGTTCTAAAATTTATTTTAGAATGATTCTACTTGCAGTGACTTTGTATTACTGCAAGGTATCCAGTAGCATCACTCCCAAAATTGTTGAACCATTTCGCAATTATTCAAATTCTAATATGAGAATTTGAGTATTCCTATATAGATATTTCTATTTCAATCAATGATTCCTTCTACTTTAGAAAACCCTATGATCATACCTAGCTATCAAATATCATCTTGAGATCACTTTGATCCAATATCATGTCCATCTAGGTACATCATATCTAGTTCACGCATATTCAAATTTCAATTGTGTTGTTTGAGTAAAGTGTGATACATCTCAATCATAGATTCTATTCTTGCTATCCTTGTGGTGTTGATCTAATCAACATTATAGCACCTATCCGATACTCCATGTACCCAATAAAAAAAACCTTAAACCACAATCTCAAATGTTATCTACCCATACTCAATCCTCTGCCCACTTGATCCTGATTTCATGAGTAGAGCTATTCGATTAACAAATGAGTTAATTGAGTAACTCAATGTTTCATGAATCCTTGCCCAATACCTAAGTGTAATATATATACTATTTAAGAATAATTGTTGTTACACTTATTCAGTAGTATTGCTATTGCACTATTTTGTCTCTCATGTGATTTACCCACATGAGATATTCCAAGATTCAATATGCTTTGATAAAGCATAAAGATCTCCCTCATTATAACTTTGTCTAATTCATATATATATATTCAAATTGCAATTGTGCTACTTGAGTAGAATATGGATTCATCTCAAACTTAGGTTCTATTAATGTGGAGTTGTTATAATCCATACCATAGTATGTGTTATACACCATGTTGATCAATGAACCATTTGAGCCATGTCCTCCAATATCAATATTTTTCCAATCACTTGACCATCCCAATCCAAATGCCCACTTAATCTTGTCTCATGTATTGAACTATTCAATTTGCAAATGAGTTGATTGAGTAACTCAATATTTCATGAATCTTTTACCCAATGCCTAAGTGTTATGCATACTATTTAAGAGTAATTGTTGTCACATTTACTCAATAGTATGGATGTGCACTATTTGACACTTGTGTGATGTAGTTCACATGAGATATTCCAAGTTTCATTCACGCTTTGATAAAGCATAAAGGCTTCATCAATCATATTATGCCTAATCCAATTCTCTCTCAAATCATATTAATCTTTCCCAACTAAGCTCTCAAATTCATATCTCCCAAATCATGATCTTTTACCATATCTTTCTTATCATAACATCCCAATAAAACTAAATTGTTAAACAAACACTTTTCAATTGTTTGATTTGTTTGATTGTGTTTGTATGGATTGTTTATGGTATGCTATTTCTTGTGCTATAGTTTTTGCGAAGAACGACGTGCTTAGTTGAGAAAAGTGGAAGGATCGTATTCTTCAAAAAGGCAAGTGACATACATATCCCTTACCCATTTTACTTATGCATTAGTATATTCACCTTTGGTAGTATGCATGATAGGTGTTTTACTCAACTGTTTTATCAAATGCTTAGATCCTAGTAGTATGTAGCTATCCCTCAAACCCCACCTGATAGGATGCTAAATACTTTGTTAATTTTGATGCCATGCTAAGACCACCTGAAAAGTGTTTTGTGAAAAGTTAAGAACTTCAACTAAAATGAAACACCTGGGTGGATTGGTTTGATGAAGGCGGTGGTGTTGAGTGGCGACCTGGGGCTACACTTTGTGTAGTTGCTGCCTGGGCGTACACTTGTGGTCGGCCACCCAGGAACAAAGAGATGGCTATGTCTTCCATGCTTAGTGTACTTCCAGTGCAGCCTTATGACATTATGGGCTCTGTCTTGACTGATTAGATGTGGGAGTGTAACTTTGTGCAAGAAGTTGGTGGTAGAATAATTATAGGTTGGGAGCGGATCTTGCCAGTTAGTTGCCCTCTCCTCTAAAAGGTCTCGTTTCATTTTATGTATGGGCATAAAATGAATCGTAAGGTGAAAGTGCACAACCCTTGCAAGGTGTTTAAATCTAATCGATTAGCCGTGTCCTCGGTTATGGACAATTGAGTCTCTAGACATGGAATGTACGGAATAATCTCATCACCGTTTCTGAATTATTAAAATCTGTCTAGAAACCTCTAGGTAGGAACTAAGGACCATACACTCCGAGGGGTGGTGGTGCCTGAGGTTCCGAACTTTGTTGAGTTTCGCCCAGAACTACATACCGGCCAGTATGTAGGGCGTGTTTGGTAGGTCGGCCCAACCCACCAATTCTCTGCCCAGCCGAGATTTCCAAGAATATGGGTGTTTGGTAGGCCGGCTCTTTCATATGGGCACTGCCCAGCTGAACCGAAAAAGGCCTCTCAGCCCTGCCCGGTAGAGAAGCTCAGATCGAGCTTCGCACCTGGGCAGGGCTCACCTCGGCCGAAAAACGCCCCGCGCGCCCGCACCCCGGGCCAAAATCCAGCAGGGGTCGAAACGACCCGTCCTCATTTCCCCCCAACCCCACTCTCTCCTGCCGCCTCCTTCCTGATGTCGGCCGCCGCCGCAGGCTCCTCGACGCCGGATGCCACCTCCAAGCCGACGGCCGCCGCCTCGAGCTCCCGCATCTGGGCGCCGCTTCCAAGCCGACCGACGCCGGACGCCACCTGCAAGCCTCGGGAGCGAGCTCCCGCATCTGGCATCGACCTCCCGCCTCGGGAGCGAGCTCCCGCATCAACACCTCGGGTGCGCCGGACGCCGCTCCGAGGATGCCTCCGTCCCGCCCAGGACCTGCGCCGCGTGCTCTTCTCGCCGGCCAGGACCTCCACGACCGCCTGTGAGCAGCTACGCCGGAGCTCCTCATGCCGCCACCAAGTGCCCAGAAAGGACGGCGTCCTCGACCGCCTGTGAGCAGCCACGCCGGAGCTCCTCATGCCGCCACCAAGCCCTCAGGAGGGCCGGGGTACTCGACCGCCATCGAGCAGCCACGGCCGGTGCTCGTCTCGCCGGCGCCGGCTGCTAGCACGGGAGCCTACCAAGGACCCGATGGCTTTTTTATTTTTTACTCAGGGACCCGATAGCGTTTTTACTTTTTATGCAGGGACCTGATGGCGTTTCTATTTGTAAGGCAGGTACCTGATGGCATTTTTATTTTTTATTCAGGGGTGTCTATGCAAAATTCGAAGATCCTAGGCCTATCTGAACATAGACAACCTACCAAACAACCGATAAACTCAGCTTGTCTCAATATACCCGGGCTACCAAACACGTCATACTATCTCATCTCAACTTAGCCGAAGTCAGCTTGGCTCAACACAGAAAGCAATTCTGAGGTAGCCCGGGCTACCAAACACACCCGTAGTGTATGGGGGTTGTCTTGACCCTTGAAAAATAAAATTTGTTGAAAGAAAGTATTAAAATGGATTTATAGGATAAAATTGGCTTTATGCAATCAGCCTATGAGATCCACCAGCCAAATGTCATGTAGTATAGTCTTTCCACAAAAATGCCACCAAGTATGTGTCATTTGCCAGTACATCATTGTACTGACCCCTCTGGGGCTGCATATTCAAATGTGCAGGTTTTACTGTCGAGTAAGGAACCAGGAGTAGGATCTCGAGACTACATTCCAACATGTCTGCCTGTGGCACGTGATGAAGAATGGAGGCTCACTGCAACCATGCTTTATGCTGTGTACTCGTAAGGTTGAAGACCTATGTAACTAGATTTACGTTGTAATATTGATGCTATTGCAATGATTACTTATTTTGTACTGTGGTGCTATCTACTGATCCAGGGAATGGCACAGATACACAGGAGATTTGCCTTTAGTAAAAGGCGGGTCGTTACACTTTCACTTCTCTCAACAAGACACGTTCTCTCCTTTCAATCTATAGCAATAGAAGTACACAACATAAACACACTAGTCCAAGACAAACAAGATCAAGCAATGCATACTATTGAAATGGGTTGGTTCAACATTTTAAATTTCTTATGATTTTTGTGATGAGAGAGATATGTCATGAACCTTGGCTTACAAGATAGGGATTGAGAGTTTGGATGAGAAGGTCAAAGGATTGGAAATGATTGATCCTCCAAGATTACAATGTAATGATAAAATCTTATGCTTGGCATAAGCATGGTTAGAGTTTAGAGATGACTCATGTGAATAGATTCACATAAGTATAGATTAGTGCAACTAGAACTTTACTGAATAAAGTGTGACAACACTTACTCAAATAGTATAAGTTACACATAGGCTTGGGTATGTATTTGTGATATATTGATTTACTCAATTAACTCATTTGTAAATTGAGTGGTTCAATATAAGTCAATAAGATTGAGTGAGTATGAGATTGGATTGGTATTGCTGATATTGAGATTAATGGTGTGTGCATGGTCACAAGATTTTCTTGGAAGTAGGGATTAACTTGAACTAGGGTTTGATCCCCAAGATTTGGTCATGTAAATGTTTAAATTCTTCTTTGAAGAATTCAAACTAGTTTTGGTTAAGCTTCAAAGATGATGATGGATTTTAAGGATTTAAGATAATGTGTGATATGGGGTAGAATGTATCCACATAGGTGGCAAAGGAAACCTAGTTGAGATTTATTACCATTTACTCAAATAACACAAGTGTAATTTGAATATGGTGAACTGGACCATGAAGTTTGATGTAGGAATGATGTTGGATCAAAGTGTTGTGTCTAAATGGATCTGGTGGATGGGTATGATCATATGATTCACTTTTGTAAAAGGAATCATATTGAAAAGAATTATAGAATTAACCTTATGATGGAAATACTCAAATTCTCATATTTGAATTTGAATATTTACCAATGATTTCAAATAATTTGGATAGTGATGCCAATGGATAGGGTACTGAAAACTAAGCTACTGCAATTGGATTCACTCTAAAATCATTTTTAGAATTCAAATTATGAACAAAGTAGTGATTTGGATAAATTTGAATGCACCAAGTTTGTGCACATATCAACTTTGATGTTTCTTGATTCTAAGGTGTTCTACATGTTCAGAGGATTCCACAGACTACAAATTTGTAGCAATTGGATCTACAGAACAAAAGTTATGAATTAAATAGTGTTTGTAAGTCATTTTTTGCTATTTTATTTTCATTTCAAAACTTTGTACAGTACCCATGTGTTTTCTCTGCATAATTGGATTCTACACATTTATAGGATTCCAGAGATATCAAGTTTACAAAATTTGGCCAAGTAGAATAATTTCTAGGGATTTTACAAGTTTAGGTCATATTCTGAAATTTGAAAATCGAGTTTGAATCGGGTTTGACTCAAATTGACTGGGGCAGGCTACGTGGCAGCATTTCACTGGCTGATACCGTTTTGGTATGGGATATAATATGGGCCGTCGGATTTAAAATCGATCAGATGATCCAGAATCGCCCATACCGATTCGTTTTAGTGATCTATTATAGGCCACCAGATCAAGATCTAACGGCTTAGGAGAGAGAGGGGGATGGTCTCACCGGCTTAGGCTCCGGCGACGAATTCCCGGTGAGGGCGGCACTGGAAGTTCACAATGGCAAGCTCCTTGCGGTCTTCTGGGAAAGTGAAGGCCTAGACGGGGTACAGACGAGCGAGGCGGAGTAGACGGTGTGGTCGGTGACCTCGATCTCATCCAGGAACGGCGATGAGGTGCGGCCGGAGATGCTCTGCGTGTCGACGAGATCCAGGCGTCCGTGGCTTCGATGATTCCCTGGGTGAAACGGCAAGGTAAGGGTATGAGGAGGTGCGCCCGGGGGAGGGAACAAGAAAGAGGCCGAAAGGAGGTCTTGAGGTACCTTGGCTGGGCCGGAATATGGGGGCGCGATGCGGAGACCGTTTTTGGTCTCAGGATAGCGAGGGGGAGAGGGATCGTGGCGACATTACCTGCGGGAGAGGCGGGGCGGTTACAAGAAGGTGATGATAGGTGGGCTCCACCTGTCATCGGGGAAAAGGAGTGAGGGGATAATAGTTCGAATCGGCTAGTGGGCCGCTGCTGTTGGGCCAGACCGGCTGCTCGGTCCATTTCCTTTTCTCTTTTTTCTGCTTCTTTCTTTTATTCTTTTCTGTTTTCCTTTTTCTTTTGTATCTTTTGCATTTTAACACCATTTCAAGTCAAACCAAAATGGAAAGTTTTCTTAAATTCAAAATAACATTACAAAACAATGAACAACATGATTTCATAAATAAATTAACTTTTTAATAAAACTTTATAAATTTAACCCTAGGGACTTTATTGCATAAAGTAAAATAGGGTTTGAGTTTTAAAGGTAAAGTCCTTAAACTTAGTAAAATAATATCTTTAAAATAATCTCTAAAATTATTTCCAGCACTAATTTTGAAATTACAACCTTTATTTTATTTTAAACATTTTGCAAACATTTACCTTTGCAAATAAGCTTGCATTGGTTTCATATAATTTCAAAGTAGTATTTTGAAATTCTATTTCCTCAAAGGAGTCTTTCAAAGCTTGATACAAAATTTGAAATAGTTTTTCTAACAGACTTTTGAATATGGGATATTTATAAGAAACTCTTTTATAAAATGGAAACCTTGGAGGTGACATAATTTGATTTGAAGGTTTAATAAAACTTTAGGGAAAAGTATTTAATTAAACTCAAAAAAAATTAATTCCCTGTGATTTTTCAATCAACAAAAACAAAACAAATATATTTTTTTTGGTTCCAAATTTTGATAAAAACTTGGGATGTTACAATTGTGTATTTGGTTACTAATTGTGGGGTTGCTGGAGTGACAGAAACCTAAACCTTCGTTAGGAAACCATTGCACCAGGGAGCGTAGGATCTTAGAGTTTAAGGCTATGGTTAGATTTATCTTAATTACTTTCTTGTATTTGCGGATGCTTGCAAGGGGTATAATCACAAGTGTGTATTTATCCTAGTAAGGGTAGTGCGCTAGCACAGGTTCACCCCCATAACACTTATCAAACCAATAAAGATTATTTAGCGACATGAAGCGAAAGCTCTTGACAGAAACTCCCGTGTATCCTCGAGAACGTTTGGTCATCATAAGTTATACAACCGGCTTGTCCTTTGCTCTAGACAGGATTGGGCCACTTGCTGCAATTATTATTACTATCTTTTATTTACTCGTACTTTATTTATTTGCATTACCAAATACCCCTGAAAACCCGTTTGCTAGTATTTACAGTGAATCCTTGATCAAAACCACTTGTCAACACCTTTTGCTCCTCTTTGGGTTCGACACTCTTATTTATCGAAAATACTATGATACACCCCCTATATTTGTGGGTCATCAAGAGTCAACCGGGACATTCCTGTTCAGCCGATCCAGCTGCAAGGCCTTCTTAGCATCTTCAACAGAGGCAGGGAATAAGCCTGAAAGACAGAAAAGATATTAGACATATGGGTATATGTCGACATGATTGACATGCCGGAAAGATTGGTGCTATGTCGGACAGGATATGTCGGGCAAGGTAAAAGTAAAAGGATTTGAAGCTTACTGGCGAGATCAGCGTTGAGCCGGGCAATGTCAACTTCCCATTTGGTGGCCTGCTCCTTCAGATGCTGTAGCTCAGCCTTGGATCCCGAGGCATCAGCCTCTAAAGTGACAAGCAACCCTTGGACCTTCTTAAGTTGGCCCTCCCTCTGCTCCTTCTCATCCAGAAGCTCAGCAATCCGGCCCTTCAGTTGCTCTATCTCGGCCTTGTAGCTGGCATCCCTCTCATCCAGCTGTTTGGCCACATCCACTGAGGACACACAGTCCCGGTGGCGAGCCTCCAATGTAGTCTTTTCATCTGCAAGGATTTGAAGTTAAAAGAATAAGAAAGGATTTGAAGATTGGCAGGATGCGGCATACCTGTGAGCTCCTTCACCCTCTTGACAAGCTCGGTGACTTGTTCCTCATCGGTGGCTGAAAGATGTCGGCAAAGATTTATGTGTCGGCATATTAAGATATGTCGGCAAGAGGAATATTATGAAGAGTAAAAGATGAAAGTAATCCGACATATAATGGTATGTCGGCTGGGTTTAACTTTCTTGCTCAGATCAAGGCAAAGCTTGATGTGCTTATTGGATAACTTCCGATGCTCGCACATGAGGTCATGGTACATGTCCCGGCGCTCATTATTCATGCGCTGCAGAAATGTTAGGATTTGAAGTGTTATAAGGAAAATTCGGCATATCAGAAGATTTGAAGGTTATATCAAGTTTTTATTTTGAAGACCCAGTGATACGTCTCAAACGTATCTATAATTTTTGATGTCCATGCTTGTTTCTACACCATTTGCCTTGTGTTTCGTTACACTTCGTGGCATTTTTATGCGATTTCCGGAACTAACCTATTGACAAGATGCCACAGTGCCAGTTCCCTTTTTTTTTGCTGTTTTTGTGTTTCAGAAAAGCTACACAGGAAATATTCTCGGAATTGGATGAAACAAGTTCGGAAACTCCTATTTTACCCGAACGAAGGACGAGGACCAAACGGGAGCCGCAGAGGGGCCAGAGGCTTGCCACACAACAGGGGGGCGCGGCCCAGCCCCTGGCCGCGCCCACCCATTGTGAGGCCGCCTAGTCCACCTTCTGACGATGCCCCTTTGCCTATAAGAAGCCTCGGGACGGAAAACCCTAAAAGAATCGGCAATTTTCCAGAAAGAGTTCCGCAGCTCTGCCGCCGCCACCGACGAATTTCGGGGGACAGAAGTCTCTGTTCTGGCACCCTGCCGGGACGGGGAAGTGCCCCCGGAGCCATCTCCATCGGTCTTCATCGCCGTCTCCGCCGTCTCCATCGACCTCACCGCCATCTCCACCAACCTTGCTGTCTCCTATGATGAGGAGGGAGTAGTTCTCTCCCGGGGCTGAGGGCTCTATCGGTAGCTATGTGGTTCACCTCTCTCTCCCATGATGTGATCTTTATGTGATCGTGAGCTTTGTATCTAGTTGAATTGGTAGATGTTATTATTCAGATATTATGCTACTCCCGTGCTTTATATTTATAAACTCTGGAGATACCATGTATCATGGTGTGACGGTGACAGTGTGCGCATCATGTGTGTCTTTTTGGTTAATGTCTCTATGAATTGTTGGTGTTTGTTGGAACCATCTAGTGCGTTCACGGTGATAGTGTGGGACAATCTAGTTTGGGGAAATACGGACTTTGAGGAGTGCTTCGTAGCCCTACGCATGATTAGTGTTCGTTTTCCATTGGAGAATTGTTTTGAGTTGCATATTGATGATAATATCTATTGGTTCAATTATGTTATATTTGTTGAGAGTGTCTCCACTAGTGAAAGTATGATCCCTAGGCCTTGTTTCCAAGCTTTGCACACCGTTTCCTTTCAGTTTTGTTACATGTTTGCTCGCAGCGATATTTATTTTAGACCACGTTTACTACTTATAATCATCACTACTACTTGTATTTCACTATCTCTTCGCCGAACTAGTGCACCTATACATCTGACAAGTGTATTGGG
Source organism: Dactylis glomerata (assembly GCA_007115705.1). NCBI lineage: Eukaryota > Viridiplantae > Streptophyta > Magnoliopsida > Poales > Poaceae > Dactylis > Dactylis glomerata. Next base: position 358,921 of record QXEO01000742.1, on the reverse strand, counting down.
TGTGTTGGGGACACAAGAGACTTTCTGTATCGTAATTGCAGGGTTGTTTGAGAGGGATACCTTTGACCTATTCCTCCCTGAGTTCGATAAACCTTGGGTGATCCACTTGCTGCTGTTCTACAAACCTCTGCACTTGGAGGCCCAACACTGTCTACAAGAACAGACGCGTGCGTAGACATCAAGCTCTTTTCTGGCGCCGTTGCCGGGGAGGTAAGGTAAAAGGTACTCGCATCCTCCTGTGTGAGTGCTCGAAGCTATTTTCTTTAGATTCTGCAATTATATCTTTTTGTTTCTTGTTTTTATTTTCACTAGTTAGGCTTAATGGAAAACAAAGAGTTCTTTAGTATTTTTCCTGAGTTAGGATATGGAGTGTTCGAAGAGAAAATTGAAAAACCTTTGGAGCTTAATTTGCATGCTAATAGTGTTATTAGTATGAATGCTTTGAACACCATTTTTGCTAATGCTATAGAAAAGTCTAAGCTTGGGGAAGCTGGTTTTGTTAAGCATGACATTTTTAGTTCCCCAGCTTTAGTGGAGAAAGTTTGCTCTGATGATATTTTATCTCCCATATGTGATGTTTCTAATGATGCTTGTGCTCCTCATCCTTTTAAAATACCTATGAAGATTGTTGAACGTGCTATGGATAACTGCTATTTAGGAGATGGAACTGTCCATTCTGGTGATCATTTGCTTTTTATACATGAATTATGCGAGTTGTTCAAGTGTGCAGGTATTTCGATGAACCAAGTTAAGAAGAAGCTATTCTCTTTATCACTGAAGGGCAGAGCTGCGGAATGGTATAAAACACTGAAGGATGGCCGACCTATTGATTAGTAGGAAATTGTACCTCTCTTTTATTCTAAATTCTATCCTTCTAGTGAGGTTTATAAAGATAGGAATTATATTTATAATTTTCATCCGCATGAGGGAGAAAGCATTGCCCAAGCGTGGGGAAGATTGAAGTCACTAATGCTCAAATGTCCTATTCATGATCTTCCCCGTAATATTGTTATTAACAATTTTTATGCAAGGCTTTCAGGATATTACAAAGACTATCTAGATGCATGCTTTGATGGGTCTTTCACAAGCAAGGATGTTGACGTCAAGTGGCATCTGCTTGAAACAATTCAAAACAATATTGAAGATTGGGATAGTAACAAAGGTAAAGGATCAGGTATAAATTACGAGTATGATTGCATTAAGTCTTTCGCTGAAACTGCTAATTTTCAAGAGCTTAGTGCTAAATATGGGCTTGATCCTCAAATTATGGTTAATTGCTTTAAAGCATTTGCTTCTCATATTAATGTTCCTAAAGGAAATGGGAATGTGTATCATGAACCTTTTAAGGACACTTGCATAGAAAGTGATATTGTTATTGATGATTGCAATAAGCATGCTCAAATTTCTAAAAGTACTACTTCCTATAAGCATGTTAATTTTTGTGGAGTACATAGACCTTGTGAACAGAGTCACCACAAGGAAGATTACTGTATCCACCACGGGAAAGAAGAAACCTGAATGTGGCTCAAGGCTCTAGATGAGCTTGGTGAAAAGGTTTGTGAGCTTTATCCTTTTCTTGGTGAACTTTGCGATGACACGGGTCATTTTAATTTTCAATGCTCAAGCCAATATCGTGACTCTTTTAATCGAATGAGTACCGTAAATTTGTATTGTGATGACAAGATTACTCTCAATCAGCATGATGAGCTTACTTTGTTTTTGGGGTGTGAAGAGATATCTAGAAAGACTTCTTTGGTTGATATGAGTGTTTTTGATATTAATAGCACCCTTCATGGTTGTCGTCTCTATTGTGTTAAAGATTACCTCGCAAATACTTACATACAAAATCTTATAAAACATGATGTTTTGCCAAGCTATGATAGGACATGATGTTTCTATCTTATTAATAGAGAGGAGGAATCCTCCAAAGTTTCTTCTGTTGTTTCTGTCAGTAAATCAGATTATGTGGAGAAGATGCCTTTCAAGCCTCTCCCTCCTAAAGGAGAGAGTAAGAAGAGTAAGAAGAAGAAGAAGAAGAAGAAGAAGAAGAGGAGGAGGAGGAGTAAAAGGCGAGAGGAAATGGTATCTTCCCCTAAGCATGTTGATCCTAGTATAGATTATGATAATTCTGATTTTGATGATGTTCCTATGCCTGTTACCTATGTTAGTGATCATGATTGGGAAAAGCACTCTACTTTTAATATTGAAAATCTTTTTGGTACCGATTCTAAGGTAAATAATTGTTGTACCATTAGTACTATCCATGTTCCTTCTTATGATGATATGTTTGATGAATATGCTTTGCGAAATAGCTGTTCTCTCACTTATGATGATACTAAACCTCTAGTTTATGATGGTTATGATGATGAGTATAATATTTTCAGTTCACCTACTTTTGAGGAGAAAATTAGTTATGATTACAATATGTCTCCTATTTTTGATGATTATGGTAATGATAATAATTATTCTGTTGAATCTGCTCCTATTATGATTGTTCATGTGAGGAGTATTAATTCTTTTATGCATGTGGCTCATGATAGGGATGCTTTATGTGATAGTTATATTGTTAATTCTATTCATGATGCTACTGAAAGTTACTATGAGAGAGGCAAACATGGTTTGACGGATCTCAACAATATTAAGTTTCCCCTCTTTATGTTGCAAATCTTGAAGTGGCACTTGTTTTATCTATCCATGTTTGCTACTATGTGCCTCATTGATTTATTTTCTTACAAGATTCCTATGCATAGGAAGTGGTTTAGATTTAAATGTGTTTCATATTTGCTTTTTAATGCTCCCTCTTGCTTCAAGTTCCTTTATGGCACCTTTGCCTTAAGTTCTTTTGGCGCTTATGTGATAATTTTCTAAAATTACTGCGCCTAGCTCAAAGGCGTTAAAGAAAAGCACTCTTGGGAGATAACTCATTGTTTTATTTTCAGTACTTTTTCTTTTATTTGAGTCTTGGAAGTTATTACTACTGTTATGACCGCTCATTATCCTTTTTATTTCATTGTTGTACCAAGGAGAACCTCTAATTTGAGGGAGGTAAGATTTAGGGAAGTTGCTGTCCTGAAATAGATTTCGGTGCTGCACCGTAAAAATTCGTGAAAATTCTCAGGAAATCTTTTTGACCTGCGATTTCTTGTGCATATGCCCCAGGTTATATCCAAACTTTCATTAGTTTTACACTTTTTGATTTGAGCAACAGAAAACCCTCGAAAAATCGACCTTTGTCAGCTGTTCTGTTTTGACAGATTTCTGCCACTATTTGTGTTTGCCTCTCGATCGCTTTCTTTTTGAGTTCATTTGATCACGGAACTTTTGGGCAAGTTGCTACAGTAGTATATGCTTTATATGTGGTGTTTTTGAGTTGAAATCTGAACCGAAAAGGGTTGATTTATTATTAGGGATTTCTATTTTCGTGCCCTCGGGTCCTTAGTTGTACTTAGTTTTCCCCAGCTCCTTAGTTTTTCCTCAGTTTTGTCCAAGCCCTTGTCTGAAACCGTCACCTGTGCTGGAACGACCGGTTGCCCGACGGTTCAACACCTTTGACCGTTAACTGCTGACTAGTGGGGCCATGTAGAGCCCGCAAAGACACGTCAGAGCATCCATCTTTGTTTGACCGTAAGCATCGCCGTATCCCTGACCAAAACGCGGACGAGTGGGGCTTCGGTATATCGAATGACAAGTGGGGCCATGACGCTGATACAAGGGGCAATACACGGGTAGGATTAGATTTTTAAACGGAGCTCTACAGCGATGGCACAGAGGAGGTGGCCTGCGGGGTGCCGAGATGAGATCGACGTCCACAAAGAACTGCATGAGGCGAGACCAGACGCATTAGATAGATATGAAATAGACGCGTTTAACCATGCAAAGAAGACAAGAAATGGTCGAGGACATCGACGACGACCTCAACACTTTGACTGACGGTATCGGACACGAACACGAGCAATGTAGAGAAAACTAGTGTCTCTCCTTTCTGGCGTGTATAGATGGGTGCTAGGGGAGTGTGGTGGCAAAGGGAAAGACCTCGCGGTGGTTTGTGGCGTCCAGCATAGCGGGGCGGCGTGGCCGTGCCCACAGCGGCGTGCATGTTCGGCATTGGCATCAGCATGTAAGTTTGTCATTGGCCTCGGTGGTATCTCTGGTGTGTCAGTGATCGAATGAGGGGACGGGATTGAGGGTGCATCCCGACGGTGACCTAGCAGTGGCGGCGAGCATGCATAGCCGTTCTGACCATGCCGATATCGGCATCGGCATCGTTTGGAGGCTGTGGTGCTCGAATCATAGTGGAAATTGCGATTCCCTATTATTTTTACATGCATAATATATAGAAAATAGCTAGATCTATAAATCGATGCATATGAAGCTACATATATATTCTTGGTCATAATCCCCTTAGATGCATGGCTTCACGTCGTCGTCGCTTTCATCGTCAGTATCTTCGTCGTCTGTGTAGTAGTACTTCCTGCACGTTGTTCCGTCGAACACCTTCACTGTGAGCACATAATCGCCTTCATATTTGAAGTGTAGGAAGCAGCCGAAATCCACACCGTGCGCGATGGCGAAATTCTCCCAGCCCTTGTCGAGGTACATATGGCCTTGTCCGTCAAATAGGACCTCCACGGTCCAGAGACGAGGACCGCAGTCAGCTGCTCGCAGATACACCTTTGCGGGCTCCTGGCCGTCAAGATAGTCCGCAAACTTTTGTGGGAGTGCCTGCAAAGAGATCGAGCGCCGATCGTTTGAAATTAAAGGTTTTTTAGAACATGCACATAATTAATCACATGCATCATATATGTGGGAGCGCATACGTACCTTCTTGGCCAAAGGGTCTTCATAGATGGTGATGAAGAACTCATCTATGATCAATGGCAGTGTTGACAGTGGTGGTGGCAATGATGATGATCCACCACCCCGGCCGCCCCTTCCCCTTCCCCTTCCCCTTCCCCTTCCCCTTCCCCTTCCGGTCGGCGTCCGAGACGTGGAAGCCATGGCAATGGATCAAGTGTATGTGAACGAAGAAGAGAGAGGCAGAAACGAAGAAGAGAGAGGCAGAACCTATTGACATGAGGGATGGCCGTTGTGGGGGTTTATAAGGGAGAGATCACCTTTGTGGGGTTTACACCATAAATTAAGGTAGAGATGACCGTTGTGGGGTTTACACAATAAATTAAGGAGGAGATGACCGTTGTGGGGGTGGTTTATATCTCAACAAAAAAGTAATGCCTAAAAGAAATGGAAATTCGTGATAGTTTATCATTTTACCGTGAAAAGTAATGCCTAAAAGAAATGGAAATTCGTGATAGTTCATCATTTTACCGTGAAAAGTAAAGCCTACAAGAAATGGAAATTCGTGATAGTTTATCATTTTACCGTGAAAAGTAATGCCTACAAGAAATTCGTGATTACCCAACTTGTTGAATCCGGTGGCAAACTCATCATTTAGCATACATAGAGGGGTAGTAGTTTGCCACCGACAGATAGAGAGAGGGTGGCACGATCCTGCCCGTTAGATCATAGGATCGACGGTAGGTGGGCACGATCCGTGTGACAACAGCTCGACCAATCAGGCCAAGTTTGGGCTTCTGTGAGAAGGGAGAGGGTAAAACTAAGTAGTATCAAGGATACAAGGGCAAGTAAATAGTAAACAGGCTAAGGAATTCAAATAAGAGATTTAGAAAAAGAAAAACACATATTTTGTACAATGAAACCCAGGTTGGCCTACCTCAAAGTATTAGCAATTCAAATATACATGAGTGTAAAAATTATGGCCTCATTCAGACAAACTATGTTTTGGGTATAGATGTTTTGAGAAGGGGTTTGAGTGGAAAGCCATGAACCTTCATAGCTAGTAGTGATTTGAGAAGTGGCCATTTGTGTTAAAATTTGATTTATATATGATTGTCTACGTGGCAGGTCGCGTAAGAAGACTCCATGAGTAGGAGGCACTATGATTTTATTTTTTTGAATTTTTTTGCGCATGAAATGACTCAATTAGATAGCTTAATCCCATTTGTTGACTCTCTGTTGACCAGCCACTTGAGGGTAAAACTGAGTATATTGCACTAGCCAGTATTAGTACTCGAGGGGAAAACTGAGTACATATATTTTTCCAGTGTAAGACTAGAGGGTAGAACTGAGTACACGTAACGGTGCTGACGTGCAGTCCCACGAACGTGTGTCGCGGTGAGCAGCGGTTAGCCGCGCGGTGCGCGTGTTGAGACCAAACGTCAACTGCTGAGACGAACCGTCACATTGCCAGTACAGAGCCCCTCTCTCCCTCCCTCTGCACACAGTTTCATTATAATTCACGCACGCAACCACACCTCTCACGTCCCATCACCTTCTCCAAAAAACCCCAGCCGCCCTACGCGCGCTCCCCTGCCGGCGATGGAGAAGAAGAATGCGCCGGCGGCCGTCGCCCCCGAGCCCGTCGCATCCGAGCCCGTCGCCGCTGAGTCCGTCGCATCTGAGGTCGTCGCCGCTGAGCCCGTCGCCTCCGAGGGCGGTGCATCCAGGCGTGGCGCCTTCGTGAACTGAGCCTCTCTCAGGGCTGACGGACCACTTCACAAGATCGGCGCCTGCTTACTGGCGAACGAGGAGTACGTGGACACCTACTCTGCTTTGAGGCAAGTTTGTACTAATTGGCGCTCAGATTTACCTGAGCCCGACGTGCACCTGCACGAATGGATCATGGTAGAGCATGCCCTTCCACGCACCGCTGAGTTCTCCTTCCTCCACCTCCGCACATCCCGCTACATCACCATCGATCTAATGGAAGTTCATGAAAGGTTCAAATTCCTCCATATCTATAGAGTTAATCCTTTTATTTTCAATCGTAAACATCTTAGTGCTGAATGTTATCTTCATCAATCCCATATATTTTAGATACTACTTTGTCAGCTTTTGCCGTGGCGTCATCGTGCTTGCCCAGAAGAACCAGCCGCACAAGATACGGCTTCTGAACCCACTCACAAAGACATCGAACACTATATTTGAGGCGCAGATGCCATCTGTTATTCTGGAGTCAGTCACTGCAATGAAGTCCCCGACTATGCTCTTCGTTTCCACATATTACCCAGCGGAAATTGCTTGGGTCGATGAGAGCACTCCAACTAAGGGTATAGATGAAGATTGGGGAGAAGGAAGATTTTTGATCGAGCACCATTCTATGCGTTGCATTACCACGTTCAATGGTGAATTCTATGCACTAGCTGTGAACAATTTTGAGTTCGGAACATTAGTGTGCACCAACAATGCCCAGTTGGAGCAGGGCGTGAGCAATGTCAACATGGAGACACTTTTTTCATTTCCAGAACTTGGAAATGACAAGTTCTACCTTGTGAAGTCGGATGGTGATCTGCTGCTTGTCTTGTTGGGCGGTCGTTTGGATGAAGGTCAAACATTGGTGTACCGTGTGGACACTGAGAGCCGCTCTCTCCAAGCCGTCAATAACATTGGCAGTCGTTCCTTCTTCATCCATCATGTTTGGTGTATCTCCGTCGACACCAGAGTGCACCCGACACTTCGACCTGGCTGCATCTACTACGCGGATTTGGGTTATATCAGAGAGTACTTTGATGATATGAACACCTGGGATGAGTGGCCACTACGTGTGGATAGATTAGGAAAGTACGGTCTGAAAGATGAACAAAGGCCATACCGTTTGGAGGATGTATTGGCTGCACACTGCAGACGGAAGGAGTTCAATGAATATTTCTTTCGGACCAGAAAATGGAGCGACGAATATATATATGATGAATGAAGAATAGATTCATTTATCCTGGGGGTATCCTAATCTTCATGTTGGGCATACATTGCGTCTTGTATTATTTTTAGCTTAGTTTGTCGTGAACATTAACATCGTTATTGGCTGCTTTTGGCTGCTGTATGCAGTTTATGTATTATACTTAGTTTTCTAGATTTATTATGCTGCTGTGAATTTATCCTATACTAGCTTCTAGATTTGTTACCATATTGGGCAAAAAACGAGGGCCAAAAGGCAACAATCATTGAAGAAGACAGAAATAGAAGCTTCTCTAGATTTGATACTAATTTGGTGAAAAGAGAGAACTGTTACAGAGAGAGAGGGGAAAAAGGCGCTCTGAAAAGGCAATGCCAATTTGGCCCGAGAGACAGAACCGAGCTCTCACGTACAACCAAACGCGGTCTCGTCCTGTCCCACGCGGTCCCTTTCTACCAGCCCCACGCGACGCGGCCCAACACGATGCGGCCCCACACGTCAGCACGGAAACGGTCAACTAAATGGGAATCCTCCTGTCCGACCTCCTTCTGAGGGTTTCAGACAACGGCTTGGGGAAAACTGAGGAAAAACTAACGAGCTGGGGAAAACTGAGTACAACTAATGACCTGAGGGCACGAAAATAGAAATCCCTTATTATTATGTTTATGCTAACGTTGCTAATAGAATTGTGTTGAGTTTTGTATGAAGGAAGTTTTCAAGTGTAGGGATTGGAGAATGATGAGATGAGATGAAGAATGGACAAAAGCTCAAGCTTGGTGATGCCCAGGTCACCCCAAGAAATATCCAAGAAGTACAAGCGTCAAAGCTTGGGGATGCCCCGAGGCACCCCTTCTTCATCGGCAAAAATCAGGTCACCTTTCAAAACACTATATTTTTATTGCTTCATGCACTATGCGTTTTTCTTGGAGTGTCAGTTGTTTTTTGCTTTCATTTTTCGTTTGTTTTGTTTGCTACAATAAATGGTTGGATCACATCATATTTGTTTTGGAGAGAGCTATGCTCCATTTTTCATTGCCAAGAACACTCTAGTTTTCTCCTTGATGCTTTATTTGGGTTGACTTGGCACATGCTTACAACATGTTTGACTCATACAAAGTCGCCATAAGCCTCTATGATCATTTAGTTTTTTGACTTTTGATGCCATTTTATGCTTCTCTTAATGTTGCTTTGTCGCTTTGCATGATTATGTCCATTATTGCTCTCTTAGTTGGTCGCTCCCAGTCTTTTGCTAGCCCTCGTTTTGTACTGAATATGAGCTCTACTCGTGCATCCAACTCCTAAAAACCAAGTTGTTCCAATGTGTCCACCATACATACCTATTAGCAATTTGCTCTTCCAAAGCACATTTGACTTGCTTTTATCTATCCTTCAAATTAAACTCTTTTTGGTGTTATGCGAAAATTGGTCAGTATAGCTCTCACAAACCTGATGGCACACTTTACTTTTCTCATTCTTAAAAATTTGACATTGTGGCTCTCTTATGTTGAGTTGTTATGCTTGCAAGTTGTAAGTTGGAAATTAGCCAAACCATGCCGTCATGGGGTAAGCTTTCAACATTGCACTTCTTATTTGAGTTGATATCGTGATCTTTTGTTTATGGATACTCGCGATGTGAAACAAGTTGGGAATCTTGCGGGATCATGGAGTTCTTATATGTGTTAGAGAAATGCATGGGCCGCTAATCTAAGCCATGCATAATTCATGGTGGAAATTTATAGCATGCCCATAGTGGACATTCGACGACGCATCTCAAAATAAAAAGCTATACCAATGGTAAATAAAAGAGATGTCGAGGTGTTCATTGTCTGTTTGTCTTGTCATTTTGATGTGGGCTTGTTCCATGTCATCGGGCAGGAGGTACCCCGTTGGCGGTTCTCGATGATACACATATATTTACAATGACAAGAGCTTGCTTGGGACTCTAAGTCGAGTAGCATGAGGTTTGGGTATTCGTACTTCACGGGACACGAGGTTTTCAACTTATGATTTGTCAAGCATATGCTTCATAATTGTACTCGCATTAACTTTAACCATTCAAGATGCTTATGATGGGGGAAATGAGAGCTCAGAGCTAGTAAGTACCATAATTTATGAAGGTTTATAAAACTTGCAATCACTGCTTCCCTCTGCGAAGGGTTTTTCTTGTACTTTTATGTTGAGTCTTCACCTTCTACCTTTATGCACCATTTAAGAGAGCATAGTTGTCATTCTGAGTATAATGTGCATTTTCCCAAAGTTATCATTGATTGATTCATGACTATGGTTTCACTTGTTCTTAAATTATTTGTATCTAGTCGCCCTCTTGAACTTGAAGGTGTCCTATGCATTTATGTTTTGCTATTCCATGAGGACAAGCTGAAAACCATTTGCTATGTTTTCCATATGATTTGAACACACGTTTTACTTTCATTGTTTCATTATTCATGATCTTTCGTTTGTGTTCTTTTTCATGTTATAACATGGTTGCTAAGTTTCTTCTATCAAGATTATGTCTTTCATGCCCATGTTTTAAGTTCTTTGATCTCAGCACTCAATGCTTTACCTAGATGATCAAGATTGTGATGGTGCATGTCACCTCAAAAATTATTCTTTGTTATCACTTACCTACTCGGGGACGAGTAGGAGTTAAGCTTGGGGATGCTTGATACGTCTCAAACGTATCTATAATTTTTGATGCTCCATGCTTGTTTTTACACCATTTGCCTTGTGTTTCGTTACACTTTGTGGCATTTTTATGCGATTTCCGGAACTAACCTATTGACAAGATGCCACAGTGCCAGTTCCCTATTTTCTCATGTTTTGTGTTTTAGAAAATCTACACAGGAAATATTCTCGGAATTGGACGAAACAAGTTCGGAAACTCCTATTTTACCCGGATGAAGGACGAGGACCAAACGGGAGCCGGAAAGGGGCCAGAGGCTTGCCACACAACAGGGGGGCGCGGCCCAGCCCCTTGCCGCACCCACCCATTGTGAGGCCGCCTGGTCCACCTCCTGACGATGCCCCTTCGCCTATAAGAAGCCTCGGGATGGAAAACCCTAAAAGAATCGGCAATTTTCCAGAAAGAGTTCTGCAGCTCCGCCGCCGCCACCGACGAATTTCGGGGGACAGAAGTCTCTGTTCTGGCACCCTGCCGGGATGGGGAAGTGCCCCCGGAGCCATCTCCATCGGTCTCCATCGCCATCTCCGCTGTCTCCATCGACCTCACAACCATCTCTACCAACCTTGCTGTCTCCTATGATGAGGAGGGAGTAGTTCTCCCCCGGGGCTGAGGGCTCTACCGGTAGCTATGTGGTTCACCTCTCTCTCCCATGATGTGATCTTTATGTGATCGTGAGCTTTGTATCTAGTTGAATTGGTAGATGTTATTATTCAGATATTATGCTACTCCCGTGCTTTATATTTATAAACTCCGGAGATACCTTGTACCATGGTGTGACGGTGACAGTGTGTGCATCATGTGTGTCTTTTTGGTTAATGTCTCTATGAATTGTTGGTGTTTGTTGGAACCATCTAGTGCGTTCATGGTGACAGTGTGGGACAATCTAGTTTGGGGAAATACGGACTTTGAGGAGTGCTTCGTAGCCCTACGCATGATTAGTGTTCGTTTTCCATTGGAGAATTGTTTTGAGTTGCATATTGATGATAGTATCTATTGGTTCAATTATGTTATATTTGTTGAGAGTGTGTCCACTAGTGAAAGTATGATCCCTAGGCCTTATTTCCAAGCTTTGCACACCGTTTCCTTTCAGTTTTGTTACATGTTTGCTCGCAGCGATATTTATTTCAGATCACGTTTACTACTTATAATTATCACTACTACTTGTATTTCACTATCTCTTCGCTGAACTAATGCACCTATACATCTGACAAGTGTATTGGGTGTGTTGGGGACACAAGAGACTTTCTGTATCGTAATTGCAGGGTTGTTTGAGAGGGATACCTTTGACCTCTTCCTTTCTGAGTTCGATAAACCTTGGGTGATCCACTTAAGGGAAACTTGCTGCTGTTCTACAAACCTCTGCACTTGGAGGCCCAACACTATCTACAAGAACAGGCGTGTGCGTAGACATCACCTGGCACAGGTGCTGCGCACCTATCCCGGCCCTCGGTGACTAGGATTTGAAGCTCGAATCGAGCTTATATGTCGGACAGGTGGATTTGAAAGTTCTATCAAGTTTTTATTTTGAAGACCCGACACAGGTGATGCGCACCTATCCCGGCCCTTGGTGACTAGGATTTGAAGCTCGGATCGAGCTTATATGTCGGACAGTTGGATTTGAAAGTCAGCTAAGTTAAAAAAAGATATTAGAAAATTCTGGATGTCCGTATCCCGGACAGCCGACATTTTTGGGGACTGGGGAGATATAAGGATAAATACTTACATTAGTGGCTTCGGCCAAGCGGCAGAGTCTCTGCTGAATGTTGAACAGTTCGCTGGTAATAGCAATGGGCTTCGCCGGTATAGCAGGTGGGGTGTCAGCAGTCTAAGTTCCGGCCAGTGCTTTCTTTTTGCTGGAACTGGCTGTGTCCACAAAGTCAGCATCATTCCACTTCATGCAGTATTCCTTGAGAGAGCCAAGGCTGTTGTCGCTTTTGGTCCGTAGAGAAACGCGGCCTTCCAGTTCTGGAGTGTGAAAAGAGCTAACCCGGGCCGCTCCCTTGCTGGTGTGGAGTGTCATGGCAGAGCTGGCAGGGGGAGTGGCGCTTCTTTCCTTGATAATTTGGGTCATCTTGAATGTCGGCGCGGCCTTGGCAGGTGCCGGCGCTGGAGTCATGGTAGGAGTACCGGTCTTCGCTGGGGCAGAGGTAGTCTTCTCTGGAACCGGAGTCTGGGAGGTTGATTTCTCTAGCGCGGCCGGTGTAGCCTGTCCCGGAGCAATTGATACTGGTTCGGTCCGGATTTCCGACACTTCGGGGCCTTTTCCCTTGTCTATGCCGGCGCTCTTGCTGCTTGCGCCGGCATTCTCAGCAGTTCCAGCATCGCTGGCATTGGCGCCGGTATCAGGAACATCTTGTGTAGCCCCCGTGTCCATGTGGACATCGGGGGCAGAAGTGTCTTGTTCTGGCGGAGGGTCGTCCTTCTCCGGGTAGAAGTCTTTACGGTTGCAGGCGAAGATGCCCGCGCCGGAGAGGTAACCGGGCTAGTAGCTGGGATATCTGGGCGTGCAGGAGACGCCGGCTTGTCAGTATGAGGGCTGGCACTGGAGCTAGAGGCATGCTCCGGAGCGAGTGGAGCCCTAAGGAAGAAAAGAGCAAGTTAGTAAGCAGAATAAGAAAAATGCAGGAAATGATGAGAAGGGAAGAAATGTACCCCGAGGCAATAGGCCTCTGCTTCTTTGGGAGAGGCACGCCAATCTTCTGCCTCTTCATTTTCTGAAGTGGTTCAGGCTAGGGTTTAACTCCGCATTTTCTTCCGACGCATGGGCCGGGGGGAGGTCCCTGGTTCAAAGGGGCAGTGTCTACAACCTTGTTGTCCGAGATAGCTGATGATGGCATGGTGGGAAAAGCATAAGCAAGGGGCATCGGATCGAGATACATCCGGCATTCCCCATCAGAATCGTCATCACTCCAGTCTTGAATGGAATGTCGGGAAGAGGTGGCCTTACCCGCGGCAGAAGTGGCGCGGGTGTTCTTGGGCATCTTGTCTTCGTGATCCGGATCTTCAGGATCTGGCACGATGCGATCTGGAGCAATGATAATCCGGGAATTCTCTAAGTCCTGGAAGCTGAATTTCTGCAGAAGAGAAAGAAAGTTAATTAGAAACAAGAAATATACCGGCTGATACGTCTTGAACGTATCTACAATTTTTGTTGCTCCATGCTTGTTTTTACACCATTTGCTTAGTGTTTCGTTACACTTCGTGGCATTTTTATGCATTTTCCGGAACTAACCTATTAACAAGATGCCACAGTGCCAGTTCCCTGTTTTCTGCTGTTTTTGTGTTTCAGAAAAGTTACATAGGAAATATTCTCGGAATTGGACGAAACAAAAGCCGAACATCCAAAAATTTACCCAAGCTTCCAGAGAACCAAAGAGGAGACGAAATTGAGCCAGAGCGTGGCCTCACCACCAGGGGCGCGGCCTAGGGTCTGGCCGCGCCGCCCTATGATGAACCCCACCTGGTCCACTTCTGACGCTGCCCCTTCGCCTATAAAGACCCCCCGACGGGAAAAACATAAACACCCGATCAATTTTCCAGAAACACATTGTGATCCGCCATCGTCATCGACCCGAGATTGGGAGGGTCCAGAAGCTCTTCCCGGCACCCTGCCGGAGAGGGGAATCGCCACCGGAGGTCTTCTTCATCGCCATGCTTGCCTCCGGCGCGATGAGTGAGTAGTCTACCTTGGACTATGGGTCCATAGCAGTAGCTAGATGGTTGTCTTTTCCACCATGTGCTTCATGTTTAGATCTCGTGAGCTGCTTTACATGATCGAGATCACCGTTATGTAATTTTACATGTTGTGTTTGTTGGGATCTGATGAATATTGGTGTTATGATTGAGTTGATGTGCTGAATATTATCATATGTTATCTCTATGTTGTTTATGATCTTGCATGCTCTCCGTTGTTAGTAGCTATCTTGGCCGAGTAGATACTAGTGACTCCAAGAGGGGGTATTTATGCTCGATAGTTGGGTTCATGCCTCTATTTAATCTGGGGGAGTGACAGAAACCCCTAAGGTTGTAGAAGTGCTGTTGCCACTAGGGAGAAAACAACATTCTTATGTCCAAGGACATATGCTTTGTTTATATTACACACTTTGCTTAATGCAGTTATCTGTTGTTCGCAACATAATACTTGTGGGGTTCTCGGATTGATTCCCCGCGAGTGGATTATTAGTCATAGATGCAGTTGGATGGCGGTCTATATATCTTGTTGTATTGCCCAGAGTAAATCTCATAGTGATCCTCTCGACATATGCACGTTATATTTATTCTATCAATTGCCCAACTGTAATTTGTTTACCCAGCATGTCGTTATTTATCTCATGGAGAGACAGCACTAGTGAACTATGGACCCCGGTCTTATTTCCTTTATATTGCTATCACCTGTTTACTTTACTCGCACTGTTTACTTTCTCGCATACTACTATTGCTTTCCACTTGATACGCTCATTCCTTTGTTTACAGCAAACCGGTGAGATTGACAACCTCATCGTAAGTTGGGAGCAAAGTACTTGGTTGTGTTGTGTGCAGGTTCCGCGTTGCTACTAGTTGAAGGCGTGTCAACAAGTGTCGTAAACGGCGCCCTTGTTGGAGTGTCACTAAGCTAGCCAGCATCACCTTCTGGAGTTTGGCTTTTTCCTGGATTCGACAAACCTTGGTTTCTTATTGAGGGAAAAGCTTGCTGCTGTGCTCATCATACCTTCCTCTTGGGGTTTCCAACTGGACGGTGATTTATATCATCAACCGTGCTGCATCAAGACTCTTTTCTGGCGCCGTTGCCGGGAAAAAGAAGACTTCTGCAAGGGGAGTTTCGCACACACATCCTTTACTTTGTTTTAAGTTTTGCTTTACTTTTTTTTACTTGCATCATTTTATCAAAAACACAAAAAATTAGTTTCCTTTATAGTTTTTTTTATTTACTTGCTTTTAGTTTTGTTAGAATGAGTAATCCTGAAGTTGAAGTTCGTACCTTTAAGCAACAAGGGGGAGAAGAAATTTCTCTTACTAATAATGCCACTATATTTCCTGTTGGAATAGCTGAAGGAGTTTATACAAAAGTCCTAGGAAGATTGATATCTATTGATTATCTTGTTATTGAATGTGTAGGAAAAGGACAAATTACGCTTGGAAGGTCTCTACTGAAGCTCCTGGGCGCCGTTATAGATGTGGGAAAAGGCAATATAAGATTCATCTCTCCACCTTGCAATAGTCACGTCTTTCTTAGAGTCAAGAGCAAAGGAAAGAAAGGAAGACATAAGGCACCCGTTGATTCTAATGCTTCATCACTTGATATTACTTGATTCGCACTTTCTGCGCCTAGCTCAAAGGCGTTGAAGAAAAACACTTTTGGGAGATAACCCAATGTTTTACTTTCAGTTCTTTTTCTTTTATTTGAGTCTTGGAAGTTATTACTACTGTAATGACCTCTCCTTATCATTTTTATTTCGTTTTTGTGCCAAGAGAAGCCTCTAATTTGAGTGAGGTAAGATTTGGGGATGTTGCTGTCCTGAAACAGATTTCGGTGCTGCACCGTAAAAATTTGTGACAATTTTCTGTATATCTTTTGGACCTGCGATTTCTTGTGCATATGCCCCCGGTTATATCCAAACTTTCATTAGTTTAACACTTTTTGATTTGAGCAACAGAAAACCCTCTAAAAATTCGACCTTTGTCAGCTGTTCTGTTTTGACAGATTTCTGCCAATATTTGTGTTTGCCGCTCGATCGCTTTCTTTTTGAGTTCTTTTGATCACGGAACTTTTGGGGAAGTTTCTACAGTAGTATATGCTTTATATGTGGTGGTTTTGAATTGAAACCTGAAGCAAAAAGGGTTGATTCATTGTTATGCTTACACTAATGTTGCTAATAGAGTTGTGTTGAGTTTTGTATGAAGGAAGTTTTCAAGTGTAGGGATTGGAGAATGATGAGATGAGTTGAAGAATGGACAAATGCTCAAGCTTGGGGATGCCCATTTCACCCCAAGAAATATCCAAGAGGTACAAGGGTCAAAGCTTGGGGATGCCCCCGAGGCACCTCTTCTTCATCGGCAAAAATCAGGTCACCTTTCAATACACTATATTTTTATTGTTTCATGCACTATGCATTTTTCTTGGAGTGTCGGTTGTTTATGTTTTCAGTTTTGTTTACTGCAATAAATGGTTGGACCCCAACAAATTTCTTTTGGAGAAATTGCCTTGCTTTTCATTCGCTAAGAACACTCCATTTTTCGCTCTTATCGTTCAACGAGTGTTCTCTTTTTCTGCTACTGCGTTTAGTTTTCAATTTTCGCCTTGATTTTTGTTCAGATCTTGTTATATCTTTGCATCAAGGTGTATTTTGACCTCTGGTCCATGTTGGTTTTCATCAAAAGAGTTGTTTAAAAAAGTTCGAATGGTGTTGGAAAAGAGAAAAAGCTTTATGCAAAAAAGTGGTACAAAAAGGAGCTTGTGTAGACTGCGGCCTAAGCTTTTGCTTGTCGTGCTTGATGTCTTTTTGATAGTACTAGGAAGGTTGGCGCGGCGGTACGCCGCGCCCGTGGTGATGACTTCTTCGTGTATATCTAGTTTTCGATCAATAAAAGATGGTATGAGATCCAACTGTGGAGTACACCAATATAATTTTTGTGAAGCGGTTAAAA
The DNA here is from genome assembly GCA_007115705.1 of Dactylis glomerata. NCBI lineage: Eukaryota > Viridiplantae > Streptophyta > Magnoliopsida > Poales > Poaceae > Dactylis > Dactylis glomerata. Next base: position 341,843 of record QXEO01000742.1, on the reverse strand, counting down.
ATAGAAGATAATACTATTTTATCTGTATAAAAAAGAGGCAACGAACGATGCAACAGTGTGACGTGATATAATTAATAAAATAAGATAGTGGTATTTTTTGAAATAAAAGAGGTGATGAATAATGGAGTATTCTTTTGAGGAGTTTTTTGTGTGGAAGAAGGCAGTATTACTCCTATAGGGTGATCATGAGGCGATAAATTAAGGAGATGACAAACAGTAAAGTATACCCATAGGGTGAGCGTCAGGTGATCAATAAAAGATGGTAGAGATGATCAATAGAATATGGTATGTCATATTTGATAAAAGAAGATATTGTATTTATAAACCTTCAACTATAATATAATGTATGTATAAAAATACAGTATTCCAAGTATAAAAGAGGTGGTGAATAATAAAGTATTTGTCTCTGCCAAATAATGAAGCAGTTTTTCTGAAGTACCATCGGAACAGTACTGCTAAAAAATTACTCGATGTGATTAGTGGAAGAAGGTAGTAATATTTTTCTCGAATAAATAAGACGGTGAATAGAGGAATAATTTGTCTCCCGAAGTTATTGTAGGAATTCTAAAGCTACAACGGGAAAAGAAATTTACCGTTGGAGTATTACGGTGGGAAAAAGTAATTTCTAAAGAACGACCATGCATGCACCGCTGAAAAATTACGGTTGGATACTTACCGTTGGAGATTGAGTGTTGAAAAAAAGTATGCCTCATAAAGAATTACAGTTGGGTAAATATCGTCTAGAAATTATATCTGAAGCCAAAGACTTGTAGCAAAAAATGTTGTATAAGAATCATTAGATTTTTTTTTTTAGTGTGCACTGCTCGCATGGAGACGCATATACTACCCGTAAAATCAAGTATGCACTGCCTAGAAATTATAGTTGGTAATTACCGTCATGAAATAACCATTGGAGCTAGAAATTTGTTTTAAAAATTACTACGAAAGAATTACTGAAAAATTGCCGGTCACTATTCACGCGAGGTCTGTTCATGCACGGTTACTGTTCACGGGGGGGGGGGGAACTGTTTCATGCGCACATAATGGGCACACGAACTACTGAAAAATTGTCGGTCACTGTTCACACAAGGCACTGTTACTGTTCATGCTGGCGCTGTTCACGCGAGGTACTGTTCATGCACGGTTACCGTTCACGCGAGGCACTGTTCACGTACGTATACTGTTCGCATGAACAGTGTTTGATGACGTGGACAGCCTCTCAGGCTGGTAAGATAGTTTGCCATTATATAGGTAGTAATGCTTAGTGGTTTTGCTGTAGCATGACTTGTCTCAAATGACTGAGATTGCTTAATAAGCCTTTAAAAAAATCATGCGTTGTTTTAATTATTTGGAAGCGTTATTTTGGTTTTCTCCTTGATGCTTTATTTGGATTGACTTGGCGCATGCTCACACATGTTAGACTCATACAAAGTTTCCATAAGCCTCTATGATCATTTATTTTTTGACTTTTGATGCCATCTTATGCTTCTTTTAATGTCGCTTTGTCGCTTTGCATGATTATGGCCGTTATTGCTCTCTTAGTTGGTCGCTCCCAGTCTTTTGCTAGCCCTTATCTTGTACTGAGTATGAGCTCTACTCGTGCATCCAACTCCTAAAAATCAAGTTGTTCTAATGTGTCCACCATACATACCTATTAGCAATTTGCTATTCCAAAGTACATTTGACTTGCTTTTATCTATCCTTCAAATTAAACTATTTTTGGTGTTATGCGAAAATTGGTCCGTAAAGCTCTCAAGAACCTGATGGCACACTTTACTTTTCTCTCTTTTAAAATTTTGACATTGTGGCTCTCTTATGTTGAGTTGTTATGCTTGTAAGTTGTAAGTTGGAAATTAGCCCAGCCATGTCGTCATGGGGCAAGCTTTCAACATTGCAATATCTTTCATTTGAGTTGATATCGTGATCTTTTGTTTATGGATACTCGTGATGTGAAAGAAGTTGGGTATCTTGCGGGATCATGGAGTTCTTATATATATGTGTTAGGGAAACGCCTAGGCCGCTAATCTAAGCCATGCATAATTCATGGTGGAAATTTACAGCATGCCTATAGTGGACATTCGACGACGCATCTCACAATAAAAAGCTATACCAATGGTAAATAAAAGAGATATCGAGGTGTTCATTGTCTATTTGTCTTGTCATTTTGATGTGGGCTTGTTCCATGTCATCGGGCAGGAGGTACCCCGTTGGTGGTTCTCGATGATACACATATATTTACAATGACAAGAGCTTGCTTGGGACTCTAAGTCGAGTAGCATGAGGTTTGGGTATTCGTACTTCACGGGACACGAGGTTTTTAACTTATGATTTGTCAAGCATATGTTTCATAATTGTACTCGCATTTACTCTAACCATTCAAGATGCCTATGATGGGGGCAATGAGAGCTCAAAGCTAGTAAGTACCATAATTTTTGAAGGTTTATAAAACTTGCAATCACTGCTTCCCTCCGCGAAGGGCCTTTCTTGTACTTTTATGTTGAGTCTTCACCTTCTACCTTTATGCACCGTTTAAGAGAGCATAGTTTTCATTCTGAGTATAATGTGCATTTTCCCAAAGTTTTCATTGATTGATTCATGATGTTGGTTTCACTTGTTCTTAAATTATTTGTATCTAGTCGCCCTCTTAAACTTGAAGGTGTCCCATGCATTTATGTTTTGCTATTTCATGAAGGACAAGATGAAAACCATTTGTATGTTTTTCCATATGATTCGAACACACATTTGACTTTCATTGTTTCATTTTCATGATCTTTTGTTTGTGTTCTTCTTCATGTTATAACATGGTTGCTAAGTTTCTTCTATCAAGATTATATCTTTCATGCCCATGTTTTAAGTTCTTTTGATCCCAGTGCACAATGCTTACATATATGGTCAAGATTGTGTAGGTGCATGTCACCTCAAAAATTATTTCTTTTGTTATCACTTGCCTACTCGAGGACGAGCAGGAGTTAAGCTTGGGGATGCTGATACGTCTCAAACGTATCTATAATTTTTGATGCTCCATGCTTGTTTTTACACCATTTGCTTAGTGTTTCGTTACACTTCGTGGCATTTTTATGCATTTTCCGGAACTAACCTATTAACAAGATGCCACAGTGCCAGTTCCCTGTTTTCTACTATTTTTGTGTTTCAGAAAAGTTACACAGGAAATATTCTCGAAATTGGACGAAAGAAAAGCCGAACATCCAGAAATTTACCGAAGCTTCCAGAGAACCGAAGAGGAGATGGAACCGAGCCAGAGGGTGGCCTCACCACCAGGGGTGCGGCCCAGGGCCTGGCTGCGCTGCCCTATGGTGAGCCCCACTTGGTCCACTTCTGACGCTGCCCCTTCCCCTATAAAGACCCCCCGACGGGAAAAACCTAAACACCTGATCAATTTTCCAGAAACACATCGTGATCCGCCGCCGTCGTCGACCCGAGATCGGGAGGGTCCAGAAGCTCTTCCCGGCACCCTGCCGAAGAGGGGAATCGCCACCGGAGGTCTTCTTCATTGCCATGCTTGCCTCCGGCGTGATGAGTGAGTAGTCTACCTTGGACTACGGGTCCATAGCAGTAGCTAGATGGTTGTCTTCTCCACCATGTGCTTCATGTTTAGATCTCATGAGCTGCTTTACATGATCGAGATCACCGTTATGTAATTCTACATGTTGTGTTTTTTGGGATCCGATTAATATTGGTGTTATGATTGAGTTGATGTGCTGAATATTATCTTATGTTATCTCTATGTTGTTTATGATCTTGCATGCTCTCCGTTGTTAGTAGCTATCTTGGCCGAGTAGATACTAGTGACTCCAAGAGGGGGTATTTATGCTCAATAGTTGGGTTCATACCTCTATTTAATCTGGGGGAGTGACAGAAACCTCTAAGGTTGTAGATGTGTTGTTGCCACTAGGGAGAAAACAATATTCTTATATCCAAGGACATATGCTTTGTTTACATTACACACTTTGCTTAATGCAGTTATCTGTTGTTCGCAACTTAATACTTGTGGGGTTCTCAGATTGATTCCCCGCGAGTGGATTATTAGTCATAGATGCAGTTGGATGCCGGTCTATGTATCTTGTTGTAATGCCTAGAGTAAATCTCATAGTGATCCTCTCGACATATGCACGTTATCTTTATTCTATCAATTGCCCAATTGTAATTTGTTTACCCAGCATGTCGTTATTTATCTTATGGAGAGACACCACTAGTGAACTATGGACCCCGGTCCTATTTCCTTTATATTGCTATCACCTGTTTACTTTACTCGCACTATTTACTTTCTCGCATACTACTATTGCTTTCCACTCGATACGCTCATTCCTTTGTTTATAGCAAACCGGTGAGATTGACAACCCCATCGTAAGTTGGGAGCAAAGTACTTGTTTGTGTTGTGTGCAGGTTCCGCGTTGCTACTAGTTGAAGGCGTGTCAACAAGTGTCGTAAACGGCGCCCTTGTTGGAGTGTCACTAAGCTAGCTAGCATCACCTTCTGGAGTTTGGCTTTTTCCTGGATTCGACATACCTTGATTTCTTATTGAGGGAAAAGCTTGCTGCTGTGCTCATCATACCTTCCTCTCGGGGTTCCCAACTGGACGGTGATTTATATCATCAACCATGCCACATCACCGGCGGCGCAGATATGTCGGATCAAGCATGGATATATCGGCTAAGTAAATATGTCGGACCAAACATGAATATATCGGCTAAGTAAATATACCGGACTAAGAGCAAGAGTGTCGGCAAAAGTGGTTTACCATCGGGGCAGGGCGGTCCCGGCTGTATGGCTCAAGCCCCACGCAAAAACAGTCTATGGAGTCTTGCAGATATCTTTTACCCGCCGCAAAATGTCGGCGGGGCTCAGTTCATGTCTGGAGTGCCGGGTGGGGTCCATGGCCCCGCTCATCTGGCATATCTTGTGAGATCGGCGCTGAAGAGGAGAAACTCGCCGGCTAATGAAGCAGGCAATGATATCTTCTGGCATCAGGCCGGCATCACAGAGTTCGCCCTTAACCCGGTGGAGAGCATTGACTGCTCCCACCGTGTTCTTAGGGTTGTAGGTCCAGTTCTTCATCTTGTTGGGAGGAACATCAACATATGTCGTCAGGTTAAGCAGGTCTACATCAGTAGTGTTCTTCACGTAGAAGAAGCTCTTCTACCATTTCTTGCATGATTCAAGCAGCTCAATCTTCAAAAAGTCAGAGCCCTTCCGAGACATAATGGTGGTTGCGCCACACTGGGTCATGGGACGGTTCTTCTTCTCCTTAGCAGTTTTTGGTGGAGCATTCTTGTCCTGGGGCTCCTGGGCACTTTGCTTTCTCAGTTGAAAGTATTTAGACCATCCTTGGACGAAGGCCTCTATGTCGGCATAGCCCTCGCAAAAGGCGGCGAAGGCCGACAGAGTCATAACAGCATTTGCCGACAAATGATGAGGTTGGAGATCATAGTGGTCCAAGAAATCCCGGAAAAAGTCACTAACCGGGAGAGCGAATCCTCGCTCAAAGTGTGATATGAAAACTAACATTTCGGTGGCCTCAGGTGCCGGCACTACTTCTCCGGCGGGCAGCCGGCATGATACACCGGCCGGGACACGCCGGGTGTTAGTGATCCATTCTATGTCGGCCGAAGTCACCTCAGACCCTTCCCAGCCGGAACGTCCCTGGGGTTGGGCCAGATTATCTTCTTCCGGCGCCGAGGTGGCCGTCATACTGGAGGAGGCCATTAACTTGGCCGGGACAGGGTGTGAATGCCGGAGTCCCGTAGTATTAGTCCTAGCAGAAGCAGATAAAGGGGGGAAAGTTAGTCTCTCTGGCAAACAAGTCTCACATAAGTTAGCAGGAAAGTCAGATCTACGGGCACAGTTAATTCAAAAGTAATTCGGGGAAAATTCCTACACGAAGAACAGCTATGAACTTATAGAGAAGAACAATAGCAATGCTAATCAAATCAATCGGATACTAAGATGAGCAACTAAAGGAGATCCAAGCCAGAGAGATTACTAGTACAAAGCTACAAAGAAGTATGGAAGAACAAGAGGAGGAAGAACTCACCGGAGTTAGGGCGACGGCGGCGGAGCAATGGAGAGCTTGCAGAGAAGATGGCGATCTCCTCGAGCAATGTATTCTTGAGGAAGAAGAGCGGCGGTGGCGTTGAGGCAGAAGAGCGGCGGCGGTGTTGAGGAAGAGACCGGAGCATCGTAAGATGCGACGCCGGCGCAAGATGGATGGCGGCGGTGCAGATTCGCAGAGGTCCGGCAGAGGAAAGCTCGAAGGGGAGAACCAGAGGAAGAAGAAGGAGCGGGGTAAAAATGGCTAAGTTACCCCACTCCCCTATTTATAGCCCAGGGCAGAGATTGTGGGTGCAGAGGGAGTGTTCCACTACCCCGACAGTTACTGCGCGCATTTGACACATGTGGGCACGACGTGGGGCGGCGGTTCAAATAACCGCGCCACTAGGCACGTTATGGCAGTAATAGCTGCGGTTACCAATGACAAGAAATGATCGCACTGCAAACCATCACTTGATGTGACTGTTCATAGTGGCAGGGCAGTTACAAGTTCCGAGGTGATATGTGGGAGTAAGCTTCTCGAGGAAGATTCAGCTAAGTACCGGCAAGACCCTGCCAGAAATATGTCCCGTCCAGAATACCTTCGGGACCGGCCGGAACAACTTTTAGAGAAGGAAGAGCTGCCGGCATATAGACAGCTGGCCGGCATATGGGTTAATCTCCGACATATAATCAGGAGCCGGGATATCATAAAAAGAGGTGGTATGTTGAACCTGCCAAGGCCCTCAGTTAAAACTGGGGGACCTCGACAGCTTCGGGGACTAGTGTCGGGGGGATGACCCCCGGTAGGGTCAAGAGACTAGAAAGAGATGAGATAAGAAATTGACTTTGTGGTGTTTGACCAAGATAGGGCCTGGCCGACATATAGGAGAATTGACCAGGCCGGCATATAAGCCGTATCCCGGCTAGTATTCAGGAATGTCGGCGTAGCCGAACTACATTGTGTAATGTGCTGGCATATCTCTACTAATAATATTGCTAGAGGTGTTAAGTGTCGTCCTCCCCAACACAACCCCACCTTCCCTGCCGCCCAGTGCACCTCACCGCGTGAGCGCCCGCACCGAATCCGCCGCCCGCTGTCGGCCCCATCTAGACTGGCTATCTGTGTGCTGCCACGGTCCCTCGCCGCCGAACATCTTCCCTGTGCGCGCGCCACCACTGTATCCCGCACCCCACCGCCGTTTGTGTCTCCCGGCGAGCCCCGATCCCAGCATCCGTCGCCAGCTACCTGAGCTCGGGAGGCCGTGTTGGGAGGAAAGGCAGGTGCCGCTCATGAATATGCATCAACAAGGAGGAAAGGCAGGCAAAGAAGAAAGTTCTTGGAGCGACTGGTTTTTGTCCAAGCAAGCTAATCTTGCTTTGCCGGCTGCCGCATCTGACACATCTTGGGTTACCGAAAACAATCAGCCATTTCTGGTCACGTCAAAACCAATTTCAGTTCAAACACTTTAGCTCAAGAATCCATAAAAAAAACCAATTTCAGTTCCCTGCTGAGTGGTCGAGTTGCCGATGAGGTGATAAGAAGCGTGCTCCATCACAGCTAGCTGCCTAATTCCAGCTCAGTGAACAACTCTTTTTAGCAATCCGGCCAATAATTTTGAGAAAGAAAAGAAAATTATTTCCAAGTAGTAATATGGACCATGTTTAGAACGGAAATGAACCAAGTAGTATTCAGAACCAAACAATCAATTCCCATCATGGGTAAAGCTTTGATTCTTAGAACGAGAGAGAGGACATTGAAAGGAAAAATCATATCGTTGGACATCTCTTTCCATGTTCCAAGAACTATGCCGCGAAAAAACCATGGATCTTGAAAATCAAATACAGGCTGCAGTACAACAACCGAAACGAAAAGCTAGATTAACAGCCAAAATCCAGATTGGAAAGCTGCACAGTAACTAGCTCGTGAGGAGAGGCAGGATCCGGTGCAGGTCATATCAAATCCAAACAAAACTAACGAGTTGAAACAAATCCGGATCGAGAAAAGAAGGATAGGAGAGAATCGCTTCTACATCCAGGCCTTGTGCACTCTGGCGGCTAGGGACGCTGACGTACTGCTAGCGGCTGGGGAAGTTCGCCAGGTGAGAAGACGGCGCTGGTTACCAAGGTCATAAGCACCTCCTGGGCGGGGAGGAGGAGGTGCGCTGCGGTCGGAAAGCCTTGGCGGCAGGGTGGGCGTGCACGGTGGCCGGCGTCCGGGCCATGGCGAGGAGGCTGCGGTTTGGGCGGATTCGGGTCTGGGCCTGGGTGCAGTGGGGATCGATGGGAACGATGGAAACGACAGTACGACACGCCTGTGGTGGGTTCGGGTTGTGTGGGAGAGCTAACGGGGTTAACTCAAATAGGGGGTGGATTTCCACCGTTAACTGTGTACGCGGTACAAATTGTTCAATGGCTATCTATGGGTGTATAGCTACCACCGGTAGTAGTAAATCTGCATTGTTTTTTTTATTAGTGCAATCCCAATAGGTCAGCGACCCACGCGCCCCACCGCCTCTCGGACTGGTTCCCGGCTAAATCCTCGACCATCCGGTGAGTAGCCGGTCGCCGGCGCCGCCCTCACCTTCGATCTCTCCGGCGCCCATCTCTCCCTCGACCATCCGGTGAGTAGCCAAGCGCGCGCAGGTGGAAGGCGTGGCCAGGACGGCGAGGTAACGAAGCGCACGTTGTCTGGTGACCAAGCAGCACCGGTAGAGTGGCCTGCCGCGTGAGGAAGAGAGGGGAGGACATGAGGGAGGTGGCTGAGCTGAGTTCCGACGACTGAATCAAATGAATTAAGCAACGAATTGAGGCCTCCGTCCACTAAATCGAGTTACTTAAGCGGGAATCGATAACAATCTCAAGACGCGTTGATGGGATGTTGAGTGCCAGCGGCTGCGCGCCATGGTACGGAAGCGGCTCGCCTTGGCCTTCGCCAAGATGAGAGACGATGTAGAGGAGCAACAACTATCTAGAGCCGAGGAGGGCAGCATTGTCCGAAGCTCACGATGTCCTCATCCGCTGTGGCACCCTCTGGATCTGCCTTATCAGAGATACGACGTCAGGCTACACGCTATTGAGGACGAGAACAACCATCTGAAGCGGGTGTTCAGGGTTGGCGACAATGGGTGCCGAGCTGCAGCTGGCACAGATGAAGTACGCGGATGAGGCCTGCAAGCTCTCGGCGGTGCAGGGGCAGCTCAACGAGTCGACGGAGTGCAAAAGTCTGACTGATGCAAATGCAAAGACGGAGTTATCAACCTCTGCTTTCGTCTATCAACTGGACAACTTTCAGGGCTAGAAAGTATGGGAGCATCGTCCATCGCGTTGTCTGATACTACTCGATTTAGAAGTTGGATCCAGGATTGGTTCTGTCACGTAAGAACGGGAAGTTTCTTGTTCATAATGGCAGCGTCTCCAAAGCTTATCCTTAATGGGTTCATGAGGTCCGGCAAATCATAAAATGAACCAATGAAGCAAGCGCTATTCACGAAGAACTCATGTGTACATTGGGCCAGAGTCAATCATATGATAACAAATTTTTGTGAATTTATAGGTTTACATGTATTAGCTTATATGTTACCGTTTTACATACTCTCTCCGTCCCGGTGTATAAGTATTGCGCGTATCCCTAGATCGTCATTTTGACAGATATAATTTAAATTTTATAACATAAAAATTATACCATTAGAAAGTACAACGTCTGAAGTTTCCAATGATATATATTTTGTAGTATATGGCTTATATTACGTTAGTCAAAATAATAACCTAGGGACACATGCAAGACTTATACACCGGGACAGAGGGAGTAGTAAGAATTTATATTGAGAAAACAAGGAACAGAGAAATAATAAATTTCAATATAAAGACATTATATTGTTTAGTTAAGTGCGCTTAAGTTTGCATTCGTATGCACCTATAATAAGTACATATTTTTCATCTCTTCAACGGTGGATCTAGGATTTTTAAGCAGGGTGATCCATCTTCGTAATTTTATCTAACACAAAATAGTTAAATAAGGCCATGCTACCATATAATATAAAAAATCAACCTCAAATAAAATTCCACACTATGGTAATGGAAATGAACCTAGACCCACATGTCATTCACTTTAGCTAGACACAACCACGGTGTAAAATGTTTAACATCGAAAAAAGAAAATCATTCCAGCTTAGAAAAAATCATACCTAATGCAACTTAAATTGTAATAATACAAATAATATATCAAAATGCTGGTAAATGGTCAATCTGAAATAAGCCACAACAACAACAAAAATGAATTCTTTCTTTGTTAGTCTGAACGAGCTGTAAAACAAAAGAATCCTACATGGACCGTTCCCCGCTAAACAATTTTGCACATTTTTTGTTAAACAAAACGGGACACGGTTGAACATCTTGTGGACAACAAACAGATATCAAAATGATGTCAAATTGATAACAAATAATTGGTTGGGCCACTTTCTTTCAATGCATTCCCAGTTAGTTTTTCTTAAGTAAAATCGAACAATAATGGATTCTTTATATTTTCTAGAATACTATATACATGAATTTTCACGAGCAACAAATTTAGATATACAACGACAAAACAAACTAGAGAGGCCGTAGCAAAGCACGGGCACTCAGCTAGTATATATAATATGCCGGCCTAACCAAGTTGGTGTGTTATGCAGGAACAGAGGAGGCCGGATTACCTGACCAGGAGTTGGTGGTCCGGCATACAGGTCCGGGATATGACCAATGGTTATATCCAGGATATAGAAGTCAACTAGAGTGTCACATCCCCACAGTCAAGGAGAGAACCTTCCAAGTATGGAGGAAGATCATGATGACAGGGTGCACAGTGGTGGTCTACCAACCATCACTGTGCCAGAGTACAGTCCTTACCTCACAGTAGTAAGGTCACAGTCGAAGCAAGTACAAGGTACAGGGATGGCATGTCCCATCGAGAGCAATCAGGAGAAAGTCAAGGGTGGCAGTCCATCATCACCTTGTCCTATTTGGACTGTAGTCAGTGTCATCTATGCCTAGATGACCGTTGTAACCCTGGCCACCACTATATAAGGTGGCGCAGGGAGCCCTAGCCAGGGGTTGGTCACTTGAGAGTCTCATAGTTAGCAGTGCATCTTCCTCCTCTAGCAGAGAGCTTGGGAGCATCATTGTTGTACACTCCATCAATCCAGATTTATACAGGCAGTAGTGCAGGAGTAGGGGTGTTATCTCCTTACGAGAGCCCCGGACCTGGGTAGATCATGTGTTCCTTTCTGTTGTGCTTCTTAGTACATTTCCCTTTCCCAAATCCTCCAGCACCTAGTTCGGCCCCCATTTAAGCCATCCCATGGCATATGTTGTTTCACCACAACGACAGAACCCGACTATCGAGCATAAATACTCCCTCTTGGAGTTACTAGCATCTACTCGGCCTAGATAGCTACTAGCAACGGAAAGCATGCAAGATCATAAACAAAATAGAGATAGCATAAGATATAATATTCAGCACATCAACATCACATAGTACCAATACTCATCTGATCCCAATAAACACAACATGTATGATTACATAAAGATGATCCTGATCATGTAGGGCAGCTCACAAGATCTAAACATGAAGCACATGGTGGAGGAGACAACCATCTAGCTACTGCTATGGACCCATAGTCCAAGGTAGACTACTCACACATCACTACGGAGGCGACCATGGTGGTGTAGAAGGCCTCCGGCAGGGATTCCCCACTCTGACAGGGTGCCGGGAAGAGCTCCTGGATCCTCCCGATCTCACGACAGCGACGGCGGCGGCTTGCAGTATGTTTCATGGAAAAGAGATTCGTCCTTTAGGTTTTTCCCGTCGAGGGGAACTTATAGGCGAAGGTGCAGCGTTAGGAGGTGGACCAGGTGGTCTCACCACAGGTGGGCGCGGCCAGGGGCTGGGCCGCGCCCCCTGGTGGTCAGGCTGGCCCCTGGCCCCCCTCCGTCTCATCTTCGGTCTTCGTGAAGCTTCGGTAAAAATAGGAGGTTCGGCTTTTGTTTCATCCAATTCCGAGAATATTTCCTGTGTAACTTTTCTGAAACACAAAAATAGCAGAAAACAGGGAACTGGCACTATGGCATCTTGTTAATAGGTTAGTTCCAGAAAATGCATAAAAATGCCACGAAGTGTAACAAAACACAAAGCAAATGGTGTGTAAACAAGCATGGAGCATCAAAAATTATAGATACATTTGAGACGTATAAATATCCAAGTATTTTGGGAAGTGATTCTACTAGATTAAGTAACATAAAACAAAGTTACTACAATTGGATTCATCCCAAAATAATTTTTAGAACTCAAGTTATGATCAGAATAGTGATTTGGATAAATTTGAATGCACAAAGTTTATGCACGTATCAACTTTGATGTTTCTTGATTCTATGATGTTCTATATGATTAGAGGATTCCAGAGACTACAAATTTGTGATTTTTGGATGTGTAGAACAAAAGTTATGAATTAATTGGTGCAATAGAAGGTTTTTAATCAATTTTAAATTCAATTCAAATTGATTAAAGAAACTATGAAATATTATTGCACCATTAGATTCTACATATTGTTAGCTTTCCAGAGACATATTATTTGTAGGATTTGGATCTATGGTTTGAGATATATGATTTTTGCAAGTTTTTAGGTATTTGAAACAATTTAAACAAATTGAAACAGAGCAGGGCCATGTGGTGTGTTCCTATTGGCGCGTACCGGTTCGGCTGGATCAGGGTTGTGGAGCATCGGATTTAAATAGGGTCGGACGGCTCAGATTGGCCCATAATTGAAGGGTTTCGCAGCATAGTAAATCAAAAAAATTCTTACGGATGCGAACAAGAAAGCCAACATCTAATCTAGGAGATGTAATCAACGAGAGAGATAGATGAGATCTTCATACCCTTGAAGAAATTGCATAGCGGAAACGTTCAACAGAACGTGGATGATGTAGTTGTACTAGCCTTCTCCTCCTCGTGATCCGATCCGATCTAACGCCGCAAGTGGCGACGCCTCTGAGAGATGCACACGTACAGCGCACCAACGACTCCGCCTTCCCGGTCCAGCGAGATATGGTGGAGTGGTAGATAGGATCGACAACACGATGGTGTGGTGTCTATGGTGGAGAGTATGCGCCGACAGGGCTTCGCCTATTTGCATGGTGGAAGAAGAATGGAAAAAGGAGGCTTCAGAAAGTGGCCAGCGGCTCCGCGAGAATTAGGTCACAAACCGCTGGCCGCACGAGGTCTTTTTATAGCCGGTGTAACTTGACAAACGGGCTAGGTCAAAACCAGTCCGGAGATTGCACGTCACGTCAACAACGATCGTATCATATCCGGTTTGCCTCGTGCACGTCGTGAGATTGATCCAATCCATCTGCGTCGCGTGTGTTGCATGCGTTGCGTGCGTGGGCCTCATGCGCCAGGCCCAGCCAGGCCACTAGGCTAAAAGCCCACCCAGCCAACACAGCGAGCGAGCCAGGGCGAGCCGCGCCTGGCCGCTTCGATCGAAGAGATCGAGCGAGCCAGGGACGCCCTGGCCACTGCGCTCTCCTTTTTTTTCTTTATTTCTTCCAAATAAATATAATCAATATTTACTAATTCTTATAATTACTAAATATCAATATTTTCACTCGGAACAATTCCACAACTTTCCGAAATGCTTTCACATATAAACATCAATATTTTTCACTCGGAACTACCCTAGCGTTGATTTACGTTAAGTGTGTGACCCTACGGGTTCGAGAATACGCGGACATGATCTCCATCAATAATCAATAGCGGGATCTGGAAATCCATATTGACTCCCACGCACTCAGCGATGATCATATCGGATGAACCACGATGTCAGGATTCAATCAATCCCGTATTTGTATTCCCTTTGTCACGCGATATTTTACTCGCCTGAGATTCGATCATCGGTATCGACATACCTAGTTCAATCTCGTTCACAGCAAGTACTTTACTCGTTCCGTAATCCGATATCACTTTATGATTAACTCTTTAACCACGTGCTTGCAAGCGGTGTTGATATCGATTACCGAGTGGGCCCAAAGTATATCTCTCTGACTCAGGAGGGACAAATTCCATCTCGATACATACAACCCAACAAGTACTTTCTGATTACCTGAGAGACACCTTTATGATCACCCTTTCATAGGATGACGTTTGATGACCTCAAAGCTCTCTTCCGATACTAGGGAGTTGCATTATCTCATGGTCTAAGGAACACAATACATGACATAGGAAAAAGCTTTGCAAAGATGAACACAATGACACGATCTAATTGCTGTGCTTTATTTGGGTGTGTCCATCATATCATTCTCCTAATGATATGACCTCATTATTAATTGACAACTCATGTCTATGGTTAGGAAACCTTAACCATCATTAATCAATGTGCTGGTCCATAGAGGCATACTAGGGACACGGTGTTGTTCATAAACCACACAAGTATTAAAGTTTACGCTTAATATAATTCTAGCATGGAATATAAACATTATCATGAACAAGAATTATAATAATAACATCTTTATTATTGCCTCTAGGGCATAATTCCAACTTGATACATCTCAAACGTATCTATAATTTTGGGATGAATCCAATTGCAGTAACTTTGTTTTATGTTACTCAATCCAGTAGAATCACTTCCCAAAATACTTGGATATTGATACGTCTCAAACGTATCTATAATTTTTTATGCTCCATGCTTGTTTTCACACCATTTGCTTAGTGTTTCATTATATTTTGTGGTGTTTTTATGCATTTTCTGGAATTAACCTATTAACGAGATGCCACAGTGCCAGTTCCCTGTTTTCTGCTATTTTTGTGTTTCAAAAAAGTTACACAGGAAATATTCTCGGAATTGGACGAAACAAAAGCCATCCAGAAATTTACCAAAGCTTCCAGAGGACCGAAGAGGAGACAGAGAGGGGCCACGAGCCGGCCACACAGTAGGGCGGCACGGCCCAGACCCTGGCCACGCCCCCTATGTGTGAGGCCGCCTCGGTCCACTTCTGACGCTGCCCCTTCGCCTATAAAGACCCCCCGACGGGAAAAAACCTAAGGACCCGATCAATTTTCCAGAAACACATCGCGATCCGCCGCCGTCATCGACCCGAGATCGGGAGGGTCCAGAAGCTCTTCCCGGCACCCTGCCGGAGAGGGGAATCACCACCGGAGGTCTTATTCATCGCCATGCTTGCCTCTGGCGCGATGAGTGAGTAGTCTACCTTGGACTATGGGTCCATAGAAGTAGCTAGTTGGTTGTCTTCTCCACCATGTGCTCAATGTTTAGATCTCATGAGCTGCTTTACATGATCGAGACTACCTTTATGTAATTCTACATGTTGCGTTTGTTGGGATCTGATGAATATTGGTGTTATGATTGAGTTGATGTGCTGAATATTATCTTATGTTATCTCTATGTTGTTTATGATCTTGCATGCTCTCTGTTGTTAGTAGCTATCTTGGTCGAGTAGATACTAGTAACTCCAAGAGGGGGTATTTATGCTCGATAGTTGGGTTCATGCCTCTATTTAATCTAGGGGAGTGACATAAACCTCTAAGGTTGTAGATGTGCTGTTGCCACTAGGGAGAAAACAACATTCTTATATCCAAGGACATATGCTTTGTTTACATTACACACTTTGCTTAATGCAGTTATCTGTTGTTCGCAACTTAATACTCAAGGGGTCCTCGGATTGATTCCCTGCGAGTGGATTAATAGTCACAGATGCAGTTGGATGGCGGTCTATGTATTTTGTTGTAATGCCCAGAGTAAATCTCATAGTGATCCTCTCGACATATGCATGTTGTCTTTATTCTATCAATTGTCCAACTGTAATTTGTTTACCTAGCATGTCGTTATTTATCTTATGGAGAGACACCACTACTGAACTGTGGACCCCGGTCCAATTTCCTTTATATTGCTATCACCTGTTTACTTTACTCGCACTGTTTACTTTCTCGCATACTACTGTTGCTTTCCAGTCGATACGCTCATTCCTTTGTTTACAGCAAACCGGTGAGATTGACAACCTCATCGTAAGTTGGGAGCAAAGTATTTGGTTGTGTTGTGTGCAGGTTCCGTGTTGCTACTAGTTGAAGACGCACTAACAAGTTATCATTAATGGCGCCCTTGTTGGAGTGTCACTAGGCTAGCAAGCATCACCTTCTTGAGTTTGGCTTTTTCCTGGATTCAACAAACCTTGGTTTCTTACTGATGGAAAATTTGCTACTGTGCTCATCATACCTTCCTCTTGGGGTTCCCAACTGGACGGTGAAATTACATCAACACTGTGACGCATCAAGCTAATTTTCTGGCGCCGTTGCCGGGGAAAAAGAAGACTTCTGCAAGGGGAGTTTCGCACGCACATTCTTTACTTTGTTTTAAGTTTTTCTTTACTTTATTTTTACTTGCTTTGTTTTATCAAAAACACAAAAAAATTAGTTTCCTTATAGTTGTTTTTACTTGTCTGCTTTTAGCTTTGCTAGAATGGCTACTCCTAAAAACACCAAGTTGTGTGATTTTACTAGGACTAATAATAGTGATTTTATCTGCACTCCTATTGCGCCACCTGCTCCTGCTGCAAATTTTTATGAGATTAAGCCTGCTTTGTTGAACCTTGTTATGAAAGAGCAATTTTTTGGTGCTAGTACTGATGATGCTGCAGCTCATCTCAACAATTTTGTTGAGCTATGTGAGATGCAGAAATATAAGGATGTAGAGAGTGATATTATTAAGCTTAAGTTGTTTCCATTTTCTTTGAGAGGAAAAGCTAAGGATTGGTTGCTGTCTTTGCCTAAAAATAGTATTGATTCATGGGCTAAGTGTAAGGATGCTTTTATTGGAAGATACTATCCTCCTGCTAAGATTATAGCTTTGCATAGCAATATTATGAAGTTTAGCCAGTTTGATAATGAACATGTTGCTCTGGCTTGGGAAAGAATGAAATCTATGATAAAGAATTGCCCTACTCATGGACTGACTACTTGGATGATTGTCCAAACTTTTTATGCAGGACTGAATTTTTCTTCAAGGAACCTATTGGATCCAGCTGCTGGAGGCACTTTTATGTCCCTTACCTTGGGCGCCACAACAAAGCTTCTCGACAATATGATGGTAAATTACTCTGAATGGCACACCGAGAGAGCTCCACAAGGTAAGAACGTAAATTCTGTTGAGGAAACCTCTTCCTTAAGTGACAAGATTAATGCTATAATGCTTATGCTTTCTAATGATAGGACTCATGTTGATCCTAATAATGTTCCTTTAGCGTCTTTGGTTGCTCAAGAAGAGCATGTTGATGCAAACTTCATTAGAAATAATAATTTTAACAACAATGCTTATAGGAACAATTTTGCTAGTAACAATTATAGGCCATATCCTTCTACCAATGGTAATGGTTATGGTAACTCTTATGGTAATTCCTCCAACAACACTAGGGCTGCGCCCTCTGAGCTTGAAGTCATGCTCAAGGACTTCATCGGTAAGCAAAATGCTTTTAACAGGTCTGTTGAGGAAAAGTTAGGCAAAATTGATATTCTTGCTTCTAAAGTTGATAGCCTTGCTCATGATGTTGAACTTCTGAAATTAAAAGTGTTGCCTAATGATGTGAAAGAGAATAATACTTTTGCCACTGCTAATGCTATCCAAGTTAGAATTGATGAAAATGTTAGGATGCTAGCAGAATTGCATGCCAGGTGGGAAAGAGAAGATAAGATGGCTAGAAAGATGAAGGTATGTACCATTACTACCTCTAATGATGCTGTTCCAAATGCTAGCAATCCTCTTACTTTGATTGGTGTAGAGAAAACTCCCACTCCTTGTGTTTAAAAGCATAAAACTGCTCAAACTTTTTCTCAAAAGAGTGCTGAAATTTTTCGGAGTGTGGGAGATGATAGCTCTATTTTTCGGAGTGCTGAAATTTTTCGGAGTGCTGAAATGATTTTGATGTTGATGGCTGCAATATATCTGAAGTTATTTTGTTCTTGCAAAAGCTTGCTTTGACTCCTAATGCCAGTTCTTTAAATGTTGCTTTTACTAAGCATATTACCAATGCTCTCATGAAAATTAGGGATGAAAAGTTAAAGCAAAAAGCTTCTATTCCCAAGAAGTTAGAAGATGGTTGGGAACCCATCATTCATATGCATGTTAATGGTTTTGATTGCCATGCTTTATGTGATCTAGGTGCTAGTATTTCTATTATGCCTAGAAAGATTTATGACATGCTTGATTTACCACCGCTTGAAAAGTGTTATTATGATGTTCCTATTGCTAATGTTGCTAAGAAGAAACCTTTGGGAAGGATTAATGATGTTCTTATTATGGTTAACAATAACCTTATTCCCGTTGATTTTCTTGTCATGGATGTTGAATGCAATGCTTCATGTCCTATTATTTTGGGAAGACCCTTTCTTCGAACTGTAGGTGCCATCATTGATATGAGGGAAGGCACCATCAAATATCAATTCCCACTCAAGAAAGGTATGGAACACTTCCCTAGAAAGAGGAAGAAATTGCTTTTTGACTCTATTCTTAGAGCAAATTATGAGCTTGATGCTTCATCACTTGATAATACTTGATTCGCACTTTCTGCGTCTAGCTCAAAGGCCTTAAAGAAAAGTACTCTTGGGTTTTTACCATTATCATTTTTACTTGATAGTACTCTTGATAGCTCAAAGGAGATAACCCAATGTTTTTACTTTCAGTTCTTTTTCTTTTATTTGAGTCTTGGAAGTTATTACTACTGTAATAACCTCTCCTTATCATTTTTATTTCGTTGTTGTGCCAAGAGAAGCCTCTAATTTGAGTGAGGTAAGATTTGGGGATGTTGCTGTCCTGAAACAGATTTCGGTGCTGCACCGTAAAAATTTGTGAAAATTCTCAGTATATCTTTTGGACCTGCGATTTCTTCTTCATATACCCCAGGTTATATCCAAACTTTCATTAGTTTAACACTTTTTTATTTGAGCAACAGAAAACCCTCTAAAAATTCGACCTTTGTCAGTTGTTCTGT
This sequence comes from Dactylis glomerata, assembly GCA_007115705.1. Lineage (NCBI taxonomy): Eukaryota > Viridiplantae > Streptophyta > Magnoliopsida > Poales > Poaceae > Dactylis > Dactylis glomerata. Next base: position 322,769 of record QXEO01000742.1, on the reverse strand, counting down.
TTTGACAGATTTCTACCATTATTTGTGTTTGCCGCTCGATCGCTTTCTTTTTGAGTTCTTTTGATCACGGAACTTTTGGGGAAGTTGCTACAGTAGTATATAATTTATATGTGGTGGTTTTGAGTTGAAACCTGAAGCAAAAAGGGGTTGATTCATTATTATGCTTACACTAATGTTGCTAATAGAATTGTGTTGAGTTTTGTATGAAGGAAGTTTTCAAGTGTAGGGATTGGAGAATGATGTGATGAGTTGAAGAATGGACAAACTCAAGCTTGGATATGCCCACGCACCCCAAGAAATATCCAAGAGGTACAAGCGTCAAAGCTTGGGGATGCCCCCGGGGCACCCCTTCTTCATCGGCAAAAATCAGGTCACCTTTCAACACACTATATTTTTATTGCTTCATGCACTATGCATTTTTCTTAGAGCGTCAGTGGTTTTTAGTTTTCAGTTTTGTTTAGTTTTGTTTGCGGCAATAAATGGTTGGACCCCAATAGATTTCTTTTGGAGAAGTTGCCTTGCTTTTCATTTGCCAAGAACACTCTGTTTTTCACTCTTATCGTTCAACGCGTGTTCTCTTTTTCTAGAACTGCGTTTAGTTTTTGTGTTTTGCCTTGATTTGTGTTCAGATCTTGTTATATCTTTGCATCAAGGTGTATTTTGACCTCTGTTCCATGTGGTTTTCATCAAAAGAGTTGTTTCAAAAAGGTTCGAATGGTGTTGGAAAAGAGAAAAAGTTTCATGCAAAAAAGTGGTACAAAAAGGAGCTTGTGTAGACTGCGGCCTAGGCTTTTGCATGTCGTGCTTGATGTCTTTTTGATAGTATGCTTAGTGGTTTTTCTATAGCATGACTTGTCTCAAATGACTGAGATTGCTTAATGAGCCTTTGAAAAAAATCATGCGTTGTTTTTATTATTTGGAAGCATTATTTTGGTTTTCTCCTTGATGCTTTATTTGGGTTGACTTGGCGCATGCTCACACATGTTAGACTCATACAAAGTCGCCATAAGCCTCTATAATCATCTAGTTTTTGACTTTTGATGCCATCTTATGCTTCTGTTAATGTCGCTTTGTCGCTTTGCATGATTATGGCCGTTATTGCTCTCTTAGTTGGTCGCTCCCAGTCTTTTGCTAGCCCTCATTTTGTACTGAGTATGAGCTCTACTCGTGCATCCAACTCCTAAAAACCAAGTTGTTCCAATATGTCCACCATGTTAACGTATAATCTCTTGTACATGTATCGTGTGTATAACTTGTACCGTAAGTCTAGGCTTGATCTGTTTAGATCCTAACTTGTAAGCCAAGACATGTAATCCGGTTTGCTATATATACTGAATACAATGATGCCCCAAGGCGTGGCGTTTCACAATCGTTTGCTTGGTATCAGAGTGATCGAAAAACCCTAGCCTCCACCGATCCGATCTCCAACCCCAGCCCCGATCTCCAACCCCAGCCCCCACCGATCCGATCTCATGGCCACCCTCCCAACCCTAGCCGACTCCACCGCCCCCGCCATGACCGATCCCACCTCTGGCGCCCTGTTTGACGCCACCCCCGGCGCTCTCGGGACTGCGACGTCCGGCGCGCTTGCCACCATCACCCTGCCCGCCTCCTCCTCGCAGGAGGTCAACATCGCCAGCGTGCGCACGCACGTCCCCGTCACCCTCAACCTCAAGATCTCCAACTTCTCCAAGTGGAGGATGCTGATCCGTGTTCTCCTCGGCAAGTACGATCTCCTGCACCACGTCTCCACCATCACAGCGCCCGCCGACCGCACCGCCGAGTGGATCTGCGACGACTACGTCATCCGCTCCTGGCTCTATGGGTCCATCTCCGATGAGATCCTTGACATCATCATGGCGGAGGAACAAACGGCACAGGAGCCCTGGACGCTCATCACCAACCTCTTCCTCGACAACCAGATGACGAGGGCCGTCTACCTCGAGGCGGAGTTCCGCGGCTTCGTGCAAGGAGATCTCTTCGTCACGACATACTGCCACCGCTTGAAGGCTCTCTCCGACGGGCTGCATGACGTCGGCACCCTGGTGACCGACCAAACCCTCGTCCTCAACTGCCTCCGCGGACTGAACCCACGCTTCGCCGACATCACCACCATCGTCACCATGCAGAACCCTCTGTCGTCCTTCTCGCAGACTCGCTCCCTTCTTGTTCTGCGGGAGACTCAGCTCGCCAACTCCGCACAGGTTGGCAACCAGGTCGCCCTCTATGGCGCTGGCTCTTCCTCCGGCGCCAACAACAACCGCGGTGGTGATGACCGCAGTGACCACAGTGACCATGGTCGCTTCGGCGATGGGAACGGCAACCGCAATAACGGTGGTGGCGGCGGCTACTACCGCAAGAAAAAGAACGGAGGCGGCGGGAACAACGGCGGGGGCAACGGCGGCAACCGCTCCGGTGGCAATGACCGCGCTGGCGAGACCTCGCGCGGTGGTGGCGCGCCCCCTGTTGGCCCCTGAGTCTGCTTCCACCCGTATACGGGTCAGGCCCAGCAGGTCCAGCCTCCTGCTGTCGCTCACTCCACCTACGGCGCCAGCGGTGCCGGCGTCCTCGGTCCACGACCGCCGATGCTTCCCCCGGCCCAGGCGTTTACCTCCCTTGCGCCTCTGCACGGCCAGGCCTTTGGCACCAACGCCCCGCCGATCCCCGGGTACAACCCGGCACCGCCCTCCAGCCACGGCGGCAATCAAGCTTGGGACTGCACTGCGCTCATCCACGCCCTGAACAATGCCGCCACGCCTTCCACGGTCGGCGAATGGGCCATGGACTCCGGAGCCACGGCACACATGGCCTCCAACCCCGGTATGCTTTATTCCCTCCACAAATCCTCTCCTTCTTCTTCTGTCACCATTGGTAATGACTCCACACTTCCTATCTCACACATTGGCCATGCTTCTCTACCTGCTTCCGCTCGCACACTTCATCTCAATAATGTCTTACTCGTTCCCAACATTGTCAAAAACTTGATTTCTATTCGTCATTTTACTATTGACAATCTTTGTTCCATTGAGTTTGACCCTTTTGGCTTCTCTGTTAAGGACCTTCGCACCAAGGCTGTGATCCTTCGCTGCAATAGTCATGGAGACCTCTACGCCTTCACCTCGCCGGCACTCCATCCCACCGCCAAAGGACTCATCGCCTCTACCACCACCGAGCTATGGCATCATCGTCTAGGTCATCTGGGTGGTGACTCCATATGTCACATATTTACAAGAAGTCTTTCATACCATGTAATAAAGCAGCCACTCATGTTTGTCATGCATGCCAACTTGGCAATCACGTGCGCTTGCCCTTCACTAGGTCTACTTCCAAGAGTGTCGTGTCGTTTGAATTAATACATTGTGATCTTTGGACCTCCCTAGTTTTGAGTAATTCTGGTTTGAAATATTACCTTGTGATTCTTGATGATTTCTCTCATTTTATGTGGACTTTTCCCTTGCGCGCAAAGTTCGAGATAGCCGACATTCTCCTCTCTTTTGTTGCCTATGCCCGTACACAGTTCTCTCGCCCCGTCATGGCGATACAAGCTGACAACGGCACCGAATTTCTAAACTCCACCGTCACCTCCTTTCTTACTACTCACGGCATTCGACTTCGTATGTCCTGTCCGTATACCTCCGCCCAGAACGGCAAAGCCGAGCGCGCCATTCGAACCATCAATGATGTTTCTCGCACGCTCTTATTTCAGTCCTCTATGCCACCATCCTACTAGGCCGAGGCTGTTGCCACGGCGACAAACCTTGTCAATATATGACCGTCTCAAGCCATCTCCTTTGCCATACCATACTTTCAACTTCACCGCAAATATCCTGACTACAGTCTCCTTCGGACCTTCGGGTGCCTCTGCTACCCCAACCAGTCCGCAACCACCCAACATAAGCTTGCTCCTCGCTCCGTCGCGTGCATCTTTCTCGGCTACCCAGCTCAACACAAGGGCTACTGATGCCTTGACCTTCAAACTCGCCGTGTCATAGTCTCTCGTCACGTCATTTTCGACGAAACCATCTTTCCTTTTGCACATCAGACTGACACGGTCGATAGCTCTCCTGCGAGCCTCGATTTTCTTCTCGACCTCACTTGTTCTAGTTCCCCGCCACCAGCACCCGCTATGCATGGCTCCCCAGCGCCCGCTATGCATGCAGGTCCGCTCGTCGAGCCGGCCTCTCCTACGCCTCGCTCATCGCCCTCCCGCGCTCATGGGCCGCCTCCTTCCAGCCCGACTAGGCCTCCACTCATCCTAGATGCCGCACCAATGCCTACACTCCCTGCCTCGCCGCCGGTTCTCGTGCACCGTCCACCGTCTCCGACGAACACCCACACCATGCAGACACGTGCTAAACACGGCATCTTCCAGCCACTTACTCGGCTAGACCTCTCCGCTACACACTCCACCCCTTCTCCTATTCCTTAAACATACCGGGGGCGCGCTTCAAGACCCTCATTGGCATCACACTATGCAAGACGAGTATGATGCTCTTGTTAACAATGGCACTTGGTCACTTGTACCTCGTCCTCCGCATGCCAATGTTGTTTCAGGGAAATGGATCTACAAGCACAAGTTCCACTCCGACGGCAGCCTTGCTCGCTACAAGGCTCGATGGGTCATCCGCGGCTTCTCTCAACAGCCGGGGATTGATTTTGATGAGACTTTCAGCCCCTTCGTCAAGCCAGCCACGATCCGCATCGTCCTCAGCATCGCTCTCTAGCGGTCATGGCCGATTCACCAGCTCGACGTCAAGAATGCCTTTCTTCATGGCAACCTTGACGAGGTGGTCTATTGTCAGCAGCCGCCGGGCTTCGTTGACACCCGGTGTCCGGACTATGTGTGTCGTCTGCACAAGTCCCTCTATAGCCTCAAACAGGCTCCACGGGCCTGGTACCAGCGATTTGCCCACTTCGCCCACCGGCTTGGCTTCGTCGCCTCCAAGTAGGATGTCTCGCTCTTCATCTATAGCCATGGACAGGAGCTCGCCTACATACTTCTCTATGTGGACGACATCGTCATCACCGCCTCGTCCGAGCTTCTTCTTCAACAGCTCACGCAGCGGCTTCACTCCGAGTTCGCCATGACAGATCTTGGCGCCCTGTCCTTCTTTCTCGGGATCTCTGTCACTCGGTCGTCTTCTGGCATGATCCTTTCTCAGCGCCAATACGCCATTGAGCTCCTGCAGCGTGCTGGCATGGTCGTGTCGTCGTGGTGAAACAACATATGCCATAGGATGGCTTAAATGGGGGCCGACTAGATGCTGGAGGATTCGGGAGAGGGGAACGAGCTAAAAAGCACGACAGAAAGAGACACTGATCTACCCAGGTTCGGGGCTCTCGTAAGGAGATAACACCCCTACTCCTGCTCTACTGATTGTATATATGGATCGATGTAGTACACCACAACGGTGCTTCCAAGCTCTCTGCTAGAGAAGGAAGATGAACTGGTAAGTGTAAGAGTACAGAGTGATCAACCAACCTCCCACCTTTTACCTTCAACCCTTTACCAGGGCTCCCTATGCCACCTTATATAGTGGTGGCCAGGGTTACAACGGTCATACAAGACCACAAGACAAGGGCTACACTCCAAACAGGAGCTGGTGGCGATGGCAGAGACCCTTGACTTCGCCCCTGATTGCTCTCGATGGGACGCCATATCCCTGTACCTTGTACCTCTTGAACTGTGGCCTTACCTCCGTGCGGTAAGCTCGTACTTGTGCACAGTGAGGGTAGGTAACCTCCACTGTGCACCCTGCCATCTTACTCTGCTACCATGCTTGGATGTTTTCTTCCTTGATTGTAGGGATGTGACACCTTGGTTGACTTAAGCATCCCGGATATGACCGTTGGCCATACCCAGGACTTATATGCCGGACCAACGACCTACGAGGGTCGGGTAATCCGGCCTCCCCTGCTCCTGCACAACACACCAAATAGTTAGGCCGGCATATCTGAGTATATGCCGGCACACATATATCAGTATTCCGGCTATGCCGGCATATCCAGACACCAGCCGGGATACACATTATATGCCGGCCTGGCCGATGCTCTTATATTCCGGCCAGGCCCTTCCTTGATAACCCGGCATAAAGTCAATCATAGACCTTGTGTCTCTCTAGTCTCTTGACCCTACCGGGGGTCATCCCCCCGACACTAGTCCCCGAAGCTGCCGAGGTTCCCCAGTCATAACTGTGGAGCCTTGACAGGTTCAACATACCTTTCTTCATTATGTTCCGGCGATCAGATTATATGCCGGCACATCTGCACATATCCCGGCCTCTGTTCCTGTTCCAAAACTTATTCCGGCCGGTCCCGAGGGTATTCCGGACGGAACATATACATCGGGCAATTAATCCGACATATAGACGAGTCTTCCTCGAGAAGCCATGTCCGACAGCTTTGCATCGAAACTTGTAACTGCCCTGCCACCTCGAACGATCACCCACGATGTGACGGTTCACAGTGCAGCAGTTACTTCTCGCCGTCATGGCACGGTTACAGGAACCGCCGCCCCACTCTGTGCCGCCACGTGGCGCCTCGCCGCAGAAACGGTCGGGGGAGTGGAGCACTCCCACGATCCCCACGACCCTGCCTCTTCGCTATAAACAGGGCGGCGGGGGTAAACGTATCTTTTTACCCCCCACCACCATCGTCTTCCTCGCCTTCCTCGCCTGCTACTCTGCCTCCTGCGCTCCACCGCCGGTCCGAAGAGCAGCATCGCCGCCGCAGCCGACCTGCTCCCCGCCGACGCCGACGCCCGACGACGCACGGCATCACCTTTGACGACGCCGCCGCCGCCGCCTCTTCTCTCTGCAGCATTGCAGGGAGATTGGATCTTCCTGCACGCTCGCCGCCGCTCCATCGTCGCCGGCCAAGCTCCGGTGAGACCTCCCTCTGTTCTTCCTCTTTCACGCCTTTTACAACTTCGCACCGATAGCCCCGCTTGCACAGATCTGCCTCGGTCTCAGAGCTAGTTTTCCCTTTGATTCGACTAGCATTGCTAGGCAACGCTCGCAGGTGTTCATCTTTAGGAGTTTTACCCTTATTTGCTTCCTATTTTACCTGCCTCGGTAGATCTTCTATTCCTGCTAACATCTGTGAGAGTGGTATGCCGGAGAGACTAACCTCCCTCTTTTCTCCGGCCTTGATAGGAATAACATCACGGGACTCCGGCTCTCACGCCTTATCCCGGCCACTAAGATGGCATCTTCAAGCATGACGGCTACCTCGGCCTCTGAGGAAGATACCTCGGCCCGAGCTCAAGGACGCTCCGGCTGGGAGGGGTCGGAGGTTACTCCGGCCGACATATCCTGGGTCACCTCCACCAGGAGAGTCCCGGAGGGCGTAGCATGCCGGCTACCCGCGGGAGAAACTGTGCCGGCACCTGAACCCGGCGAACGCGTCGTCTTCATCGCCCACTTCGAGCGGGGCTTCGGACTGCCGGCATCGGACTTCTTCCGGGACTTCCTCAACACCTACGAGCTACAACCTCATCATATCCCGGCCAATGCCGTGATGATCCTCTCCGCCTTCGCTGCTTTTTGCGAGGGCTATGCCGGCATAGAGGCCCTTACTCAAGGCTGGGCGAAGTACTTCCAACTGCGGAAGCAAGTCGTCCAAGAGCCGCCCCGGAGCAAGGACGACCCGCCGGAGACGGCCCAGGAAAAGAAGGACCGCCCCATGACCCTCTGCGGCGCGGCCACCATCATGTCCCGAAAGGGCTCGGACTTCCCCAAGGTGGAACTCCTGGAATCTTGCAAGAAGTGGCAGAAAAGCTTCTTCTACGTCAAGAACACCACCGACGAGGATCTGCTCAACCTGCCGCCATTTGTGGACGAGCCACCCTTGGCGATGACGAACTGGACCTACAACCCGAAGAACTCGGTGATGCCGGTGAATGCGCTTCACCGGGTTAAGGGCGAGCTCCTGGATGCCGGTCTTACTCCTCAAGACCTGGTGGCCTGCTATATAAGCCGGCGCGTCTCCCCTCTGCAGCGCCGGTCGCATAAGATCTGCCAGATGAGCGGGCCAATGGACCCCACCCGGCACTCCACACACGAGCTGACTCCGGCCGACATTCTGCGCCGGATTAAGGATGTCTGCAAGTCCTCTCAGGCCACTTTTGCCTGGGGGCTAGAACCATACAGCCGGGATAGGCCCGCCCCAACGGTAAACCATCTTATCCGACACATAAAGTCCATGTCCGGCACATAGATACTTAAGCCGACACATGCCTGTTTGCCGACACATATCATATCGATCCGACATACCTCTTCCACCGGCATATTTCCTTGTCTGAATATTTGACTTTGCTGTTTATACAGAAATTCAGCTTCCAAACCATGGAGAACTCCCGGATCAAGATCGCGGCGGACCGCACCGTTGCGGATGTTGAAGATCCGGATCATTGGGATAAGCTTCCCAGGAGCACCCGTGCTGCAGCTGCCATGGGTAAGGGCTCTTCATCCCGGCATTATACTCAAGACCGGAGTGAGATTGATTCTGACGAGGAGATCCTGCTGTACTATGACCCGACGCCACTTGCGTACGCCTTTCCAGAAACCCCTATTGCTCACGAGTTTCCAATGCCGTCCTCAGCTATCCCGGACGATGTCGTTATCGACGCCGCCCCTCTGAACCAGGGACCTCCTTCCACCGGCGGACGTGCCGGCCGGAAGCGAGGTGTGAAGCCCCAGTCCGACATACCTCAGAGGTCGAAAAGACAGAAGGTCGGCGTGCCCAAACAGAAGAAACAGAGGCCTGTTGCCTCGGGGTAAATTTCCTTTTCTTTGCATTTCCTCCGACATATCTCTTGTTTGTATTACTGACTTGGTGTTTTCTCTCTTTCAGTGCTCCTCTTGAGCCGGAACAAGCTTCTGGCTTGAGTGGCGACCCGAAGGTTACCAAGCCCGCTGCCCCTGGTACCTCCGACATTCCCTCTGCCAGTCAGACGACCTCACCGGCGCCGGCATCTTCGCCTGCGCCCGACAAGACCACCTCCCCGGCGAAGGACGTCCCTTCGCCGGCACAAGACACTTCTGCCCCCGACGTCCACATGGACTCGGGGGCTCAACAGGAACCTCCGGCTCCTGATGTCCACATGGACACAGGAGCCCATCAAGAAGCCCCAGACTCCGGCGCGCCCACCAGCGACGCCGGCACAACTGACGACGCCGGCGCAAGCGACAAGAGCGCCGGCACAGACATCAAGGGCAAAGGCCCTTTAGTGCCGGAAGTCCGGACTTTTCCGGATCCTGCTCCCGCTGGCCAAGAAGCACCGGCCGCGCCGGAACAGCCCGCACCCGAGACTCCTCCAGCTGACAAGACACCAGCACCGGCCAAGACCACTGCACCGGCCAAGTCCACTGCCCCGGCCCGGACCGGGACGTTGAAGATTCGGACGGCCAAGTCCGGCACACGATCTGCTGCAACTGCTCCTCCTAAGGCAGCGTCCCAGACCAGCTCTGCTCTGGCCCTGCATCTTGGCAGGGCAGCAGCCCGGCCGGGGTACCGGAAAAGCTTCTTCGACACCCCAGAACTCGAGGGCCTCGTCCCTCTTGCGACGAAAAGTGATGAGAGCCTCGGCTCTCTTAAGGAGCAGTGCATTAAGTGGAACGACGCCAGCAACATGGACACTGCGGACTCAAGGAGCAAGAAGCTGGCCGAAGCCAAGACCAGTGGCGACCCAAGCGACTTCCTGGCAGCGAAGCCCATACCGATCGCCAGCGAGCTCCTCAGCATCCAGCAAAGACTTCACAAGTTGGCCTCTGCCACCAACGTAAGTCCTCTCTATTTACACACATATCCCCAGTCCCCGAAAATGTCGGCTGTCCGGGATATGGACATCCGGGATTTTCTCATAGTCCTTTAGCTAGCTTCTTTTGAATTAACTGCCGACATATGAGCTCGATCCGAGCTTCAAATCCTAGTCACCGAGGGCCGGGATAGGTGCGCAGCACCTGTGCCGGGTCTTTAACAATTTCACATCTCTATTATCTTTCAAATCCTCTTGACCGGGATATAAGCTCAATTCGAGCTTCAAATCCTAGTCACCGAGAGCCGGGATAGGTGCGCAGCACCTGTGCCGGGTCTTTAAAAGAATGATCACTTGATAAAATCTTCACTTTAATTATCATGTCAAATTTCTCTGCTGACATTTCAAATCCCGGCATTTTTGCAGCAAATGAACAACACCCGGGCCGACATGTTCCATGAGCTGGTGTGCGAGCACCGGAAGCTATCTGACGCACACAGCAAGCTTCAGCAGGAGCTGTCCCGGAAAGGTAATCTTTGCCGACATACCGCTATATGCCGGATATCTTTCCTCTCTTTACTTTGCAATACTTCTTCTTACCGACCCATAACCTTGTGCCGACATTCTGCAGCTGGCACTGAAAAACAAGTCGCCGCGCTTCTTACGAGGGTGAAAGAGCTTACTGGTATGCCGGATCCTGCTGTTACCCGGATAGCTACTTTATACTTCAAATCCTTTACTCTTTGTCACTGTTTTCTTTCTTCAAATCCTCTTAACTTGAAATCTTTGCAGATGAGAAGGCTGCACTGGAGGCACGCCACCAGGATTGTGTGTCCTCGGTGGATGTGGCCAAGCAACTGGACGACCGGGATGCCGGTCACAAGGCCGAGGTAGAGCAGTTGAAGGGCCGGATCACCGAGCTGCTGGACGAAAAGGAACAGAGGGAGGGCCTACTGAAGAAAACCCATACCCTGCTTGTTACCTCCGAGACTGATGCCGCCAACGCCCACGCTGAACTGGATAGCCTGAAGGAGCAGGCCACCAAATGGGAGGTTACAGTTGCGCAGCTGAATGCCGACCTTGCCCGTAAGCTTCAAATCCTTCCCCTTTTATCCTTTCCGACATAGTGTAATCTTTTTCGGCATAGCATCTATGCCGACATATTTTCCTTTTGCTAACATTGTTTCTATTCTGCAGGCATGTTTCCCGCTTCCGTCGCTGACGTTGAGAGGGCTTTGCAGTTGGACCGAGAAAACCGGGGTGTTCCGGTTGACTCGCCCAACTGGGACATGTCGGAACAGCTGCTGGCCCTGCAGTCCCGGAAGGAGGCCATGACCCTTTACACTGAAGAGCTCTTCTACGGCGCCCAGGAGGCATTCTCTGCCCTCTGGCCGGGACAAAGGACTCCCACTGATCCGGTTGACCTCGGCAACGACCTGCAGCTTGCCAAGGTTCGCCTCCGGGAGTGGCGAGATTCCGGCGCGAGGGTTGGAGCTGACGAAGCCCTCAGCTACTTCTTGTCTTGGTATGAAAAGGCAGACTTGGAGACTTTGCGCACCGTGCGCGAAGGATCCATCTGGACCACGGATCCGGAACATATCCGGCGCCGGCGAGAGTTGGCCCACAGCTATGTGGACTATGCCGACACCGACAAATTCGTCCGGGACATCCGCGAGCCGGAGAAGAATGACGAAGCCGGGACATCTGCCGCTGCTGAGGGTTCCGACTCCAGCCAAGATGAAGATGAAGCTGAGGAAGCCGACACTGAAGCTCCGGAACAGGCATCTGCCCCGGGCGGAGGTGATGGCTCCATTCCATCTGCTGGGTCCGGCACACCTGAAGCCGCCACTTCGACTGCTACTGCTCCACCTGCTGGCGGCCCCGCGTCTGCCCCTTGAATCTTTGCATCAAAAACACTTTAAGCTTTATCAGATCCCCGGTATGCCGGGTGCAGTTGTAAGATATACGTTTACTTTCCTTTGGTTTGCTATCTGAACAAGTTTTATCTTGGTTTGCTTGTTACTAATGCCGGATCATCTTTTGGCTAAGTCACCGAGTTGTTTTCCTGTTTCCTCAATTTCACAACCTTGGCTACTTGTCTACCTTAATTGGCTTTCGACGTATGAGTCTCAAGGTTGCTTCCTCGAACATACAGTACTTTAACTTTGAGACTTAGACTTCAAATCATCCGACACTTTAAATTTTAACTTTAGCTTTAATGAAAATGTCGGTTCGCTTGCTTTGTATTTCCTTAGCCGTTTTCCATGTGTAGACAATCTCCGGCATCTACTCTTGCTAGCCATGAAGCCGGGTTTCGGACAGCAGCTGAGTCGAAGAGTGGCCTTTGATGCCGACACATTACTAGGCCGACATATGAAACATTCAAATAAAGCCAGCCGGCATATAACAAAAAACTGTAAATAAACAACAAATATTCCTCGGAGCTAGTTACCCGGCTTCTTCGGGATGCCGGTATTTCATTCATTAGTCTTGTGCCGGCACAACACGCCGGCATACAAAGGAAAATATGGAAATACATACATTGTGTTGCTCAGGAGTAAAAGGGGCGCAGTAGAGCTATGTTCCATGGCCTCTTGGTTTCTTCTCCGGACCTGTCCGCCTTATTCTTCTTGGGGTCCTGCGCATCTATAAGATAATAGGCATCATTGTGCAGAGCTCTGCTCACAATGAATGGCCCCTCCCATGGAGGAGTTAACTTATGCCGGCCTTCTGTTCCTTGCTTTAGCCGGAGTACTAGATCTCCCTCTTGAAATCTCCTTGGATTTACCTTCTGCGCATGATAGCGTCTGAGGTTCTGCTGATATACTGCTGTTCTTGACAGAGTTATTTCCCTTGCTTCCTCTAGCAGATCAACATCATTTTCTCTGGCTTCTTTAGCCTCTTCCTCAGTATATAGCACTATTCTTGGTGCATCATGTATTACATCTGTTGGAAGCACAGCTTCTGCTCCATACACCAGGAAAAAAGGTGTGTAGCCTGTTGATCTATTCGGAGTTGTTCTTAAACTCCACAGCACTGCTGGCAGCTCATCTAGCCAACATCCCGGAGTTTTCTCCAGGGGCTCTATCAGCCGGGGTTTTATGCCGGATAATACTAGCCCATTCGATCTCTCTACTTGGCCATTAGCACAAGGGTGGGCAACCGACGCAACGTCCAGCCGGATTCCCACCTCCTCACAAAATCTGGCAAATGGCCCTTGGGCAAAGTTTGACCCATTGTCAGTGATGATGCTATGAGGAACACCATATCTCAAGATTATATCCTTTAAGAATTTCACTGCTGTGTGACCATCACACTTGCTTATGGGCTTCACTTCAATCCACTTGGTGAACTTGTCCACCATGACCAGGATATGGGTCATTTTCCCTCTGGCCGGCTTAAAAGCCCCGACCATATCCAGGCCCCAAACAGCAAAGGGCCAGGTTATTGGGATAGTTTTCAGGGCAGATGCCGGCTGATGAATCTGGTGGGCATATCTTTGACACCCATTACATTTCCGGACCAAGTTTTCTGCCTCTTGCAGTGCCGTTGGCCAATAGAAGCCATGCCGGAATACCTTTGCCACCAATGCCCTGGACGAAGCATGGTGACCACACTCCCCCTGGTGAATTTCCCGGAGCATCTCCAGACCCTCCGCAGATTCGACACATCTCTGCAATACTCCGGTGGTACTTCTCTTGTATATTTCTTTGTTGATGATGGTATACGCTTTGGATTTCCTCATAACCCGGCGGGCCTCGGTTTCATCCGCCGGCACTTGACCATCCACCATGAAGTTCATGATAGGACGTGCCCATGAGGGCACTTCCCTGACAGTGAACACTGCCTGATCTATTTCCATCGTTTCGACCGACACATAATCGATCTCCATGGGCTGCGAAGTCCCCGGGACTGAAGAATCAGTCCCCGGGTATGCCGGAGCAGTCCCCGGGTATACCGGCACAACCTCTTGGCACATTTTACCCTTGCCTTTAGCTTTGGTCCGGAATACTGTACTAACAGCATATGCCGGCCCAGTCCCCGGGACTGAGGAAACAGTCCCCGGGTTATCCGTCTTGGCTCCGGCATCTATCTCCATTGGAACTGCTTCGTCTGGACCTGGCGGGACATAAATGGAGGATGACTCCGGCGAGGGTTTGATCGATGGCTTCCTCAGATGCTCCAGCGAAATGCCGGGTGGGATTGAATCTCGGGAAGACCCCAGCTTGGACAATGCATCAGCTGCATCGTTCTGAGCCCGGAGAACGTGCCGGAACTCACAACCTTCAAAGTAACCACTTAACTGCTGCACCAGGAAACGGTATGATGCCATGTTAGCATCATGCGCGTCCCATATGCCGGAACACTGCTGAATCACCAAGTCAGAATCCCCGAAGCACATAATCCGGCGAATTCCTATGTCCTTAGACACCTTCAGGCCATGCACAAGTGCCTCATATTCCGCCACATTATTTGATGCTGCAAAGTGAATCTGCAGGACGTATCTCAGCTGGTCATTCTTTGGTGAACTGAGAACTATGCCGGCACCCAAGCCATGGATTGTCTTGGACCCATCGAAATGCATCCTCCAATAATTGGTATCTGGCAATGGTGGCTCATACTGTATCTCGGCCCAGTCAATAAAGAAATCAGCCAAGACCTGGGACTTGATTGTATCCCTCTTATCGTACTGCGGTGTATATGGTGAAAGCTCTATTGCCCACTTTGCTATCCGGCCGCTGGCATCTTTGTTGCCTATAATTTCCGAGATAGGGGCCTCAGCCACTACCCGGATTGGATGCTCTTGGAAGTAATGCTTGAGCTTCTTAGCCGCCATATAGACTCCATAAGTCATCTTCTGATAGTGTGGGGGACTCGTAGAGTCGCGCACAGGCTTCAACAAGAAATATACCAAAGTCCCAAACTCACATATTCACAAAAAAACTGATATGCTGGCCTGCATAGGCCTGATTCTATCTCATGCCATCATAGGCAATCTCCCGTTTGACATATACACATATACGTGACATGCTAGCCTTCGCGGGCTATCTCAAAATACTATTGTGCCTTCTTTGGCTATATCGACACTTTGCCTCTTGGGCTATGTCTCATCGACATCGTCTGCTTCGACAATGCCGGCATACTGCTTTGCCTTCTTTGGCCATATCGATACTTTACCTCTTGAGCTATTTGCCTCTTGGGCTGCTCTGCCTCTTGGGCTACTTTTGCCTCTCGGGCTACTTTGCCTCTTGGGCTTTATATCGACACTTTGCCTCTCAGGCTATGTCTCATCGACATTGTCTGCTTTGACAATGCCGGTATACTGATATGCCTTTTAGGCTCCTTTTGCCTTTTGAGCTATTTGCCTTTTTGGGCTTTATATCGACACTTTGCCTCTCAGGCTATGTCTCATCGACATTGTCTGCTTTGACAATGCCGGTATACTGATATGCCTTTTAGGCTGTGCCATCGCTGGGCACTTGTTAGTATGCAAAAATGATAAGACATGTTAATATGCTAAACCGGGATACTCTATGAAACCGGATATGATAAAAGATATGATGCTTGTTAACTTTGAGATCGATGTCTCGATATATTACTGTGCCAGAATTGGCGATAACTGAAAGGATTATTGAATGCCGTGATATGCTGGCATGCCGAAATAAACGACGATATGAGTTATTGATAGATGCCTTGATATGCTGGCAAACCGAAATAAACGGTGATTGGGGATTTTGGTCGATGCCATGATATGCTGGCATACTGATATCTTACTCTTGCTATGATATGCCGGCATACCGAAATCTTACCTTTGCATTGATATGCCGGTATACTGAAATTTTGCTCTTTGCCATGATATGCCGGCATACTGAAATACCTGAGACACTGAAATATAAACTGAAGCCCTGGTGGTATAATAGCAATTTCTTCTTGTAATGGCAATATGGAGAGTCATAGCCGGTATATATGATGAAATATCCAACCTGTTCTGTAGTCATTCTAAAAGACATAGCGATGGTCATAGTATTTGGCATATTTGCAATCTAGCATATGGAGTTTGGCATATAGCCCATTGCACTCGGCATATAACTCTTGAAATAAAGCACTTGGCATATAGACTGAGATTGACATATAAGCTAACTTGGCATCTCACAACAGATATTTGGCACTCATGTGCCGGCATATAAATGTAAGTATACTGTAACTGGCATATAAACAGACATACAGGAGGAAACTGGAAAGCTGATATGCTAGCATGCAAACTAATATATACTGGTACAGTACTTGAGAAGCAACTTGCTGGGCTTTAGCCTAGCCCCAGAGCTATTTTTCTATTACGGGGACATTAACTTTCAGATAAGCTGACCAGGATATGGAGTAAACCAGCATAAATACTTACTTGCATGCACCGTTGAGGAAGCATGATGTACCAGCAGATGCTCGAGGCGAAGGCTGAACAGTCCCCTGGTACGACTAACATAGAATGTGCCGTTCGGGACATAAGATATACTGGCCAGGACACAGGATATGCTGGCCAGAACGCATGATATGCTGGCCAGGACACCGGATATGCTGGCCGGGACGCAGGATATGCTGACCAGAGGAAGCCGAGTGCCGGCCCGGAGATGCCGATGTAGATCCGGGACAGCCGTATGCTGGCCCGGGCGAGTTGAGGTCAGCCCGGGAGTTGAAGAAGACCTGCTATGCTCGGAGGCGTTGCTGATGTCGAGCCCCTGAGCAGATGAAGAAGATCCCCGTCGATGATGGGAAGAAGAACCTCACCCCTAGCCGGCACACCGGAAATGCCGGCCAGGTTCTCCACACGCTCCAACGGAGGACGCGCCGACCTCTTGACCTTCGGCGGCTCCGGAGGAGAAGCTCCGGCCGCTGCTGCTTTGTCGGCATCTTCCGCTGGCTGCACGGATGTGCCGGCCATCATCACCTCAGCCGACTCTACTGAGCGAGCGCTACGCCCAGCGTGAGCCAGCCGATGTGACGGAGGATCCGACGCCACCAGCACCTCCTTCCTGCAAATTCTCTCAGTCCCCACGTACACCTCGTGGGAACCGAAAGACATAATCCGGCCATCCCTGGGGAACGGCCGGCCACCGAGACAACCGGCGTTGTCACTGACGAAACTGAGCGAACCTAGCCTCTGGACGAGGCCAGAGACCACGCGCACTCCCGAAGCTGCTATCACAGACCCCGTCCGAATGAACACTCCGCCCAGCATATCGATCTGATGCCCCACGGTGGGCGCCAAATGTCGTCGTGGTGAAACAACATATGCCATAGGATGGCTTAAATGGGGGCCGACTAGATGCTGGAGGATTCGGGAGAGGGGAACGAGCTAAAAAGCACGACAGAAAGAGACACTGATCTACCCAGGTTCGGGGCTCTCGTAAGGAGATAACACCCCTACTCCTGCTCTACTGATTGTATATATGGATCGATGTAGTACACCACAACGGTGCTTCCAAGCTCTCTGCTAGAGAAGGAAGATGAACTGGTAAGTGTAAGAGTACAGAGTGATCAACCAACCTCCCACCTTTTACCTTCAACCCTTTACCAGGGCTCCCTATGCCACCTTATATAGTGGTGGCCAGGGTTACAACGGTCATACAAGACCACAAGACAAGGGCTACACTCCAAACAGGAGCTGGTGGCGATGGCAGAGACCCTTGACTTCGCCCCTGATTGCTCTCGATGGGACGCCATATCCCTGTACCTTGTACCTCTTGAACTGTGGCCTTACCTCCGTGCGGTAAGCTCGTACTTGTGCACAGTGAGGGTAGGTAACCTCCACTGTGCACCCTGCCATCTTACTCTGCTACCATGCTTGGATGTTTTCTTCCTTGATTGTAGGGATGTGACACCTTGGTTGACTTAAGCATCCCGGATATGACCGTTGGCCATACCCAGGACTTATATGCCGGACCAACGACCTACGAGGGTCGGGTAATCCGGCCTCCCCTGCTCCTGCACAACACACCAAATAGTTAGGCCGGCATATCTGAGTATATGCCGGCACACATATATCAGTATTCCGGCTATGCCGGCATATCCAGACACCAGCCGGGATACACATTATATGCCGGCCTGGCCGATGCTCTTATATTCCGGCCAGGCCCTTCCTTGATAACCCGTCATAAAGTCAATCATAGACCTTGTGTCTCTCTAGTCTCTTGACCCTACCGGGGGTCATCCCCCCGACAGGTCGAGTGCAACCCCTGCGCCACTCCCATTGATGTGCGCTGCAAACTTTCTGCCACAAAGGGTTCTCTTCTCGCTGATCCCACGGAGTACCGTAGCTATGCTGGTGCTCTCCAGTACCTGACGCTCACTCACCCAGACATTGCTCATGCTGTTCAGCAAGCATGTCTCTACATGCATGCTCCTCGGGAACCTCATCTTAATTTGGTGAAGCGCATCCTACGCTACGTCAAAGGCACTCTCGACTTCAGCATGCGTCTCTCCTGCTCACCCATGACATCTCTTACGGCTTATTCTGACGTTGATTGGGCGGGCTGCCCGGATACTCGATGCTGTACGTCAGGCTATTGCGTCTATCTCGGTGACCATCTTGTCTCCTGGTCCTCTAAGCGGCAAACTATAGTTTCTCGCTCCAGTGCCGAGGCAGAGTACAGGGCAGTTGCTCATGCCGTTGCCGAGTGCTGTTGGATTCATCAGCTTCTTGGCGAGCTTCATCATCCCCTCTCCGCTGCCACAGTTGTCTTTTGCGACAACGTCAGTACTGTTTATATGGCCTCTAACCCGGTCCAACATCGACGGACCAAGCATATAGAGATCGACATTCACTTCGTTCGGGAGAAGGTCTCGCTTGGCCAGGTCCGCGTTCTTCATGTGCCGTCCACTCACCAGTACGCCGACATCATGACAAAAGGACTTTTGTCGCAGCTGTTCTCTGAGTTTCGCTCCAGTTTATGCGTTCATCCTGACGACGCACGAACTGAGGGGGGATGTTAACATATAATCTCTTGTACATGTATTGTGTGTATAACTTGTACCGTAAGTCTAGGCTTGATCTATTTAGATCCTAACTTGTAAGCCAAGACATGTAATCCGGTTTGCTATATATACTGAATACAACAACGCCCCAAGGCGTGGCGTTTCACAATCGTTTGCTCACCATACATACCTATTAGCAATTTGCTATTCCAAAGTACATTTGACTTGCTTTTATCTATCCTTCAAATTAAACTCTTTTTGGTGTTATGCGAAAATTGGTCAGTAAAGCTCTCACAAACCGGATGGCACACTTTACTTTTCTCGCTTTCAAATTTTGACATTGTGGCTCTCTTATGTTGAGTTGTTATGCTTGCAAGTTGTAAGTTGGAAATTAGCCCAGCCATGCCATCATGGGGCAAGCTTTCAACATTGCACTTCCTTCCATTTGAGTTGATATCGTGATCTTTTGTTTATGGATACTCACGATGTGAAATAAGTTGGGAATCTTGCGGGATCATGGAGTTTTTATATGTGTTAGGGAAACGCCTGGGCCGCCAATATAAGCCATGCATAATTCATGGTGGAAATTTGCAGCATGCCCATAGTGGACATTCGACGACGCATCTCAAAATAAAAAGCTATACAAATGGTAAATAAAAGAGATGTCGAGGTGTTCATTGTCTGCTTGTCCTGTCATTTTGATGTGGGCTTGTTCCATGTCATCGGGCATGGAGGTACCCCACTGGCGGTTCTCGATGATACGCATATATTTACAATGACAAGAGCTTGATTGGGACTCTAAGTCAAGTAGCATGAGGTTTGGGTATTTGTATTCACGGGACACGAGGTTTTCAACTTATGATTTGCCACGCATATGCTTCATAATTGTACTCGCATTAACTCTAACCATTCAAGATGCCTATGATGGGGACAATGAGAGCTCAAAGCTAGTAAGTACCATAATTTTTGAAGGTTTATAAAACTTACAATCACTGCTTCCATCTGCGAAGGGTCTTTCTTTTACTTTTATGTTGAGTCACCACCTTCTACCTTGATGCACCGTCTAAGAGAGCTTAGTTGTCATTCTTAGTGTAATGTGCATTGTCCCAAAGTTTTCATTGATTGATTCATGATGTTGGTTTCACTTGTTCTTAAATTATTTGTATCTAGTTGCCCTCTTAAACTTGAAGGTATCCTATGCATTTATGTTTTGCTCTCTCATGAAGGACAAGCTGAAAACCATTTGTATTTTTTTCCATATGATTTGAACACACGTTTGACTTCATTGTTTCATTTTCATGATCTTTTGTTTGTGTTCTTTTTCATGTTATAATATGGTTGCTAAGTTTCTTCTATCAAGATTATATCTTTCATGCCCATGTTTTAAGTTCTTTTGATCCCAGCGCACAACGCTTACATATATGGTCAAGATTGTGTAGGTGCATGTCACCTCAAAAATTATTTCTTTTGTTATCACTTACCTACTCGAGGACGAGCAGGAGTTAAGCTTGGGGATGCTGATATGTCTCAAACGTATCTATAATTGTTGATGCTCCATACTTGTTTTCACACCATTTGCTTAGTGTTTCGTTACACTTCGTGGCGTTTTTATGCATTTTCCGGAACTAACCTATTAACGAGATGCCATAGTGCCAGTTCCCTATTTTCTGTTGTTTTTGTGTTTCAGAAAAGTTACACATGAAATATTCTCGAAATTGGACGAAACAAAAGCCAAACATCCAGAAATTTACCGAAGCATCCAGAGGACCGAAGAGGAGACGGAGAGGGGCCACGAGCCAGCCACACAGTAGGGCGGCGCGGCCTAGGACCTAGCCATGCCCCCTATGTGTGAGGCCGCCTCGGTCCACTTCTGACGCTGCCCCTTTGCCTATAAAGACCCCCCGATGGGAAAAAACCTAAGGACCCGATCAATTTTCCAGAAACACATCGCGATCCGCCACCGTCGTCGACCCGAGATCGGGAGGGTCCAGAAGCTCTTCCCGGCACCCTGCCAGAGAGGGGAATCGCCACCGGAGGTCTTCTTCATCGCCATGCTTGCCTCCGGCGCGATGAGTGAGTAGTCTACCTTCGACTATGGGTCCATAGCAGTAGCTAGTTGGTTGTCTTCTCCACCATGTGCTTCATGTTTAGATCTCGTGAGCTGCTTTACATGATCGAGACTACCTTTATGTAATTCTACATGTTGCGTTTGTTGGGATCCGATGAATATTGGTGTTATGATTGAGTTGATGTGCTGAATATTATCTTATGTTATCTCTATGTTGTTTATGATCTTGCATGCTCTCCGTTGTTAGTAGCTATCTTGGCCGAGTAGATACTAGTAACTCCAAGAGGGGGTATTTATGCTCGATAGTTGGGTTCATGCCTCTATTTAATCTGGGGGAGTGACAGAAACCTCTAAGGTTGTAGTTGTGCTGTTGCCACTAGGGAGAAAACAACATTCTTATGTCCAAGGACATATACTTTGTTTACATTACACACTTTGCTTAATGCAGTTATCTGTTGTTCGCAACTTAATACTCAAGGGGTCCTCGGATTGATTCCCCGCGAGTGGATTATTAGTCATAGATGCAGTTGGATGGCGGTCTATGTATTTTGTTGTAATGCCCAGAGTAAATCTCATAGTGATCCTCTCGACATATGCACATTGTCTTTATTCTATCAATTGTCCAACTGTAATTTGTTTACCCAGCATGTCGTTATTTATCTTATGGAGAGACACCACTAGTGAACTGTGGACCCTGGTCCAATTTCCTTTATATTGCTATCACATGTTTACTTTACTCGCGCTGTTTACTTTCTCGCATACTACTATTGCTTTCCACTCGATACGCTCATTCCTTTGTTTACAGCAAACCGGTGAGATTGACAACCTCATCGTAAGTTGGGAGCAAAGTATTTGGTTGTGTTGTTTGTTGGTTCCGTGTTGCTACTAGTTGAAGACGCGCTAACAAGTTATCGTTAACGGTGCCCTTGTTGGAGTGTCACTAGGCTAGCAAGCATCACCTTCTTGAGTTTGGATTTTTCCTGGATTCGACAAACCTTGGTTTCTTACTGAGGGAAAATTTGCTACTGTGCTCATCATACCTTCCTCTTGGGGTTCCCAACTGGACGGTGAAATTACATCAACACCATGCCGCATCACACATCTACAACCTTAGAGGTTATTGTCACTCCCCCAGATTACTAGAGGCATGAACCCACTATCGAGCATAACTACTCCCTCTTGGAGTCACTAGCATCTACTCGGCCAAGATATCTACTAGCAACGGAGAGCATGCAAGATTATAAACAACATAGAGATGATAAATCAATAAATTAACTTGACAAAGTACTCAATATTCATCGGATCCCAACAAACACAACATGTAGAATTACATAATGATGATCTTGATCATGATAGGCAGCTCACAAGATCTAAACATGAAGCACATGGAGGAGAAGACATCCATCTAGCTACTTCTATGGACTCGTAGTCCAAGGTAGACTACTCACACATCACTCCAGAGGCAGGCATGGTGATGAAGAAGGCCTCTGTTGGTGATTCCCCTTTCCGGCAGGGTGCCAGGAAGAGCTTCTGGACCATCCCGATCTCGCATCGACGACGGTGGCGGCTTGCAGTATGTTTTTTGGAAAATTGATCGAGTCCTTAGGGTTTTCTCGTCGAGGAGAATATATAGGCGGAAGGGCGATGTCAGGGGGTGAACCAGGGGTCCACACCACCTGGTGGCGCGGGCAAGGGGTAGGTCGCGCCACCCCATGGTGCGGTTGCCCTCTGTCCCCCCTCCATCTCTGCTTTGGACTCCGTCTCGTGTCGGGAAAAATAGGAACTTCGGTTTTCTTTCATCCAATTCCGAGAATATTTCCTGTGTAACTTTTCCGAAACACAAAAACAGCAGAAAACGGGGATCTGGCACTGTGGCATCTCGTTAATAGGCTAGTTCTGGAAATGCATAAATGCCACGAAGTGTAACAAAACACAAAGCAAATGGTGCATAAACAAGCATGGAGCATCAAAAATTATAGATACGTTTGAGACGTATCAAGCATCCCCAAGCTTAACTCCTGCTCGTCCTCGAGTAGGTAAGTGATAACAAAACAATAATTTTTGAGGTGACATGTACCAACACAATCTTGATCAAACGATGTAAAGCATTGAGTGCTGAGGTCAAAGTACTCTAAACATGGGCATAAAAGACATAATCTTGACAATAAAACTTAGCAACCATGTTATAACATGAAAAGTAACACAAACAAAAGATCATGAGTAATAATGCATTGAAAGTCAAGTGTGTGTTTCGAGCATATAGAAAAACATAGCAAAGTGGTTTTCAGCTTGTCCTTCATGGAGTAGCAAAACATAAATGCATAGGACACCTTCAAGTTTAAGAGGGTGACTAGATACAAATAATTTAAGAACAAGCAAAACCATAATCATGAATCAATCAATAATAAATTTTGGGACTATGCACATTATACTCAGAATGACAACTATGCTCTCTTAGACGGTGCATAAAGGTAGAAGGTAAAGACTCAACATAAAAGTAAAAGAAAGGCCCTTCGCTGAGGGAAGTAGTGATTGCAAGTTTTTATAAACCTTCCAAAAATTATGACACTTACTAGCTTTGAGCTCTCATTGCCCCCATCATAGGCATCTTGAGTGGTTAAGGTAAATGTGAGTACAAATATGAGGCATATGCTTGACAAATCATAAGTTGAAAATCTCATGTCCCGTGAATATGAATATCCAAACCTCATGCTACTCGACTTAGGTCCCAAACAAGTTCTTATCATTGTAAGCATACATGTATCATTGAGAACGCCAATGGGGTACCTCTTGCCCGATGACATGAAAACAAGCCCACATCAAAATGACAAGACAAACAGACAATGGACACCTCGACATCTCTTTTATTTACCATGGGGTATAGCTTTTTATTTTTAGATGCGTCGTCGAATGTCCACTATGGGCATGCTGTAAATTTCCACCATGAATGATGCATGGCTTAGATTAGCGGCCCAGGCGTTTCTCTAACACATATACAAAATCCATGAGCTCACAAGTTTCCAACTTATTTCACATCGCTATGCCATTAGGTGAATGCCATGATGGACATACCCAATACTCCTCTTTGGATGCCATGGACGAACACTGCTCCCACGTGTAGAGAGCATCTTGCTAGTGAAGGATACATCATTGCTTATGTATTCTCCCCAGGCTCCTAGACACGGTGTGGCTTCAGAATCTTCTTGTCATATTCAACTCAGTTGGCTGTCGGGGATTGAAGCTAACATGGACCACACTTAGAAAGATCTTGTATACCTTGCTTCATGCACCGTTGGGATATCTTGCTTGATAATGGGTCATGATTTTTTGGTAAAAGGCCCCCACGAAGACACCGGGTTAGGTGCATAGTCAGGTGGTAATTATTTTATCACTCCCCAAATCTCCTCCTCGATGAAGATATTCCCCTAGTCTTCCAAATCATGTATCAACAAACCTAGTTCCTGAAGATCCAAAGTGTGGTCGCAGTTTTGGATGTTGCCTAGCAAATTCTTATACACCTCAAAGAAAATGCTCTTCCTTACACTGTTGATTAATGATATTCCTATTTCTGAAGGGAGTACGGTAGGGTAATTCCCTACAATGTGATTTTAGTAATAAGTATCCAAATATGCATCCATGGGGACTTGAATTTGGGTGATTGGGTTGTACATCCACTTTCCTAACCAAGTGACCTAGGCACACTCAGTGATGATTTCCTCTCCGTTATTCCTTATGGATGGGATAAATTTCTTGACATGTCTGCCATTTCGTACAATGTGGAATAGTTTGATGTTTGCTTCACCATCTTGAAGCCAATGATCCTCAACATCTGACGAGCAATTGATGGCAACAAATCTATTCATTAAATGCCACTTGTTGGGACTCCAAGCGCAGAGTGATGCAGTAAGAGAAAGTTTCCCCTCAAGGGTGAATTGAGGGTTTATATCAAAATCTCGGGGAAGAAAATGTGGTTCTTTATCCACACTCTACAAATAACTTGCAACATAAGAATAACAGTTGTGTGTCGCCAACTAACTGTGGTATTTTTCATGCACCAGGATCTTGCAAGTTTACAAAACGGAACCGAATTAGTAACCAGTGTTTTTGTGATTTTTGTTGTAGAAGAACTGAAAGGAAAAAAGCATACAAGTAAAAAATAAAACTATAATGGCTAAAACAAGACCAAGGATCATGGGTTTCACTTGAGCCCCCTCTCTCATAAACAAGGTGGTAATAAGGCACAAATGACAAATTAAGAGCATGCAAACACAGATAATGTCACTGTTAAGTATGAACATGGCATCACGTTATAACATAGAATTGATATTCCAGTCTCACTAATACTCCTTTAACACGGGCATCCACCTCAAGTAAAATTTAAGAACTAACAGAGTATTGCATAAAGAACTGTCACATGGTGTTAAAAACAATATGCATCCTTTATAACAAGGCATCATTTTTGTCACAAGATGTTTTGTGCAATATAAACCATTCTACCTAGTGAGGCAATCATAGAAAGGTAAAAACCATAGTGGCTCAAAGGTTTCTATCACTTCCCTAAACTCACTATCAGCTTACTCCAACTAATGCACACATCCCCCTCACAAAGCCATAGCGTACTATTTTGATCAGAACAAGGACACAAGAACGGGGTAACATATACATATACTCATACATCATAACAAAAAACATCTTTGCATCTCATAAATCATCTCATAAACAAAAGATCCACCATAGGGGTAATACATATATGGTCACAATTATGATAGGCATCTCATGTGACTCTAATCATGGAAGCACAAGAGAGAGTTTGATACAAGTTAATTTCACAATCCCATAGTCTAGGGAGTGAACTACTCCCTCTTTATCATGGTACTGAAGGTGATGGTGTCAATGGAGTCAAAGGGGCAACCGAGAGCGGCTCTGGCTGGCAGCATCTCCCCTCCTATCCTCGAAGTCTGCAGATCAGTATTGTATATTTCGTGTTTCGCGCCGCCCCCATTGCAAAATCGCCATAGGGGGTATATATAGTTGGTCTTAGGTCAAGACGGTTCTTTCAAGCCAAAGTTGCAGTGATTGGACCCATGAGGCCAAAAGTGGGCCCCAACACATGGTTAGGAACTTAGCCCGCTTGGTGGGCCCTATCTTTTGCCTCATGGCTTTCCCCGTTGACTTCTTCTTCTCACGGTCCTTGATTTCCCCAAAAAATAACATGGAAAACGATTGGCTCCGTTTGACGTCTTGAAGGTCCCTGAAAGTCAAAAATAGGCAAAAATAAGCAAATTTGCTTCGCATTGTTAAAATCAAATGAAAGGGGATTATTTATAAAATCTCTAGATTCAATGAAAACATGTCCATGTCCTTAAATCACTAATAATATGACCTAATAAACAACAAAGTCCATGGATTTATTTTACATGCATTAGCAATCATGCGTTCAAACAAGGTTATCCATTGCACCACATGCTTAAGAATATCATTCAACCATTTTTCTTCCATAGTAAGTAGCCTAGATTGTTGTACCACATCTAGCGCAAGAATGATCAGATTTTCAATGGCAATTTTTAGCTTGACATTCTTGTCTTCCTTTATCCCCATGCCTGCAAATGGGATGCCAAAATTTTGAATAGATTATCCAGGGGTAGAAAGGCATCCATGATTGTAGCGTCACACAACCAACCTTCTCGCACCGCATCCTTAAAGCCCTCCAGTTTGAGCCAAAAGAGCTTGAATTTGAAGCGCCTATTTGGCCATAGTATCGTACTCATCATCAGGTGCAATAGGGCAGCGTGGTTAGAAACTGGAGAGGATAGAGCCGGAAGTAAGTTTTCCGGGTTTTTTAGCTCCAAGTCTACTGGCGCGAATGCTTCGCCTATTTTAATCAGAGGGGGGTATCTCTACTGTTGCTTCAGGTATAAGAGCGTCTATGTAAGTACAACTTTCAGAGCTCGAGTGAATTCACAAAGAGTGTGACGACCTCAAATTTGATACAAATTCGAAGTGCCCGTTATGTATTCCACCGCAATCCCAGAACCATTGTTGCGATATACATAACGTAGTTGGTACTCAGTTCCATAGACATTACAATACGATGATTCAAATACAATGGTCATATAGACCAAGTCATATTACAACACAATATAGCAGCGGAAATAACGTCTTCGGGTCCATGCCTTCACCCTACAGGCAATGGCGACTCATGGAGACGAGCTTAGTTCTGGTACTCTTCCTCATACCCTTCCTCCTGGTATTCCTCCCCGTAGTCTGGCCAAGTTGATAGCCAGGGACACAGCCGTGAGTACATTGGATGCACTCGCAAACCATCTTACAAATGAGTAGTGAAGTAGATATGCAAGGCTGATATGGTAGACTAAGCACTAAGTTTATTTGCCAAAAGCTAGTTTTATTTCCCAAGAATGTTCATTGGTAGGAAAGAGTTTTAGTTCTCTAAGTTCCATCTAAAGAGGACTTCAAGTATGTCAACAACATTTCAAGTCAAGTCATTCACCAAGTCACCATTGTCACTTTTAGTCCTGACAAAAGTCAAGTACAGCTTGCCAACCGTCCATGACCGCGGACGCGGCTATTCGAATAGTTTGAAAACCTCTGCAGAGGGGTACACTTTACCCACAAGATTCGATACATCTGCCAGGAGAAATCCACGGTTCGACATACACAAAGTATGCGAGGTTCAGATAATCAAACAAAACCTTTCACTTGCTCACCCTAGTATAGGATCCTTCCCTAGAGCCCAGGATACGGAACCTCCGCTCCGGCGCCTCTAGTTCTGCCCATCCCGGGTGCCGGGTTGGTGGAATCCACCTGGTCCAGAAGTAACCGCTCACGGTGTCCTTCCATGAAGATTTGATACAAGGCCTCCCATACTAGGATAAACAAGCTACGGATTAAGCCCCTTCCCATATAGGGGTAATGTGGTTGTACGGAAAAATTGGCTCCCATAGTACATCACTCGTTGTCATTTGGGAAATATATTTCATAGTTCTTAGTCAAGATTAATTTCTTTTATAGAACCATCATGTAGGAGCAATTCTCCAATTCAAGTTTCAAGTTCAAGTCACCACCTTTCAAGTAGAGTTCCCCTTATCGATGGCCTCAATTTTATTAGCGACTAAGCAACTAGGTTGAGTGATGATACTACTAACTATGGTTGGATAAACTCAGCTTGATGCTCTTGTTAAGCAAGACATCACTATACTTCTATCATTCTACTCTAGCAATTCAATCATGCAATTTACTTAAAACAAGTAGAATGCAATATTAAAACTAGGCATTGGGAGTATGAATCAAAAGATGGCTTGCCTTGGTTGGCAAAGTGTCCGAGGTATTCTTCTTCCTCTTCTTGATAATAATCCCCTCCAATATCCTCCTCGGCAACACTAGCGTCTAATAACGAATAAACACAAAGCACACAATCACTACACAATGCTAACAACACACCAAGCACACACCTTTGTTTGCTAACAATAGCATTCATGTTGCATTTTATGGTGTTGGATTGTAAGGTTTGCTTCTAAGTTTCCATCAAGTGTGCAAGTTAAAGTTTCTACTAAGTGTCATATGTTGTTCACTTTCTAAGCATTGGTATTGGTTTAGGGTTACTAGGACAAGTTCAAGTGGGAGGGATTAACTAAGTGAATTGGTAAGAGGGCAAACTAATTCTAAGTGTGCAAAAGTGATCTATCATTTTATGCTACAGAAATAGGATTGGATTAGGGTCTAATTGATCACACTAATAGGGTTTGGGGTAGATTAGTGTTGACTAACAGTAAGAGGGGTCATGAGTGAGTTCACATTTTAACTTTCATGATTTTTGATGGCTTAAATAATTTTCTAGAAATCTTTCATTATTAAACAAGCTATGGTCACACTATTCATATCTGATTTAATTCTGAACTTATTTTGAATTCTAACCAGTACTATTGTGTAGAGTATTTCATAAGCTTTCCAATGCATATTCATTTGCTAGATTTGGATTTGTAAAACTCTAGGAATTAAAGTTTGAAAATAACATCTGAAACATATTCAAATTAATTAAAAAGGCGGGAGAATAATTTAGAAAATGAAACGGACCGATTTCTAGCTAGCTGGGCCGAGTCTGAGTAGAACCCGAACGGGCCTGGCCCAGAAAACGATTCGCTCGGCTGGGGAAAAATAAAACGGGCCTGACAGGTGGGACCTACTCGTCAGACCTAATTACAAAACCCGAATCGGTATGCTAGCGTCGGATCAGAATCGGACGGCTCAGCTTCATCGTCTTCCTCAGCACGACGGGAGCTCACCTGCGTTGCAGTGAAGATCGTTCGACGGCGAGGGCGAGGCGTAGAGGATGCAGAGCTCGTCGGCGACGTGCGGGATCGGCTGCGGTGCGTCTCCTCCTCCGATTCCCAGCAGCAGCTTGCCCCCAGGTGGTCGAACGCGGCGGCGCTCCGCTTGTCCAGTACCGCTCCGGCGAGGCTGGCGACGGCAAGCTAGGGCAAGCGGGGCTAAGCGACTATGTCTGGGAGGTAGCTGGGAGTGAGGTGAGTCGCTTCGTTTGATCGGAGGGGCTTTTTATAGGCCGGAGCGGCGAGGGTAAGCGCGGCCAGAAGCTCGACTGCACGGGGGCCCTGGCGGCGTTTGAAGCTCGCTCCGGTCACGGCGGTCATGGGGGCGTGCTGGGAGGGTGCTGGTTCGGCCGCGGGGTGCTGTGGGTCTCCTCTGGCGCCTCCAAGATGGTCGGCATCGTGCAGGGAAGAGGGTTGCTGGGAGGGGGCCCTGGGTGCGAACCTCGTCTCCCCTCCGCTTCTCCTCGCTTGGGTCGGGGCTGGGGGCACTGGAGTCGACCGTGGAGCGGCCAAGGAGCATGGCGACAGTGCTGGAGCGAGCCAGCACAGTGCAGCTCCAGTGAAATTTATTTCATTTTGATTTGCTTCTGCCAGTGCTCAACGAAATGCCCGCAAGAACTCAAAATTCGAATTTTCAAAATTTTCCACTTTGGGTGCTCAACGTATTGGCCAAGGTACCCAGTCATATTTTTGTTATGAAGAAAGGTTGAGTTTTGCAGAAATTTATATTTCAAATTTGGTATAGTTCCTGTTTCAGATTCAAACTTTGGCTCAAGTTTGAGTGAGGCTCCAGTTTGAAATTTGGGTAAATGCTGGTTGGTTGAGTTAGTATACAACTTGGTTAAACTCAACTTGCTGGCCAAACCTGAAGGTGGGTTCTAGATTTCTTAATCCAAGGGCTCAAAGTGGTGTAGTTAATAACAATTCCTAGATCATATTAACTTTATCTCTTTCTTTCTTATTTTTACTTCTGGTTTCTTTGCTTCCTAAAAATCTTCTCAATTGATTCTGTTGGTTCACTTAGAATTATCTAACCAATGCTCAATCAAAAATCACACACATAAAATCATAGACTACAAATAAAAGAAAATGCATGTATGCATACAATAATAGATAAAAAGTTTTATTTGGGTCCAAAATTTGGCACTTTATTTATTAAGAAGTGGATTACAAATTCTGAGTTGTTACAATCTTCCCCCCTTAAAAAGAATCTCGTCCCCGAGATTCACGAATTAAGAACTGAAAAGATTGGGAAACTCTTTCTGAAGGTAATCTTCTCGTTCCCAAGTGGCTTCCTCTTCGGTGTGATTACTCCACTGAACTTTCAGAAATTTGATGCTTCGGGTTCGAGTGGTTCTATATGCTTCCTCGAGAATACGGATAGGTACTTCACGATATGTCAAATCCTTGTTGATGTCCACAGAACGGTGATCAATATTCTTGAAGATCTCGGGCTTCTCCGGAACTTCAAGACATTTCTGAAGTAACGACATGTGGAAGACATCGTGTACTTCAGACAATTCAGGGGGCATTTCCAACTGATAAGACACTTCTCCTCTGCGGTCTAGTATCTTGAAGGGTCCAATATATCTTGGGGCAAGCTTTCCTTTTACTTGGAATCTTTGCATTCCCTTGAGGGGTGATACTCGGAGGTAAACGAAGTCTCCACTCTTGAAAGTTAATTCTCTCCGTCTTTTGTCGGCATAACTCTTTTGTCTTGACTGGGCTGCCTTGAGATATTCACGAATCATGCGAACTTTCTCCTCAGCTTCTTGCAAAATATCTGGTCCAAAAATCTGACTGTCTCCGGTTTCTGACCAATTCAAAGGGGTACGACACTTTCTTCCATACAAAGCTTCAAATGGGGCCATTTGCAAACTGGCTTGATAACTGTTGTTGTAGGAAAACTCCGCGAAAGGCAGACAATCTTCCCACTTAGCTCCATAGGCTAGAACACAGGCTCTCAACATATCTTCAAGTATTTGGTTTACTCTTTCAGTCTGTACATCAGTCTGAGGGTGGTAAGCGGTGCTGAAAGCTAACTTGGTTCCCAAGGCTTGATGTAAACTCTTCCAAAATCTCGAGGTGAATTGGGTTCCTCGATCGGAAACTATGGTTTTAGGGACTCCATGCAAACTGACAATTCTGGATAAATACAGATCTGCTAGCTGTCCCGAGTTGTAAGTGGTCTTGACAGGAATAAAGTGGGCTACCTTGGTTAGTCTATCCACAATGACCCAAATAGAGTCATTGCCACGGCTAGACCTTGGAAATCCAGTGATGAAATCCATTCCAACAGATTCCCACTTCCATTCCGGAACTTGCAAAGGTTGCAGCAAACCAGCAGGACGTTGATGTTCAGCCTTGACTCGTTGACAAATATCACACCTAGAGATGAACGATGCAATCTCACGCTTCATTCCATGCCACCAAAATTGTTCCTTTAAATCTTGATACATCTTAGTTCCACCGGGGTGGATGGAGTAAGGTGTCTCATGGGCTTCCTTCATAATCACTTCCTTCAATTCTGAATCAGCAGGCACACAAATACGTCCTTTATACCAAAGAACTCCTTGATTATCTTCCTCAAATCCTGGCACCTTGCCGGAACTAATTCTGCGCTTGATTCCGTCAATACTCTCATTTCCCTTCTGGGCTTCTTTGATTTGGCTCATCAGGGTGGGTTGAAACTCAAGGTTGGCTAGGAATCCTTGACTGACTAGTTCCAATCCAAATCTTTCAAACTCTTGGTGCAGCATAGGTTGCTCTTCTTTGATCCTCATATTCAATGAGCATGGCTTCCTACTCAACGCATCGGTCACTACATTGGCCTTACCGGGGTGATAATGAATTTCTAGATCATAATCCTTGATCAACTCTATCCATCTTCTTTGCCTCATGTTCAACTCCTTCTGGGTGAAGATATACTTCAAACTCTTGTGATCAGTGTAGATCTCACAACGGTTGCCCATCAGATAATGCCTCCAAGTCTTCAAAGCTAGAACCACGGCTGCTAATTCTAGATCATGGGTTGGATAATTTTCTTCATGAGGTCGAAGCTGCCGAGAGAGGTAAGCTATGACCTTGCCTTCTTGCATCAATACGCAACCAAGTCCAAGTTTGGAAGCGTCGCAATAGACATCAAAGTTTTTGGTGATATCGGGCATGGTTAGGACGGGGGCGGTCACCAATCGCTTCTTGAGCTCTTGAAAACTTTCTTCACACTTAGGGGTCCATTCAAACTTCTTGTCCTTCTTCAACAGTTGGGTCATTGGCCAGGCAATACTTGAAAATCCTTTAACAAACTTGCGGTAATATCCCGCTAATCCGAGAAAACCTCTAACTTCCGTCTGAGTGGTAGGGGCTTCCCATTCCATGACTGATTTGATCTTCTTGGGGTCCACGGATATTCCTCCTGCTGATAATACATGGCCTAAGAATCCAACTTCCTTCAACCAGAACTCACATTTACTGAACTTGGCATACAGCTGATGCTCTCTTAAGGTTTCTAAGATTAATCTCAAATGGGTTGCATGCTCTTCTTCGGATTGGGAGTAGATAAGAATGTCGTCAATGAAGACAACAACAAACTTATCCAAGAACTCCATAAAAACCTTATTCATGAGATTCATGAAATAAGCAGGGGCATTGGTTAATCCAAATGACATTACGGTGTACTCATACAATCTGTATCGGGTAGTGAAGGCTGTCTTGGGGATATCCGTTGCACGGATCTTCAGTTGGTGGTATCCAGTTCTAAGATCTATCTTCGAGAACACTCTGGCTCCAGTCAGTTGGTCAAACAAATCTTCAATCTTTGGGAGAGGATACTTGTTCTTGATGGTCACATCGTTAAGCTTGCGATAATCAGTGCACAGTCGGCTAGAACCGTCACTTTTATCCACAAACAGAACAGGTGATCTCCAAGCAGAAGAACTTGGTTGAATCAATCCTTTGCTCAAAAGGTCATCCAATTGCTTCTTCAACTCAACTAATTCAGCTGGGTTCATACGATAGGGTCGTTGGGCTATTGATCCAGTTCCGGGGATAAGCTCAATGATAAACTCAATATCCCGATCCGGTGGCATTCCGGGCAGCTCATCGGGAAAAACATCCGGGTATTCACAGACGATGGGGACTTGCTCCAAAGTTGGTCCTGAGATACTCTTATGACATCTGGGGATTGGGATGGGTTTGACGGACACATGCTTCACGAAAACTCCATGGCTACTCCTCATGGTGATGGTCTTTTTGGCACAATCTATAATTCCTTGGTGTTGGGACATCCAATCCATACCTAAGACTAGTTCCAATCCTTTGGTTCCTAACACAATCAAACTGGCTAAGAATGAGATCCCATGAATTTCTATGGGCACTACCAAACAGGTACAACTGGCTTTGGTTACTGACCCGGGAATTTGCACAGACATGACATCTTTCAAGGGTGTAGGTTGAAGTCCACTTTTATCAACGAATAGTTGGGTAACAAATGAGTGTGAAGCTCCAGAATCAAACAGAACTCTTGCAAGAACTGAGTTAACAGGGAACATACCAAGCACGACGTCTGTTGCTTCCTGAGCTTCTTCAACATTCATGTGATTCAGCCGGCCTTGAGAGCGGGGCTGGTTCCTTGGGGGATAGTTCTTGCCATTTCCCACACGGCGCTGTTGCTGAACAGGAGCAGCTGTCTTGGATGCATCCGTCAGCTTCTTGGGGCACTCATTGGAGTAGTGCCCTTTTAGTCCACACTCATAACAGGTAACACCAGGCTTGGGTAACACAGGGGCACCATTTGGCCTTGGGGTATTGGTGTTGAAGTTGTTGCCACTAGGTCTTGGGGGTGCACGGTTGAAGTTGTTTCCGGGCGGACGGTTGGGATAGTTGGGACGTGGAGCAGGTGCAGACGGCCTCATTGGTCTAGGGGCGAAACCCATCGGTGCATTTCCCCTTGGCTTCTGCGAGTTGCTCGAGTTGCCTTGATACATCATACGGCGCTTGCGGTTCTCGGTAGCTTGCTTGAGTTTGCCTTCCATCTGAATGGCAGAGTCAACGAGTGACTCCAAGTCGGCAAAGGGAATACTGACCAGGACACATTGCATCTCATCATGAAGTCCATCCAGAAACCTTTCTTGCTTCTTCTCAGTGGTGTTGGTGTCATCTGGGGCATACCTAGACAAGGTAAGGAACTTGTCACGGTAATCCACCACAGACATGGAACCTTGCTTCAGATTTCTGAACTCATCCCGCATCCTTTTAACCAATCCCATAGGAACATGGGCTTTGCTAAACTTGCTCTTGAACTCTTCCCAAGGCATCACATACCCTGGGGCTTGCATTGCACGGGTGCTATCCCACCAAGCTCTCGCTGCTCCAGCAAGATAGTGGGTGGTGTACAAGACCTTCTCATTTTCGCCAACTTCGGCGACTGCCAAATTGTTCTCCATGGTACGAAGCCAGTCATCGGCATCTAAGGGCTCTTCGGACTTAGTGAATATCGGAGGGTTGGTGTTCTGGAAACTCCTCAACTTGGATCGGTGCTTTCCATTGCCATGGTTTCTCCTTCACCATTGCCATTGCCATTGCCATTGTTGTGGTTCATTGCCATCTGGGTTAACTGCTGAAGAGTGGCCAAGTTGGCTTGGCGCACAGCTCGGGCTGCTTCTCGGTCTTCCATGATCAACCTTAGCAATTCGGCCATTTCCGGGTTCGGGGGTGGGGGTGCTCGCGGCATCTGAAGATAAGGTGTGTAAGACAAGAGGGAAAAGCTAATTTGCTAAGATTTAAAGGTAACATGGATGATGCAATTTTGTCTTACTAAGGCCTTAAGGGCCAAATTCAAATTTCATTCAACACTCATCAAACATATCATAAATACGAGTTCACACATTACAAATGGTTTATATTAAACCATTGCGACTCGTCTACTAGAGAGGGGGATACAACTCACACCTACACGAAGTGAAAATAAAGTGGAACTCATACTAGATAACACGTGGATCTCGAATCTAAACAGCGGGCTCCTCGGGGTCTTCCTCCTCATCACTCACAATGAATCCATTGTGCCCACCATCTTCCGGATCATCAAGGTCCTCCATGAAGTCATCCTCATCACTAATGAGGGCATTATCCTCCTTGTGGAGATCAATGCCTTCCTCCTCACCAAGGTGATCTTCCAGACTCTCAATGTACTCAGTCAACTCCGCCACATTGGCCTTCAACTCCTCAAGGTCCTGTTCCTTCTCATCGCGCTGGCGACGAAGGCTCTTGCGCTCCTTCGCAAGTATCCTGATAGTGTTCCTCGCCTCCACTAGGGCGAAGTGCTCAAGGTTGGCCTTGGTACGGGCACGATCGGCCTCCTACTGAGTGGAGTACAGCAAGAAGTCCATGTGATCGATGTAGGTACTCGGCTCATTCTGCCCGGGCATGTTTGCGGGACGCCCGTCCGCATCACGCCGAGCAAAGTCCCTGAAGCGTCCTCCCTGAACCTCCTCAACATGCAGTCCGCACAAGCGGGCGTGCATCTCCTGCATCGCTCGGACCAAACCATCGGCCCAAGTGTTCTCCACAAGCTCAAACTTGATCCTTGGAGCACTCAAGTTTCCCTTCTTGCCACGGCAACTAGCTCGGATGAGCCACCGTAGCTCTCCATCCGGGTGCTCATTGAGCACGGCTCACTTGAACTCCGGATACAAACGATCCAAGAACAAGGTCAAGGTGGTGAGGTCTCGCTCGAAACAAAGGCTGCCACCATGGCCCAACTGGTACTGCTCAGTGAATACCGGGGCCATCT
Organism: Dactylis glomerata; assembly: GCA_007115705.1. Lineage (NCBI taxonomy): Eukaryota > Viridiplantae > Streptophyta > Magnoliopsida > Poales > Poaceae > Dactylis > Dactylis glomerata. Next base: position 286,839 of record QXEO01000742.1, on the reverse strand, counting down.
ACAAAATTTTAGATTAGTTCAAGTTAGTGATCAACTCAAGTGTGCAAAATTTTAAGTAGGCAAAAACTGAAGTATGCATAAAACTTTGCAACTAGAGAGGAAAGACTAAGCAATTTTGAAACCGTTACTTATATCTTTGCTTTTATCAAGTGTTCATTTAACGCACATTCTAACTAAGGTCTCCTATGGTCAGCCTAGGCTCTGATACCAACTTGTGACGACCTCAAATTTGATACAAATTCGAAGTGCCCATTATGTATTCCACCGCAATCCCAGAACCATTGTTGCGATATACATAACGTAGTTGGTACTCAGTTCCATAGACATTACAATACGATGATTCAAATACAATGGTCATATAGACCAAGTCATATTACAACACAATATAGCAGCGGAAATAACGTCTTCGGGTCCATGCCTTCACCCTACAGGCAATGGCGACTCATGGAGACGAGCTTAGTTCTGGTACTCTTCCTCATACCCTTCCTCCTGGTATTCCTCCCCGTAGTCTGGCCAAGTTGATAGCCAGGGACACAGCCGTGAGTACATTGGATGCACTCGCAAACCATCTTACAAATGAGTAGTGAAGTAGATATGCAAGGCTGATATGGTAGACTAAGCACTAAGTTTATTTGCCAAAAGCTAGTTTTATTTCCCAAGAATGTTCATTGGTAGGAAAGAGTTTTAGTTCTCTAAGTTCCATCTAAAGAGGACTTCAAGTATGTCAACAACATTTCAAGTCAAGTCATTCACCAAGTCACCATTGTCACTTTTAGTCCTGACAAAAGTCAAGTACAGCTTGCCAACCGTCCATGACCGCGGACGCGGCTATTCGAATAGTTTGAAAACCTCTGCAGAGGGGTACACTTTACCCACAAGATTCGATACATCTGCCGGGAGAAATCCACGGTTCGACATACACAAAGTATGCGAGGTTCAGATAATCAAACAAAACCTTTCACTTGCTCACCCTAGTATAGGATCCTTCCCTAGAGCCCGGGATACGGAACCTCCGCTCCGGCGCCTCTAGTTCTTCCCATCCCGGGTGCCGGGTTGGTGGAATCCACCTGGTCCAGAAGTAACCACTCACGGTGTCCTTCCATGAAGATTTGATACAAGGCCTCCCATACTAGGATAAACAAGCTACGGATTAAGCCCCTTCCCATATAGGGGTAATGTGGTTGTACGGAAAAATTGGCTCCCATAGTACATCACTCGTTGTCATTTGGGAAATATATTTCATAGTTCTTAGTCAAGATTAATTTCTTTTATAGAACCATCATGTAGGAGCAATTCTCCAATTCAAGTTTCAAGTTCAAGTCACCACCTTTCAAGTAGAGTTCCCCTTATCGATGGCCTCAATTTTATTAGCGACTAAGCAACTAGGTTGAGTGATGATACTACTAACTATGGTTGGATAAACTCAGCTTGATGCTCTTGTTAAGCAAGACATCACTATACTTCTATCATTCTACTCTAGCAATTCAATCATGCAATTTACTTAAAACAAGTAGAATGCAATATTAAAACTAGGCATTGGGAGTATGAATCAAAAGATGGCTTGCCTTGGTTGGCAAAGTGTCCGGTGTATTCTTCTTCCTCTTCTTGATAATAATCCCCTCCAATATCCTCCTCGGCAACACTAGCGTCTAATAACGAATAAACACAAAGCACACAATCACTACACAATGCTAACAACACACCAAGCACACACCTTTGTTTGCTAACAATAGCATTCATGTTGCATTTTATGGTGTTGGATTGTAAGGTTTGCTTCTAAGTTTCCATCAAGTGTGCAAGTTAAAGTTTCTACTAAGTGTCATATGTTGTTCACTTTCTAAGCATTGGTATTGGTTTAGGGTTACTAGGACAAGTTCAAGTGGGAGGAATTAACTAAGTGAATTGGTAAGAGGGCAAACTAATTCTAAGTGTGCAAAAGTGATCTATCATTTTATGCTACAAAAATAGGATTGGATTAGGGTCTAATTGATCACACTAATAGGGTTTGGGGTAGATTAGTGTTGACTAACAGTAAGAGGGGTCATGAGTGAGTTCACATTTTAACTTTCATGATTTTTGATGGCTTAAATAATTTTCTAGAAATCTTTCGTTATTAAACAAGCTATGGTCACACTATTCATATCTGATTTAATTCTGAACTTATTTTGAATTCTAACCAGTACTATTGTGTAGAGTATTTCATAAGCTTTCCAATGCATATTCATTTGCTAGATTTGGATTTGTAAAACTCTAGGAATTAAAGTTTGAAAATAACATCTGAAACATATTCAAATTAATTAAAAAGGCGGGAGAATAATTTAAAAAATGAAACGGACCGATTTCTAGCTAGCTGGGCCGAGTCTGAGTAGAACCCGAATGGGCCTGGCCCAGAAAACGATTCGCTCGGCTGGGGAAAAATAAAACGGGCCTGACAGGTGGGACCTACTCGTCAGACCTAATTACAAAACCCAAATCGGTATGCTAGCGTCGGATCAGAATCGGACGGCTCAGCTTCATCGTCTTCCTCAGCACGGCGGGAGCTCACCTGCGTTGCAGTGAAGATCGTTCGACGGCGAGGGCGAGGCGTAGAGGATGCAGAGCTCGTCGGCGACGTGCGGGATCGGCTGCGGTGCGTCTCCTCCTCCGATTCCCAGCAGCAGCTTGCCCCCAGGTGGTCGAACGCGGCGGCGCTACGCTTGTCCAGTACCGCTCCGGCGAGGCTGGCGACGGCGAGCTAGGGCAAGCGGGGCTAAGCGACTATGTCTGGGAGGTAGCTGGGAGTGAGGTGAGTCGCTTCGTTTGATCGGAGGGGCTTTTTATAGGCCGGAGCGGCGAGGGTAAGCGCGGCCAGAAGCTCGACTGCACGGGGGGCCTGGCGGCGTTTGAAGCTCGCTCCGGTCACGGCGGTCACGGGGGCGTGCTGGGAGGGTGCTGGTTCGGCCGCAGGATGCTGTGGGTCTCCTCTGGCGCCTCCAAGATGGTCGGCATCGTGCAGGGAAGAGGGTTGCTGGGAGGGGGCCCTGGGTGCGAACCTCGTCTCCCCTCCGCTTCTCCTCGCTTGGGTCGGGGCTGGGGGCACTGGAGTCGACCGTGGAGCGGCCAAGGAGCATGGCGACAGTGCTGGAGCGAGCCAGCACAGTGCAGCTCCAGTGAAATTTATTTCATTTTGATTTGCTTCTGCCAGTGCTCGACGAAATGCCCGCAAGAACTCAAAATTCGAATTTTCAAAATTTTCCACTTTGGGTGCTCAACATATTGGCCAAGGTACCCAGTCATATTTTTGTTATGAAGAAAGGTTGAGTTTTGTAGAAATTTATATTTCAAATTTGGTATAGTTCCTGTTTCAGATTCAAACTTTGGCTCAAGTTTGAGTGAGGCTCCAGTTTGAAATTTGGGTAAATGCTGGTTGGTTGAGTTAGTATACAACTTGGTTAAACTCAACTTGCTGGCCAAACCTGAAGGTGGGTTCTAGATTTCTTAATCCAAGGGCTCAAAGTGGTGTAGTTAATAACAATTCCTAGATCATATTAACTTTATCTCTTTCTTTCTTATTTTTACTTCTGGTTTCTTTGGTTCCTAAAAATCTTCTCAATTGATTCTGTTGGTTCACTTAGAATTATCTAACCAATGCTCAATCAAAAATCACACACATAAAATCATAGACTACAAATAAAAGAAAATGCATGTATGCATACAATAATAGATAAAAAGTTTTATTTGGGTCCAAAATTTGGCACTTTATTTATTAAGAAGTGGATTACAAATTCTGAGTTGTTACAAAGAGTTTGAAGAGTGACACTAGGTAAAGGTTGTTGTTGTTGTTGTTGTTGTTGTTGTTGTTGTTGTTGTTGTTGTTGTTGTTGTTGTTGTTGTTGTTGTTGTTGTTGTTGTTGCTGCTGTTGCTGCTGCTGCTGCTGCTGCTGTTGCTGTTGCTGTTACTGCTGCTGCTGCTGCTGCTGCTGGTGCTGCTGCTGCTGCTGCTGGTGCTGCTGGTGCTGCTGGTGCTGCTGGTGCTGTTGGTGCTGTTGTTGCTGCTGTTGCTGCTGTTGTTGTTGTTGTTGTTGTTGTTGTTGTTGTTGTTGTTGTTGTTGTTCCATAGCTTCCAAAATCCGGTTCAGTTCTCCTATAACAAGTTAGGCTCTAGGGAACAAACTCCTTCTCACCACTAGTTCCTCTAAGAACACAATCTCCTATGTGGTCTGTAACTATTGTGATGCACCAATGGGGTTGCCTCTAGTGTGTACCTCTCCCGTCAACACAAAGGAAATTCCGAGAAATCTTCTATATCTAAATAGGAGCCCCACTACATGCCTCTAGTGTGTACCTCTCCCGTCAACACAAAGGAAATTCCGAGAAATCTTCTATATCTAAATAGGAGCCCCACTACATGATTTTCCTACCCTCCCATGCAGCCACGTCATCCTACTATTTTTTGCCTACACCCTGTGTGGTCGTGTCTCTCCTCGCTATAGTTTCATGGAAACGAAACGAAACGGCCAAGGGTCCGAGTCCACTAGGCGAGAGCTGCCTTTCCTCGATACTAGTAATTGTGCACGTGCAAAGCACGTGTAATCTTAGGAATAAATCTACTCCAGGTTAACAGGCCAGCAAAAAAAGAGTTATAATCACATACTTAGTACTCCCCCGATCATAAATAACTGTCGGGGATATAGTACAAACTTTGTACTAAGCTAGTACAAAATTGCCGACACTTATTTCCGATCGGAGGGAGTATTTTTTTGCAGGAAGAATTACTTGTTGTTAAGCCTTGTCAGATGCACAAAATAGGACTGTGAATTCCCCTGACTCGCAATACAAGAATATGTTTTGACACATGCATCATGAGGGGGCTTTTGGTGTGGCACCATGCGAATACTTCTTTTCTGCTACTATGCAAGAATCCCATGGAACCATCACCGATTTCCTAAATCATTATCTAGTAATATTTGTTTTGTATAATATACGAACAAATAATTACTGAACAATCTATCCAGGAAAGTCCATGCGATGTATAACCATAGGAAACAAACCTTTCCAAAAAAACATAAGAAAGAAATAACTCACAACACGGAAAGCCCAAAGTGAAGATACAAAATTAAAACCACATTACTTGCTCCACTTATTTGATAATAGATCATAACAGTGAACATGGTAGCACCAGCAAGATCTGCAATCAAGGAGAACGATAAGCAAATCAATTTTATGTATGACCATCTGACAATCTCAAGTAAAAGAGTTCTAAAACAAAGTTTCATATGCTGCAAGCTAAGCTCCCATGGAAATATCATTTAAGTGAGGGGATTGGTGTGGCACAGTGTGATATTTCTTTCCTGCTAGAATGTGATAATCACATGAAATCATCAATGATCTCCCAAACATAATGACATTGATATTAAGGAGCAAACCTTTTTTTAGATCATAAACATTTAACCTAAATAAGAATTTGTTTCAATTTCTAATAAACACTGTTGAATAGATTCTGAATTCATGCATAAAGTTATTATGTGTTGCACTTATCATAAGTTTGGTATATAAAAAAATTCACCTAGCAAGGAACTGCAATGGCTTGATAATACACTAAGGCCTCCTTTGATTCATAGGATTTGCATAGGAATTGTGTAGGATTTGGATCCTACGGGAAAATTTCCTACACACATGTTTGATTCATAGGAACATATCCTATAGGAAATAATCCTATAAGAATCTAGTAGTGTAAATCCTATAGGAAAAAAGCATTAGGTCATACCTCATAGAAAAATTCCTTTGCTACAATCAAAGCCACTTCATCGTCCTATAGGATTGAAATAGGCATGACATTCCAATCCTATGTCTTTCCTATTCAAGAGGTTTAGGGCGAGATGACTGTTGCAGGATAGCATCCACACCTGTGTGGAAGATCAAGTTGCTATGTTTCTTCATGTTGTTGGCCATAACCAGAGGTTCAGAGTTATGCGCAACACCTTTTGAAGATCCATAGAGATTCTATCTCGCTATTTTAACCAAGTCCTTTTTGCAATTGGGGAGCTTAGGCAAGAGATGATAAAGCCTCCTTCTGGTGAAACAACAAGCAAGATACGACACAACAAGAAATGGTACCTGTAAGCTGGAATTTTCATTTGCACAATCATTTTGAACTCTACAATGCACACAAGCTTGACTCTCTATCTGTTCTTATCATGATAGGACTGCATTAGGGCAATTGATGGTACTCATGTCACTGCTAGAGTGCGAAAATCCCAATCAACATCATACAAACGCAGGAAACACTACACCAGCCAAAACGTACTAGCTGATGTGGATTTTGATCTGAAGTTCAATTATGTTCTCGCTGGTTGGGAAGGATCATCCCATGATGCAAGCATTCTAAGTGACAGCCTGAACAGACCTGATGACATTCAACTCCCTAAAGGTAAGTTCTACCTTGGAGATGCAGGTTACGCTTGTCGGCCAGGAGTCCTCCCCCCCTTCAGGAAAACTCGGTATCATCTGAATGAGTTCTCTCTAGGAAACAAACCACAAAATGCAAAGGAGCTGTTCAACCTGAGACACTCTAGCCTGAGCGTGACCATCGATAGGGCTTTTGCTGCATTGAAAAATAGATTCAAAATCCTTGATCAGAAACCATTCCACACTTTCCTCACTCAAGTAAAGCTTGTTCTTGCTTGTTGCATCCTGCATAACTGGATCCTGGGCTGGGGCGAGGATGACTATGTCCCAAACGAGGCTGAAATTACTCATGATGATGTGGAGACTGTACATGGTATCGAGTAGGGCGACACCTACGCTTGGAAGAACAAGAGGGACGACTGGGCTTAGTCAATGTGGTTGCATTAAAATGATGTCTTCTATGGTTAACATTGAAGCAAGAATCATAAGGTTTGCACCCCCTAGGTCGCCATTGTTGAACTGTTCCCTGGTCTATAATGTTAAACCGTCATTCGTAAGTAGCTAGGGTTCGAATGCATGTAATGCTACTGACATGCTAAACTACTACTTCCTCCATTTCAAAATATAAGATGTTTTAGCCCATTATTGACACACATGTATCTAGATACATTTTAGTATATAGGTTCACTCATTTTGCTTCTAACGTACACACTAAATGATGTCTGCATACATGTATGGTAATGATGAACTAAAACATCTTATATTTTGGATCGGAGGGAGTAGTGTTTAACTACTATCTGCTATTCGTACGTAGCTAGGACCCGGTTTATATGGTCGTAATTCAATTGTTTCTGTGTGTTATGAGGTCGTTTGTAGTGTCATGGTGGTGTGCTATGATAATCTCACCATCCAAGAGAAGAGGTGACCAGATAACCTGCGTAGCATAAACCAAACAGATGACCCTAAATCCAGTTCAGACGATTCTATCGTGCAGGGTACCAGTCAATCTAGACATTTTACTCTATATAGCAAAAATGCCCGTGCGTTGCACCGGGTCTAAACTAAATCAATACAATATTTAATTCCTAAAAATAAATTCACATTACAATTAGTTTCCTTTTTATCGTCTTGAAAAATAAAGACAACTTACTTTGTAGTCTTATTTGATTGCTTCATAGTATAGACAGTGTAGTGCGTTGCTACGGGCTGTTTTTTATATAATATAATATTTACGTCTGTTGTCTTTCTGAACTGAGCCTTTAAAACCCATCCTAGTTAACCAAAGTCTCTCCTCCAAGCCTTTGACGCTTCATCAAACCTCATCTATTGTTGGACCCTTGACGCCAGTGACCACTATGGCGTTAGAGCAGAGTGCAAGGTAGTTTAAGGGCGAACCCGGTTATTGGGCTTCACGTCGCTACGATCTACGGTTCATGCCAGATTTTGTCACATGCATCTTTATCAATGTGTCGTGCCCATCTGTTTTGATAATCGGTTTTGGAACTTTTCGATGCAACGAAAACTATGGAAACTTCTATTGGATCTGGGATCAAAACAAATCCAATCAATGCCTAGGTAGTCAATTTCTAGCAAAAGCATAAAAAAAATTCTTACTTAAGGCGAAGCCAATCCATTCATTCCGATAATAATCTGTTTGAAATGTTGGACCTTGCCAGATGGAGAACTTTATGTGGGTCCACTTTAGACTTCTTATCGTGATTGAAAACTATTACTATGTGGACCGAATTCGAAAAATCATGTTCGTTGAGTTGGTGGCCCATGTAGTACGATCGGCCCAGGCAGCCAAGCCATGTACCTAGCCACGCATCGCACACCCATACAACCATGCACTTACACATCTGTCACTCCTTTGTTCCCCTCCAGACATTGCATATGGCACGGTCGTTGCAGCTTCATTGGTTGCTGCTCCTCCTCCCCAGCTCTCCCTCCGCCGCAGCTTAGTTCTCCTGGTCTCGCTTATTGGTAGACCGGCGAGCCTGCATATCCGAGCGTCAGCGCGACCATATCACTCGTGCTAGCCCAACCAGACGGAAGGATCTGTCTTGGAATAATTTTTTGGTGAACATAATTCAGTTCATGGAATATTTTACTACTTACAATCTATTTTTTTGTTGACTCATGTTTTACGGGGATAGGGCAAATTGTAAATATATTTTAAAAAATATACTTTTGTTAATTCAGTGGTGTCTAACATTGTCCATGAATCTCAGTCACCTAAAATTGCATTATAAATAGTTCACATGCTTAATAAAATAGCGTTGCACTTTTTCGTTGTTAAGTTATATATATCCACAGGGAGGTGTATGCGGCGGATGTTCACGGTTCACCCAATGATTATACAACTAACTGAAGTTGTAGCAAAATTGCCCATGCGTTGCAATGGGTTAAATATTTTTTATGCCTTTAGAAAATTTCAATACTACTAAAAATGACCTTTTTAGTAAGTTCGTGATGATATTAACTCCGTGTAAGAAATAATCACCGCCTCTTTATCGTCACGCTCATCGGTGTCGGATGGGGAAGGTGCATAGCTTATATCTGACTTTAAGTGGAACACCAACATAAAAACCAATATATGAGATGACCAACACCATGTAATATTGCTGAATGCGACCCATAAGCATTCACTTGCATTGCATACCGTCTAAGCTCATAATGAAATATGTTTCATGCCAGCTGTATTTCACTCTTCGGCCCCAAAAGGATATAGGAGATTTTGTCTATATTTAAATATTCCTATATTACTAAAGAAAGTCTAGATATATCTAAATTTAGACAAATATATGGGACATCCTTTTAAGGCCGAAGGGAGTAGTATACATACGGTAATCTGCAGCATAGTACATATTAGTACCTTGTCTTGAAGAACATCACGGATCACAAACTCAAGAAATTCGCCATTGTTTGATTTGTCTCCAACACTGCTGTAGCAAACAATGATCCTCTTGAACGCCTAATGAAAAAAACCAGTTACATAAAGCCCATGGCAACAGTATGTCCCGGAGCTAATTAGCATCAAGACAACAGCAAGGGCTGCACACTTCGTTAACACGCAGCCGCGCTCGTCAAGATGCAGAGCACTTTCGAACCAAGTGCACCTGCATGTGTCTTCCTATTTTCTCTCTCCATCGTTCCTGAGCCCACCCACCCCACCTCACTGCAATTGCCGCTGATCTCTGGTGCCATCTCGCCCAGGCTGGAGTATGGCGCCACCCCACGGCACCGCCTCTCTTGCCGGCAACTGTCCATCAACACGGCGTGTCTTGTCGCTTTCTGCGTCCTGCTCCCTGGCACATCTGGCAGTCGTCCCGTCCCTCAACACCGCACCTTGCCGTCGTTCCCGCGTCTGATTCCATTCAGGGGAGGAATTCGTTGGGTTGTTTTCTGAAAAAAAAAATTCTCATTGATGCAAGGGAAACTGAAGGGCTGGAGGTGGCCATATGAGGTCTCTGGGCGGAGTCGAACGGTTGCAACTCGATTCAGTGTCAACAGCGGGACGGGTTTGACAACAACAAGAAGCACCCACATACGGAGCCGTCAAAGTCGAGGGTCACGGAAGGTCTACATGTAGCAGGCAGGTGACGAACGACAGGGATGCAGCTCAGGGTTTCCAATCGGAAGCTGCGGTGAGGCGGCGACACGGACCAAACATCGTGACAGGACGGGGGGCAATACAGAGGGAGTGTTCGAGCAGGACACGACCAAACATCGGATGCGGGATGATGCGGGGTGCGAGATGAAAACGTATTTTGAGTTGGATGAAAGCGTATTTTATGGACACGGACCAGTCCTATTGTAATATTATTAGTAGAGAAAATACGACCCGATCCACAAACAAAAAGACTAAATTAGTTTTTTTATCCATGCGATACCATCAAGACCCGCCGAAATAAAAGAGACCGTGCGTCCTATTCCCTAATCCCCACCAATTCACGCAAGACTCAAAAAAGTGAAGTTGAAAAAAAAGGGTATAGAAGGAAAGCAACAGGCCGCACCAGAGACAGCTACCTTCAGAACCGCGCATTTATGTCCACTCACCGATAGGCGGGTCCCAGCACTCCCACCCACTGTCCCACTCCCACTAGTATCCTCCGAAGCTCCGACACGAAAGCTCAGTGAGACGCGCCGCCTCCGGAATCTCTGCCCCCGCCGCCGGACTGGTCGAGGTCGAGACCGATGGCTGGGTTCGCCACCTCGCGCCCGGCCTCCATCGCGCTCGCCGCCTTCCTCACCTTCCTCAACCTCTTAGCCTTCCTCCTCGCCGTCGGCGCCGAGGGCCGACGCAGCACCGTACGCCCCTCCCACGCCACCACTCCTTCTTTCTGGATCTCTACCGGCGCTGAGGTTTTCTTGCAGGGGAAGGTGGTGCCGGACGAGTACGATGACCGCTCCTACTGCCTCTACGACACCGACGCCTCCACCGTCTACGGCGTCGCCGCCTTTTTCGTGCTGCTCCTGTCGCAGGTGCTTGTCACCGGCGTCACGCGCTGCCTCTGCCTCGGCCCTGCGCTCTCCTCCCGCGGATGCGCCGTCGCCGCATTCGTCCTCTCCTGGTTTGTGTGCTGAACCCTAGATCCTAAACCTCCCCCATTCCCTTCCTTTCTCGGATGCGGATGTTGTTTGATGAGCTAATTACGGGACGATATTGAAGATTGGTGCGGTAGATTTGTTCAATTTACGTTCTGTTCGTTGCGGCTTTGGGTGTACGGCCATCTGCAGCTGCTCCTCTTTACTAATAAGGTGCGGTGATGAGATAAGAGACCCACTGCGGCTGCTTTTCATAAACTTGCCATTGTCACTTTCAGTAATGTTACTTACAAGCTGACATTTTACAATGCGGACGTTCTTTGATAATTAGCTCGCCGTCGCTGGAGTAACTAGCTCCTTAGAGTAACTAGCTAACTATGTCATTCTGCATATCGAGCTTAGTCTATATCAGAGAGATAATGGAAGATCTGCCAGACTGTCAGGACTCTTGAGGCACACCATTTGTGTAATTTGTTAATTTTAAGTAGCACCATCGCTCTTGCCCCAAAACCAAGTATTGAAGAGTGAAAAGTAGTAATGCATGTAATTTGTGGGTATCTGGACAGGTTCTTACTACATGAGACATACTGCTTTTCCAATCCACTTTATATACAGACTTACAGAGTATACACTTCGGTTGGACATAAACTCAGGGTGAAAAACTGAAGTCTGGTATAAGAAACCACAAGCAGGTTAAGCCAGGACGTGATATTGGTAACAACTTCAAACCAGATGGACTTTATGCTTAAGCTGCAGAATTATTTTGACAGTGCGCTTGTTCCATGAATATGTTTGACTCCCCAGCAAATAGTAATAGATGAGCGATGGAGCACAAGCAGAAAATTAATTAAGGGTGTTCTGATTCTTGAAAGCAATATGCAGTGTGAAGCCTACATTCTGAGATGTAGTATCACCTATGTTATAGTATCTGATAATGCCGTCAGAACTATTGCATTAAAATTGATAAGTTCATTTCTGTTTTTCTTAAAAAATGGAAAATCTGTTGCTCCGTGCTTTTGTATCATAGATGCATACAGTCTTAAGTATCATACCGTGAGATGGACCAAATAAAACACCATACAAGCCCTTGAAGCTAGACTCATAGTAGAATCTCTTGTGAGCACTATACTAAGCTCCTTGTAATTTTTCATATGGAAAGCAGAGTGTTCCTATGCCCAACATTTTTAGCTCCGACCCGCCATATTTTTGTAACTTGATCTTCCAAAATAGGAAGCTGAATGTGATAATTGTGCGTGTCTAAATTTTCATGCGCGAATATTTAATGAGTGCATTTTCCTTGTTCTATGGTGGAACATAATCCTGTTTTGTGAATCATGGCTGAGAGATCATGATGAACATTAACTTCTTAGATTCCTGTACATCTGCATTTGTTGATTTCCAAAGCAATCTATGTGGTTGGTACTATGCTGTCTTTTGAGCCCCTGACTGCTCCAGTAATTCAGCATTTGATTACACTGCAATCACCTCAAGTTTGTTGCTTTAAGTTGACAAATTAGTTATTTATTAATTGGTTAGTAAGGAATCGGTAATATGTCTCGTAGTTGTTGCACTACAATTATCCCAAGTTTGTTACCCTCTATTATAATCTGCTGCTGTGTCCTACTAAACCCAATTTGGAAGGCTTGTTCTGGAGCTATGAGTAGTGATATAATCTGATCAAATCAGTCAAGTAATTTGTGATGTTCCGGTCTGTGGAATGTTAAAGCTTATGTAGTTTGTGGTACCCCATTCCAATCATTGGCAAATGTTAGGACTCGATAAGGAAGAGCAATATGACAATCACATCAAGAGCAAAGTAGAACCAATTGTGAACACACAAGGGTAGTATAGGCTAGGTTATTCTAAAGCAAGAATCAGATGGTCAAAGAACACAAGAGTGGTTGTTATGTGGAATTTACGGCGTGCTTTGCGATATCTTTCTTTGTTGTTCTAGATTATTTAACCAACGTTGTTCTGGTTTTCTCTGTGAGAATCACTTGCTTTTGGTTTAGTACTATGTGCGCTTGTACCGCGTTTCACAACATGAGAGCCAATCCAGGGCGCTGTCCATAAGAGGATATCAGATGCATTCAAATATGTAAAAGTGCCAGTATGATAATTAGCTAACACATCAAGGTTCTTTTTTCTTAGTGGTGCTTGGTTAAGTATGATCTTACAAGTGATATTTGGTCTCATGATTATTATCATCCTCATAATGTCATTTTATACTTGGTTCTCAGGCTGACATTTCTCACTGCGGAAGCTTGCCTTATTGGAGGATCCGCGAAAAATGCATACCACACCAAGTATCTTGGCTACTACATGAAGCATGACTTGGTCAGTTGTGCCGGGCTCCGCAAAGGCGTGTTTGCAGCAGCTGCAGCCATGATGCTCATCAACCTTGTCGCGTCCCTAGTGTACTACTGGAGCTACTCGAAAGCCGCAAACGGCGGGTTCGTCAAGCACCAAAATGAAGTCGGCATGACTGATTACGGTCTTGACAAGGGTGGCTCTGGGCCGTGAACGGCTTTTATGTTGCTTTGCGTGTTCAACTCGGCTGGGAAGTTCGTTTGAGTTGCTACAAGTTATGTGTGCCCGTGTTGCCTGCTTGAAGCTTTGCGCTTGGCGATCCGAGTGACCTAACTGCATTGTCTATCTTGATGAACTGATGGTGATACTTCTAAGGTGTTGATGGTGTGTGCGTGTGCTCTGGTAGTACGGGCTATCAGAGCTTCATGTATTTGAGATGCTATTGTAGATCCTGGAGGACATTAATGTAAAGTATCAGTTTTAAAATCAAACGTGCAGCTCACAGCATCACCGTGATAGAACATTAACGTAAAGTGCCAATCTAACACTGTCACAGCTCACGACATCAGAGTACTAATTTATTTATCTTCACTTAGCCACAAATAGCATTTACTTCTGATGAAAGGACCACTGAAAGGTACTTTCGTGGCCTAACTATTTTCGGTCAGTACAATACCAGCAGCATTCTCGCACTCTGAAAGACAGGGCAACATGGATTTGTTTTATTACACTGCAGAGTGAGATGGCAACAAAAGGACTGACCAACACTGATTTGCTGTTTGCCGCCGAAAACATCGAACTCCAATTGTCAGGTTGGTACAGGTTCAGACTGAACAACCAGCATTTCAGCAAACACGCTCTCATGTTAGGGAAAAACATTCATGCCTAAGCTGTACCGCCATCCCCTTATTCATTTCTGAGACTTCCGAAGCTGCCTTATGGCACACAGGAATACGATGGGATGCTCGCTACTTGCTTTATCATGACTAGATGAGGCGCCCCTTAAAAATGCAGTTCTTTTCGATAAAAGAAATGTATTAATATTAAGATGATATTAATTACACACGTGCTTTGCAACAACATACATATGACTAGAGCAAGTCTAAACATTGTCATTAATGATGCACATGGCTAAAAAAACAAAACAAAAAACAAAGCCCCACCTTAGCAATAAGAGACTCGCAACAACGATAGAACCACCAGTGGTGATGATGTCTCGATTCTGAAAAAACTTGTCTACCTACAACAACTTTAAAAAAAGGAGAATAGAGACCTGACCTTTGCATCAATGATACACACATCCTTATTTATTGCATAGTTTTGAAGTTCAAAGTTTACATCTCAGTGGTCACATAGGGTATACATATAAGTCAACCAATGGAATAAGATAAACTTAAATCATTTTATGCATCATGCAATTTTCTAAAAAGCCTCTTGCTACCCTAGTTAAGGATAGTCCGAAGAACCGTTCGCATACGGGTGCACTCAGACTTCATATGCGCTCGTTGCGCCTACGACATAAGGTATGACCATGTGTGAACCTAATATGTAGCCATATGAATAACGTACAAAAACTGATTTCCAACCTTGCTAAAGACAACATCATTCTTACAGTTTCAGATGGCCCAAACTAATGCCAAATTCTATTTTTTTTTAAATTTAGTATCCTTATCAATCATATTTAACCAATTCCCGAACATATTCATGATATTGGATTGTGGAGGTATATGAAAAGTAAAGCCCAAAATTCTCCAAATAAGATGAGTAAATGGACATGCGACAAAAAGATGGTGAATAGATTCCTAAAATTCGGAGAACACACATTTGTTACACCCATTCCATTTTGCATCACGATATTACCTTTAGCGAGAACCACTTATTTGTATAGGAACCACATAAAGATCTTAATCTTCCATGGTAATTTAGGTTTCCAATTGTATCTTTGTAGAAAACATAGTGCCCATCCATTATAATATCTAAATACATTGATTTCATGGTAAACATACCACTTATCGTGGTTCATTACTTACATGTATTATCGTCAACCTTTGAACCAAGTGTAACCATGCCGTCTAATTATTTTTGGTTATCGTCATTCTAAACTCGATATTTAGAAGCTCCTCTGAAATCACACTTGCAATATAATTTTTTTTAATTCACACTATGTTATAAAGGGATCTGTTGGGCTAAAGAAAGCACACTTGCAATATAAACAAGGTAGCTTCCCCAAAGCTTGTATTTACACCATTTCCTACCTAGAAAGACCCTCTACTAGAAAACTCCATTTTACCCACATTAGGCCCTTCGAGGACAAGGAAGCAGTGGGTTCGATTGTACTTGAGGCAATGTCTTAAATTTTATGTTTTTATTATGCAACCACTCTTGCCACACCCCTTATTGGTTTAAAAGCTTGAATAGCCACTTTCTAAGCATAAATTTGTTCTTTATTACCTCGACCCCTAACCCACCTTGGTATTTAGGTCGACATTCCATTTAGTTATTCGATACTTATGCTTCATCTGGCCACTTTCCCACGAAAAAGCGTGAACGCTAGAAATCAAACATTTTTCAGTACCCCATTAGGTAACTACAAAAAGGATAGCATGGAAATCTGTGAACTCATCTCCATATGAGAGAGGCTTGCCTTACCAGCATCCCAACTTTCGTTCAATGAGGCTCTCTACTAGATTCCCTTCTTTGTTGAGAAATTATTGTAATGGACCAGGACACCTAAGTATAAAAAAGGAAGGGAACCAACTTCATAGAGGAAATTCTGCCCATACCTATATTCTAGCTCTTTTGCCTTTGCAAGAAACTTTTATGAAAATTCATCTTGAGGCCGGATAGATTCTCAAAGATAAAAATAATGAGTTTCATGTTCACAGCTAATAGAGTGATGAGGCCACCGACTTCACCATCCTCCTTGGTCTCACAATCAAGATGACCAATTGATACGTCATAAACGTATCTATAATTTTTGATGCTCCATGCTTGTTTTACACCAATTGCTTTGTATTTTGTTTACACTTCATGGCAATTTTATGCATTTTCTGGAACTAACCTATTAATGAGATGCCACAGTGCCAGTTCCTATTTTCTGCAGTTTTTGTGTTTCAGAAAAGTTACACAGGAAATATTCTCGGAATTGGACGAAACGAAAGCCGAAGTTCCTGTTTACCTGACACTAAGACGGAGTTCAAAGGAGAGACGGAGGGGGGCCAGAGGGCAGCCGCACCATAGGGTGGCGCGGGCCACCCCTGGCCGCGCCACCAGGTGGTGTGGACCCCTGGTCCACCCCCTGACATCGCCCTTCCGCTTATAAATTCCCATTCGGCGGGAAAACCCTAAAGGGACGAACACTTTTCCATGAAACATACTGCAAGCCGCCACCGTCGTCGTCCCGAGATTGGGAGGGTCCAGAAGCTCTCACCGGCACCCTGCCGGAGAGGAGAATCATCACCGGAGGCCTTCTTCATCACCATGCCAGCCTCTGGAGTGATGCGTGAGTAGTCTACCTTGGACTATGGGTCCATAGCAGTAACTAGATGGTTGTCTTCTCCTCCATGTGCTTCATGTCTAGATCTTGTGAGCTGCCTATCATGATCAAGATCATTGTTATGTAATTCTACATGTTGTGTTTGTTGGGATCCGATGAATATTGAGTACTATGTCAAGTTGATTGTTGATTTATCATGTCTATGTTATTTATGATCTTGCATGCTCTCCGTTGCTAGTAGATATCTTGGGCGAGTAGATGCTAATGACTCCAAGAGGGAGTATTTATGCTCGATAGTGGGTTCATGCCTCTAGTAATATGGGAGAGTGACAATAACTCCAAGAGGGAGTATTTATGCTCGATAGTGGGTTCATGCCTCTCTGTTGCTACTAGGGAGAAAACAACAATCTCTTGTTCGAGGACATTTGTATTGTTTACATTACACACTTTGCTTAAGGCGATAATTGATGGTGCGGTGTTAAGGCACCAAGTTGGGAAAGGTAAACTACTCACTCATCGCTCCGGAGGCAAGCATGGCGATGAAGAAGACCTCCGGTGGCGATTCCCATCTCCGGCAGGGTGCCGGGAAGAGCTTCTGGACCCTCCCGATCTTCGGGTTGACGGCGGCGGAGGATCGCGATATGTTCTGGAAAAGTGATCGGGTCTTTAGGTTTTTCCCGTCGGGGGGTCTTTATAGGCGATGGGGCATCGTCAGGAGTGGCCCGAGGCTCTCTCACACATAGGGGGCGCGGCCTACCCTTGGGCCGCACCGCCCTATTATGTGGGGCCCTCGTGGCCCCACTCCATCTCCTCTTCGGATCTCTGGAAGCTTTAGTGAAATTCTGGGCGACTGGCTTTGGTTTCGTCCAATTCTGAGAATATTTCCTGTGTAACTTTTCTGAAACACAAAAACAGCAGAAAACAGGGAACTGGCACTGTGGCGACTTGTTAATAGGTTAGTTCCGGAAAATGCATAAAAGTGCCACAAAGTGTAACGAAACATTAGGCAAATGGTGTAATAACAAGCATGGAGCATCAAAAATTATGGATACGTTGGAGACGTATCAGCATCCCCAAGCTTAACTCCTGCTCGTCCTCGAGTAGGTAAGTGATAACAAAAGAAATAATTTTTGAGGTGACATGCACCTACACAATCTTTATCATCTATGTAAGCGTTGTGAGCTGGGATCAAAAGAACTTAAAACATGGGCATGAAAGACATAATCTTGATAGAAGAAACTTAGCAACCATGTTATAACATGAAAATGAACAAAAACAAAAGATCATGAAAATGAAACAATGAAAGTCAAACGTGTGTTCAAATCATAAGGAAAAACATACAAATGGTTTTCAGCTTGTCCTTAATAAGAGAGAGCAAAACATAAATGCATAGGACACCTTCAAGTTTAAGAGGGCGACTAGATACAAATAATTTGAGAACAAGTGAAACCATGATCATGAATCAATCAATGAAAACTTTGGGACAATGCACATTATACTCAGAATGACAACTATGCTCTCTTAATGGTGCATAAAGATAGAAGGTGGTGACTCAACATAAAAGTAAAAGAAAGGCCCTTCGCAGAGGGAAGCAGTGATTAAACATGTGCTAGAACTTTTCATTTGTAAAACAGAGAGATAAAACTTGGGTTTTGAGAGGTGGTTGCTTTTGTCAACGACTAGCGATGGGGTTCTTACTATCTTCCATACAAAAATGAAGCAAGTTTTTGAGAGAGAGATTGGCACTTTTTTGTGCTCTTTTTATAAAACTTGGCACTCCTCCCCATCTTTTTTCCTTTCACAAGCCATGGCTAACCGATTCCATCGGGTGCCCACCAACATTCACATTCCATAGAGGAGTGCCTTTTTTTCTTTTTTTTTCTTTTTCTTTTTGGAATAAGCAATATGGAAGATAGCAAATCCGACCACTACATCCCCATGAGCTAAAAACAGTGTCACAAAACGAGAAGTGTTTTGAAGGTTTTTTCAAAGGTAGCACATGAAAATTTACTTGGAATGGCTTACAAATATCATGCATAGGAATTTTTGGTGGACACAATGGCAAACTTGGTTTTTAGGAGTTGGATGCACAAGTAGAGCTCATACTCAGTACAAGGCGAGGGCTAGCAAAAGACTGGGAGCGACCAACTAAGAGAGCAATAACGGCCATAATCATGCAAAGCGACAAAGCGACATTAAAAGAAGCATAAAATGGCATCAAAAGTCAAAAACTAAATGATCATAGAGGCTATTGGCGACTTTGTAAGAGTCTAACTTGTGTGAGCATGCACCAAGTCAACCCAATTAAAACATCAAGGAGAAAACCAAAATAATGCTTCCAAACGATAAAAACAATGCATGATTCTTTCAAAGGCTAATTAAGCAATCTCAGTTATTTGAGACAAGTCATGCTACAGTAAAACCACTAAGCATACTATCAAAAAGGAGAAAATTCCTTATATGACACTACTTGTAAACATGATTCCTTATATGACACTCAAAACTTTTGCATTCCCTAGATGACACTTGGTGTAATTTTTTTGCCTTATATAACACTCTAGTGCATTATATAACTTACAAAGACGTTATTGCCCCTAGTGCCCGAAATACCTGCAGAGCTCGAAACCATCAAGGATTGCTGCGATTGACGAGCTGCGACCCAAGCATACACGAGAGTGAAACTCATAATTGCTGCTGAATGTAAGCTATTAATTCTGTTGAAAGCATAATATTAGGGAGATAGACTGTATTAGTAGTGTAACCATCCATAGTCTAGAAGCTTTAGTTGCAAAGTCGCTTTAATTCATCTTCCAAAATTTTGAAAAGATTATGTCCAAACGTCTGTACGACGAGCAGCAACCGTGTCTAACTGATGGCAGTGTCGTATGAAAATCGTACGTGGAGTACCAGTTTGTTTTCCGATTCCAGCAAATTCTCAAAAGCTGTATCAAATTCTCAAATCACTAATTTTAAATCAGGATGCAGAGGATTCAAGTTGTTTAAAAAAGGATAATATATTGTGGTCAATTCTTTTAACTATGTGGTCAAGTTGGTTCAGTTGGAACGACTCGCTCTGCAGGTGCTTGGATGCAGTGCGTCAGCTGCTCCATTGCAGCCACTTTTCTTACAAGATTTTCTAGAGATCGCTTCGGACAGATTTCCCTTGTTAATTCTCATACGCTTTTTCCTCAAGTAGATTATAATTGCATTTTTTAATTGATTGACACGTGCGTGCACATGTGAGCTTACTAGTGAGAGTAATTAAGGAGGCGGCTGGATATTTTTTAGAAGCTGGATAGGCGCTCTCTGCTCGGCATCATCGTCGATAGAGTATTTGTAAGTCACATATTCTACTAGGGGCAATAGTGTCTTTGTAAGTTATAAAATACACTAGAGTGTCATATAAGGCAAAAATTTTACATCCAGAGTCATCTAGGGAAGGCAAAAGTTTTGAGTGTCATATAAGGAATCATATTTTACAAGTAGTGTCATATAAGGAATTTTCTCATCAAAAAGACATCAAGCACGACATGCAAAAGCCTAGGCCGCAGTCTACACAAGCTCCTTCTTGTACCACTTTTTTGCATAAAGCTTTTTCTCTTTTCCAACACCATTCAAACTTTTTATAAACACCTCTTTTGATGAAAACCAATATAGATCAGAGGCAAAAATACACCTTGATGAAAAGATATAACAAGATCTGAACACAAATCAAGGCGAAAATCGAAAACTAAACGCAGTTCTAGAAAAAGAGAACACTCGTTGGAACTATAAGAATGAAAAACGGAGTGTTCTTGGCAAATAAAAAGCAAGGCAACTTCTCCAAAAGAAATTTGTTGGGGTCCAACAATTTATTGCAGCAAACTAAACTAAACTAAACTGAAAACTAAAAACAACTGACGCTCCAAGAAAAATGCATAATGCATGAAGCAATAAAAATATAGTGTCTTGAAAGGTGACCTGATTTTTGCCGATGAAGAAGGGGTGCCTCGGGGGCATCCCCAAGCTTTGACGCTTGTACTTGTTGGATATTTCTTGGGGTGATGCATGGGAATCCCCAAGCTTGAGCTTTTGTCCATTCTTCAACTCATCTCATCACTCTCCGATCCCTACACTTGAAAACTTCCTTCATACAAAACTAAACACAAATCTATTAGCAACATTAGTGTAAGCATAACGTAGAATCAACCCTTTTTGCTTCATATTTCAACCTAAAACTACCACATATAAAGTATATACTACTGTAGCAACTTCCCCAAAAGTTCCGTGATCAAAAGAACTAAAAAAGAAAGCGATAAAGCGGCAAACACAAATATTGGCAGAAATCTGTCAAAACAGAACAGCTGACAAAGGTCGAATTTTTAGAGGGTTTTCTGTTGCTCAAATCAAAAAGTTTTCAACTAATGAAAGTTTGGATATAACCTGGGGCATATGCACAAGAAATCGCAGGTCCAAAAGATGTACAGAGAATTTTCACGAATTTGTACGGTGCAGCACCGAAAACAGTTTCAGGACAGCAACATCCCCAAATCTTACCTCACTCAAATTAGAGGCTTCTCTTGGCACAAAAACGAAATAAAAAGGATAAGGAGAGGTCATTACCGTAGTAATAACTTTCAAGACTCAAATAAAAGAAAAATAACTGAATGTAAAAACATTGGGTTATCTCCCAAGAGTGCTTTTCTTTAACGCCTTTGAGCTAGGCGCAGAAAATTGCGAATCAAGTAACATCAAGTGATGAAGCATCAAGCTCATAATTTGCTCTAAGAATAGAGTCAAACACTAATTTATTTCTCTTTCTAGGGAAGTGTTCCATACCTTTCTTGAGTGGGAATTGATATTTGATGGTGCCTTCCCTCATATCAATGATGGCACCTATAGTTCGAAGAAAAGGTCTTCCCAAAATAATAGGACATGAAGCATTGCATTCAACATCCATGACAAGAAAATCAACGGGAACAAGGTTATTGTTAACCACAATAAGAACATCATTAATTCTTCCCAAAGGTTTCTTCTTAGCAACATCAGCAATAGGAACATCATAATAACACTTTTCAAGTGGCGGTAAATCAAGCATATCATAAATTTTTCTAGGCATAATAGAAATACTAGCACCTAGATCACATAAAGCATGGCAATCAAAACCATTAACATGCATATCAATGATGGGTTCCCAACCATCTTCTAACTTCTTGGGAACAGAAGCTTTTTGCTTCAACTTTTCATCCCTAATTTTCATAAGAGCATTGGTAATATGCTTAGTAAAAGCAACATTTAAAGAACTAGCATTGGGAGTCAAAGCAAGCTTTTGCAAGAACAAAATAACTTCAGATATATTGCAGCCATCAACATCAAAATCATTAAAGGAAATAGAGCTATCATCTCCTACACTCCGAAAAATTTCAGCACTCTTTTGAGAAAAAGTTTTAGCAGTTTTGGGCTTTTTAACACAAGGAGTGGGAGTTTTCTCTACACAAATCAAAGTCAGAGGGTTGCTAGCATTAGGAACAATATCATTAGAGGTAGTAATAGTACAAACTTTCATATTCCTAGCAATCTCATCCTCTCTTTCCCATCTAGCATGCAATTCTGCTAACAATCTAACATTTTCATCAATTCTAACTTGGATAGCATTAGCAGTAGCAAAAGCATTGTTCTCTTTCACATCATTAGGCAACACTTTTAATTTCAAAAGTTCAACATCATGAGCAAGGCTATCAACTTTAGAAGCAAGAATATCAATTTTGCCTAACTTTTCCTCAACAGACTTGTTAAAAGCATTTTGCTTACCGATGAAGTCCTTGAGCATTACCTCAAGCTCGGAGGGCGCGGCCCTAGTGTTGTTGGAGGAATTACCATAAGAGTTACCATAACCATTACCATTGGTAGAAGGATACGGCCTATAATTGTTACTAGCAAAATTGTTCCTATAAGCATTGTTGTTAAAATTATTGTTTCTAATGAAGTTTACATCAACATGCTCTTCTTGAGCAACCAAAGAGGCTAAAGGAACATTATTAGGATCAACATGAGTCCTATCATTAGCAAGCATAGCCATAATGGTATCAATCTTATCACTCAAGGAAGGGGTTTCCTCAATAGAATTTACCTTCTTACCTTGTGGAGCTCTCTCGGTGTGCCATTCAGAGTAATTTACCATCATATTGTCGAGAAGTTTGGTTGCGGCGCCCAAGGTAAGGGACATAAAAGTGCCTCCAGCAGCTGAATCAAGTAGGTTCCTTGAAGAAAAATTCAATCCTGCATAAAAAGTTTGGACAATCATCCAAGTAGTCAGTCCATGAGTGGGACAATTCTTTATCATAGATTTCATTCTTTCCCAAGCTTGAGCAACATGTTCATTATCAAACTGACTAAACTTCATAATATTGTTACACAAAGCTATAATCTTAGCAGGAGGATAGTATCTACCAATAAAAGCATCCTTACACTTAGTCCATGAATCAATACTATTTTTAGGCAAAGACAGCAACCAATCCTTAGCTTTTCCTCTCAAAGAAAAAGGAAACAACTTAAGCTTAATAATATCACTTTCAACATCCTTATATTTCTGCATCTCACATAGCTCAACAAAATTGTTGAGATGAGCTGCAGCATCATCAGTACTAGCACCAGAAAATTGCTCTTTCATAAAAGATTCAACAAGGCAGGCTTAATCTCATAAAAATTTGCAGCAGGAGCAGGTGGCGCAATAGGAGTGCAGATAAAATCACTATTGTTCATGCTAGTAAAGTCACACAACTTGGTGTTTTCAGGAGTAGCCATTCTAGCAAACTAAAAGTAGACAAGTAAAAACAACTACAAAGGATTCTAATTTTTTTGGGTTTCTGATAAAACGATGCAAGTAAAAATAAAGTAAAGCAAAACTTAAAACAAAGTAAAGGATGTGCGTGCGAAACTCCCCTTGCAAAAGTCTTCTTCCTCCCCGGCAACGGCGCCATAAAACTTGATGGGGCCGAGTTGATGAAGTATAAATGACCGGCCAGTTGGAAAACCCCAAGAGAAAGTTTTGATGAATATAGCAGCAAGTTTTCCCTCAGTTATGAAACCAAGGTTTAATCGTCCAGTAGGAGAGAGACAAACGACTGAAGGTGATGCCCACTAGCTGCGTGATGCTCTAACAAGGGCGCCATTAACGATAACTTGTTAGCGCGTCTTCAACCAGTAGCAACGTGGAACCTGCACACAACACAACCAAATACTTTGTTCCCAACTTACGATGAGGTTGTCAATCTCACCGGTTTGCTTGAAACAAAGGGTATGAGCGTATCGAGTGGAAAGTGATAATAGTATGCGAGTAAAGTAAACAGTGCGAGTAAAGTAAGCAGGTGATAGCAATATAAAGGAAATAGGACTGGGGTCCATAGTTCACTAGTGGTGTCTCTCCATAAGATAAAATAATACATGCTGGGTAAACAAATTACAGTTGGGCAATTGATAGAATAAATATAACGTGCATATGATGAGAGGATCACTATGAGATTTACTCTGGGCATTACAACAAAACACATAGACCGTCATCCAACTGCATCTATGACTAATAATCCACTTGTGGCGAATCAATCCGAGAACTCCACAAGTATTAAGTTGCGAACAACAGATAATTGCATTAAGCAAAGTGTGTAATGTAAACAAAGCATATACCCTCGAGCATATGAATGTTGTTTTCCCCTAGTAGCAACAGCACATCTACAACCTTAGAGGTTTCTGTCACTCCCCCAGATTAAATAGAGGCATGAACCCAGTATCGAGCATAAATACCCCCTCTTGGAGTCACTAGCAACTACTCGGCCAAGACAGCTACTAACAACGAGAGCATGCAAGATCATAAACAACATAGAGATAACATCAGATAAATTTTAGTACATCAACTCAAGCATAACACCAATATTCATCGGATCCCAACAAACCAAACATGTAGAATTACATAAAGGTGATCTCAATCATGTAAGGCAGCTCATGAGATCTAAACATGAAGCACATGGTGGAGAAGACAACCATCTAGCTACTGCTATGGAGCCATAGTCCAAGGTAAACTACTTACTCATCACTCCGGAGGCAAGCATGGCGATGAAGAAGACCTCCGGTGGCGATTCCCCTCTCCGGCAGGGTGCCGGGAAGAGCTTCTGGACCCTCCCGATCTTCGGGTCGACGGCGGCGGCAGATCGCGATGTGTTCTGGAAAAGTGATCGGGTCTTTAGGTTTTTCCTGTCGGGGGGTCTTTATAGGCGAAGGGGCATCGTCAGGACTGGCCCGAGGCTCCCTCACACATAGGGGGCACGGCCTACCCCTGGGCCGCGCCGCCCTATTGTGTGGGGCTCTCGTGGCCCCTCTCTGTCTCCTCTTCGGATCTCTGGAAGCTTCGGTGAAATTCTGGGCGACTGGCTTTGGTTTCGTCCAATTCCGAGAATATTTCCTGTGTAACTTTTCTGAAACACAAAAACAACAGAAAACAGGGAACTGTCACTGTGGCGACTTGTTAATAGGTTAGTTCCGGAAAATACATAAAAGTGCCACGAAGTGTAACGAAACATTAGGCAAATGGTGTAAAAACAAGCATGGAGCATCAAAAATTATGGATACGTTGGAGACGTATCAATGATCCTAATCATGTAGGGCAGCTCACAAGATCTAAACATGAAGCACATGGCAGAGGAGACAACCATCTAGCTGCTGCTATGGACTCGTAGTCCAAGGTAGACTACTCACACATCACTCCGGAGGCGACCATGGTGGTGGAGAAGGCCTCCGGCAGGGATTCCCCTCTCCGGCAGGGTGCCGGGAAGAGCTCCTGGATCCCCCGATCTCGCGATGGCGACGGCGGCGGCTTGCAGTATGTTTCGTGGAAAAGAGATCTGTCCCTTAGGTTTTTCCCGTCGAGGGGAACTTATAGGCGAAAGGGCAGCATCAGGAGGTGGACCAGGGCGGCTCACCCCCTGGTGGCGCGGCCAGACCCTGGCCCGCACCGCCCTAGGGTGTGGCCAGCCCCTGGCCCCCCTCCGTCTCATCTTTGGACTTCGCGAAGTTTCAGTAAAAATAGAAGGTTTGACTTTTGTTTCGTCCAATTCCGAGAATATTTCCTGTGTAGCTTTTTTGAAACACAAAAACCGCAGAAAACAGGAACTGGCACTGTGGCATCTCGTTAATAGGTTAGTTCCGGAAAATGCATAAAAACGCCACGAAGTGTAACAAAACACAAAGCAAATGATTTATAAGCAGGCATGGAGCATAAAAAATTATAGATATGTTTGAGACGTATCAATAATCTGTTGCTTGCAACTTAATACCCAAGGGTTGTTCGGATGATATCATGCGGGTGGATTATTAGTCATAGATGCAGTTGGATTATGGTCTATGTATTATGTTGTAATGCCCAAGTGAATCTCATAGTGATCTTCATGACATGTACATGCATTGTTATGCATTCTTTATTCTATCAATTCCCCAACTATAATTTGTTTACCCAGCATGTTATTTCTTTATGGAGAGACACCTCTAGTGAACTGTTGACCCCGGTCCATTCTTTTACATATATTACTATCTACTGCAAGCACCGTTTACTTTCCGCAAGCATTATTTATTAACTTACGGCAAACAAATATCTTTTCCACATGATATATTTAATCCTTTGTTTTCAGCACATCAGTGAGATTGACAACCTCACTGCAAGTTGGGGCAAAGTATCTTGGTTGTGTTGTGTGCAGGTTCCATGTTGCTGCTGGCACCGGTAGTGCGCCCTACCAAAAGCCAGTTAGCATCAACCTTCAGAAGTGGTTTCTTTCTCCTACTGGTCGATTAAACCTTGGTTTCATACTGAGAGAAAACTTAGTATTATGCTCATCATACCTTCCTCTTGGGGTTCGCAACTTGTAGTCAATACTACGCACCAACAAGCTCTTTTCTAGCGCCGTTGCCAGGGAGAAAGAGGATATCTGCAAGGGCATTCTCTCACTTCCAATCTTTTTACTTTGTTATTGTTTTGCTTAGTTTCTTTACTTTATTCTTGTTTGCATCTTTTTATCAAAAATACAAAAAAATTAGTTCCTTTTATAGTTGTTATTTTTGTTTATCTGTTTTAGTCTTGCTAGAATGAGTACTCCTGAGATCACAAAGTTGTGTGACTTTACTAACACAAACAACAATGATTTCATCTGCACTCCTATTGCGCCACCTGCTCCTGAGGCAATTTTTTATGAAATTAACCCTGCTTTGTTGAATCTTGTTATGAAAGAGCAATTTTTTTGGTGTTAGTACTGAGGATGCTGCTGCTCACCTCAACAATTTTGTTGAGCTATGTGAGATGCAAAAGTATAAGGATGTAGATGAAGATATTATTAAGCTTAAATTGTTTCCTTTCTCTTTGAGAGGAAGAGCTAAGGATTGGTTGCTATCTTTGCCTAGAAATAGTATTGATTCTTGGGTTAAGTGCAAAGATGCTTTTATTGGAAAATATTATCCTCCTCCTAAGATTATATCTTTGAGAAGTGACATTATGAAGTTTAAATAGTTTGATAATGAACATGTTGCTCAAGCTTAGGAAAGAATGAAATCTTTGATAAAGAATTGTCCCACTCATAGACTGACTACTTGGATGATTATCCAAACATTTTATGCAGGACTAAATTTTTCTTCAAGAAACCTTTTGGATTCAGCTGTTGAAGGTACTTTTATGTCCATCACCTTGGGTGCCACAACGAAGCTCCTTGATAATATGATGGTAAATTATTTTGAATGGCACACCGAGAGAGCTCCACAAGGTAAGAAGATAAATTCTATTAAAGAAACCTCTTCCTTGAGTGATAAGATTGATACCATTATGGCTATGCTTGTTAATGATAGAGCTCATGTTGATCCTAATAATGTTCCTTTATCCTCTTTGGTTGTTCAAGAAGAGCATGTGGATGTGAACTTCATTAGAAATAATAATTTCAACAACAATGCTTATAGGAATAATTTTGGTTGCAACAATTATAGGTTGTATCCTTCTACTAATGGTAATGGTTATGGTAATTCTTATGGTAGTTCCTCCAACAACAATTGGAGCACGCCCTCTGATCTTGAAGTCAGCTTAAGGACTTCGTTAGTAAACAAACTGCTTTTAATAAGTCCATTGAGGAAAAGTTTGGTAAAATTGATGTTCTTACTTCTAAAGTTGATAGCCTTGCTCTTGATGTTGAACTTCTGAAATTAAAGGTTTTTCCTCATGATGTGAAAGAAAGCAAGACTTTGAATGCCATTCAAGTTAAGATTGATGATAATGTTAGGATGTTAGCAGAATTGCATGCTAGGTGGGAAAGAGAAGATGAGATTGCTAGAAATATGACTAAAGTTTGTACTATTTCCACCACTAGTGATGTTGCTTCAAATGCTAGCAATCCTCCTACTTTAATTGGTGTAGAGAAAATTCATACTCCTTCTGCGAAATTGCCTAAAACTACGGAAACTTTTTCTAATAAAAGTGCTGAAATTTTTTGGAGTATGGGAGACAATAGTTCTACTACCTTTGATAGTAATGATTTTGATGTAGATGGTTGCAATATTTCTGAAGTAATTTTGTTCTTGCAAAAGCTTGCTAGAAGTCCTAATGCTAGTTCTATAAATATTGGTTTTACAAAACATATTACTAATGCTCTCATGCAAATTAGAGAGGATAAGTTGAAACAAAAAGTTTCTATTCCTAGAAAGTTAGAAGATGGTTGGGAGACCATCATTAAGATGAATGTGAATGATTTTGATTGTAATGCTTTATGTGATCTTGGTGCAAGTATTTCTGTTATACCTAGAAAAATTTATGATATGCTTGGTTTACCACCGCTAGAAAATTGTTATTTTGATATTTCTCTTGCTGATGTTGCTAAGAAGAAACCTTTGGGGAGGATTAATGATGTTCTTATTATGGTGAACAATAACCTTATTCCCATTAATTTCCTTGTTTTGGATATTGAATTCAATGCTTCTTATCCTATTATTTTGGGAAGACCTTTTCTTAGAACTGTTGGTGTTATTATTGATATGAAAGAAGGCACCATTAGATATCAATTCCCACTCAAGAAAGGTATGGAACACTTCCCTAGAAAGAGAAATAAGCTACCTTTTGATTCTATCCTTAGAGCAAATTATGATCTTGATGCTCCTTTATTTGAAAATACTTGATTCTTACTTTCCGCGCCTAGCTCAAAGGCGTTAAAGAAAAGCACTCTTGGGAGATAACCCAATGTTTTCCTTTCAGTACTTTTTCTTTTTGTTGAGTCTTGGAAGTTGTTACTACTGTAATTAATTCTCCTTATCATTTTTTATTTTGTTTTTGTACAAAGAAGAACCTATAATTGGAATAAGGTAAGATTTGGGGAAGTTGTTGTCCTGAAACAGATTTCTGCGCTTCACCGTAAAAATTCGTGAAAATTCCTAGGGCGTCATTTTGATCTGCGATTTCTTTTGCACATGCCCCAGGTTATTATCTAACTTTCATTAGTTTTGCACTTTTCGATTTGAGCATCAGAAGATTTTCAAAAAAATTGATCTTTACCAGCTTTTCTGTTTTGACAGATGTCTGCCACTATTTGCATTTGCCTCTTGATCTCTTTTTTTTGAGTTTTTTATATCACGGAAGTTTTGAGAAAGTTGCTACAGTATCTTATGTGTTAATATGTGTTCTACTTGAGTTGAAACTGAACCAAAAGTGGATTTACTATCTTGCATAAACTAATGTTGCTAATGAGAATTGTGTAAAGTTTTGTATGAAGGAAGTTTTCAAGTGTAGGGAAAGGAGAATGATGAGATGAGATGAAGTATGGACAAAATCTCAAGCTTGGGGATGCCCATGTCACCCCAAGAAATATCCAAGAAGTACAAGCGCCAAAGCTTGGGGATGCCCCATGGCACCCCTTCTTCATCAACAAAAATATCAGGTCATCTTTCAAGACACTATATTTTTATTGCTTCATATACTATGTGTTTTTCTTGGAGTGTCGTTATTTTTTCTTTCAGTTTTCTTTTGTTTTGTTTGCTGCAATAAATGGTTGGACCATAACATATTTGTTTTGGAGAAGACACACTCCATTTTCATTGCCTAGAACACTCTAGTTTCCACTTTTATTGTTCAACGAGTGTTCTCTTTTTCTAGTACTGTGTTTAGCTTTTGTTTTTCACCTTTGTTCTTGTTCATAACTTGTTAGTTCTTTGTAGCTAGGTGTGTTTATACCTATGGTCTTTGTTGATTTTCATCTTTGAGAGTTGCTTCAAAAAGGTTGATTGGTGTTGGAAAAGAGTAAATTGTTTCACGCTTATAGTGATGCAAAAGGGAGCTTGTTTGGGCTGTTGCTTAGACTTTATCATGTCATGCTTGATATTATTTTGATTATATGCTTAGTAGTTATTGTTTTAGCATGACTTGTCTCAAATAACTGAGAATGCTTAATGTGCCTTTGAAAGAATCATGCGTTGTTTTTATCTTATAGAAGCATAATATTGTGGTATTCTCCTTTGATGCTTTATTTGGGTTGACTTGGCGCATTCTTACACCATGTTTGACTTTAAACCAGTCGCCTCAAGCCTCTATGATTATTTGGTTTTTGACTTGTGATATCACTTTATGCTTTGGTTGATAATGTTTTGTCGTTATGCATGATTATGGCCGTTATTGCTCTCTTAGTTGGTTGCTCCCAGTTTTTTGCTAGCCTTCATCTGTACTGAGTATGAGCTCTACTCGTGCATCCAACTCCCCAAAACCAAAGTTTTCCAATGTGTCCACCATATCTACCTATTAGCATTTTTCTATTCCAAGTATATTCACCATGCTTTTATCTATCTTCCAAATTAAATTTTTTGTTATGAGAAAATTAGTTAGTAAAGCTCTCACGAACTTGATGGCACATTTACTTTCTTGCAATTAATAAACTTGACCATTGTGGCTCTCTTATGTTAATTATATGCTTGCAAGTTGTATGTTGGGAGTTAGCTCACCCATGCTATCATGGGGCACGCTTTCAACATTGCACTTATTCTTATTTAGTTGATATCATGATCTTTTGTTTATGGATGCTTATCTGTGTGAAAGGAGTTGGAAACTTGTGAAGTTCATGGAGTTTGTATATGTGTTAGAGAAATGCATGGGCCGCTAATCTAAACCATGCATCATTCATGGTGGAAATTTACAGCATAACCATAGTAGACATTCGACGACGCATCTCAAAATAAAAAGCTATACCCAATGGTAAATAAAAGAGATGCCAAGGTGTCCATTGTCTATTTGTCTTGTCATTTTGATGTGGGACAGTTTCCATATCATCGGGCAGGAGGTACCCCATTGGCGTTCTCGATGATACATGTATGCTTACAATGACAAGAACTTACTTGGGACCTAAGTCGATTAGCATGGTTTAAGTACTCGTATTCACGGGACATGCGATTTTCAACTTATGACTTGTCAAGCATATATCTCATATTTGTACTCGCATTAACCTTAACCACTCAAGATGCCTATGATAGGGGCAATGAGAGCTCAAAGCTAATAGGTACCATAATTTTTGGAAGGTTTATAAAACTTGGAATCACTACTTCCCTCTACAAAGTGCATTTCTTTTACTTTTATGTTGAGTCTTCATCTTATACTTTTATGCACCGATTAAGAGAGCATAGTTGCCATTCTGAATATAATGTGCATGGTCCCAAAATTTATTATTGATTGATTCATGATTATGGTATTTCTTGTTCTCAAATTATTTGTATCTAGTCACCCTCTTAAACTTTGAAGGTGTCCTATGCATTTATGTTTTGCTACTCCATGAGGGACAAGCTGAATACCACTTTGCTATGTTTTCTATATGTTTCAAACAAACATACACCTTTCAATGCATTATTACTCATGATTTTTTGTTTGTGTTTCTTTTCATGTTGTAACATGGTTGCTAAGTTCTATGGTTAGAATTATATCTCTTATGCCCATGTTTAGAGTACTTTGATCTCAGCATGCAATGCTTTACCTTAAGTTGATCAAGATTGTGTTGTTGCATGTCACCTCAAAAATTATTGTTTTGTTATCACGTACCTACTCGAGGACGAGCGGGAGTTAAGCTTGGGGATGCTTGATACTTCGTAAACGTATCTATAATTTTTGATGCTCCATGCTTGTTTTACACCAATTGCTTTGTGTTTTATTTACACTTTGTGGCATTTTTAAGTATTTTCTGGAACTAACCTATTAACGAGATGCCATAGTGTCAGTTCCTATTTTTTGCTGTTTTTGTGTTTCAGAAAAGTTACACAAGAAATATTCTCGGAATTGGACGAAACGAAAGCTGAAGTTACTATTTACCTGATATGAAGACGGAATCCAAAGGAGAGATGCAGGCGGGCCAGAGGGCAGCCGCACCATAGGGTGGTGTGGGCCACCCCCTGGCCGCGCCACTGATGGCGGTGCTAATAGCCCCAGTTGGGAACTCCAAGAGGAAGGTATGATGAGCACAGCGGCAAGTTTTCCCTCAGTATGAAACCAAGGTTTAATTGACCAGTAGGAGAAAGAAACCACTTCTGAAGGTTGATGCTAGACGGATTTGGCGACAGCTCCAGAGAATTTGTTTATGGCGCCTATCTGGGGCGTAGCTTTGCTGCCAGCAGCAACGTGGAACCTGCACACAACACAACCAAAGAACTTTGCCCCAACTTGCACCGAAGTTGTCAATCTCACCGGTTTGCTACAAACAAAGGATTAAACGTATCGTGTGGTAAAAGATATTTGTATGCAAGAAAGTAAATAATGCTTGTAGAAAGTAAACGGTAATATGAATGTAAAAGAATGGACCAGGGTTCACAGTTCACTAGAGGTGTCTCTCCATAAAGATAAATAACATGCTGGGTAAAAAAATTACAGTTGGGCAGTTGACAAAATAAAGAATGCAAGAAATGCATGTACATGTCATGAGGATTACTATGAGGTTCACTTGGGCATTACAACATAATACATAGACCGTAATCCAACTGCATCTATGACTAATAATTCACCCACCAGATGTCATCCGAGCAACCGTTGGATATTAAGTTGCAAGCAACAGATTATCGCCTTAAGCAAAGTATGTAATGTAAACAGTACAAATGTCCTTGAACACAAGATTGTTGTTTTCTCCCTAGTAGCAACAGTATATCTACAACCTTAGAAGTTATTGTCACTCTCCTAGATTACTAGAGGCATGAACCCACTATCGAGCATAAATACTCCCTCTTGGAGTCACTAGCGTCTACTCGGCCAAGATATCTACTAGCAACGGAGAGCATGCAAGATCATAAATGACATAAAGATGATAAATCAATAAATCAACTTGACATAGTACTCAATATTCATTGGATCCCAACAAATACAACATGTAGAATTACATAACAATGATCTTGATCATGATAGGCAGCTCACAAGATCTAAACATGAAGCACGTGGAGGAGAAGACATCCATCTAGCTATTGATATGGACCCATAGTCCAAGGTAGACTACTCACACATCACTCCGGATGCTGGCATGGTGATGAAGAAGGCCTCAGGTGGTGATTCCCCTCTCCGACAGGGTGCCGAGAAGAGCTTCTGGACCCTCCCAATCTCGCATCGACGGCGGTGGCTTGGAGTATGTTTTTTGGAAAAGAGTTTGGGCCCCTAGGGTTTTCCTGTCGAGGGGATTAAATAGGCAGAAGGGTGATGTCAGGAGGTGGACCAGGGGGTCACACCCCTGGTGGCGCGGCCTAGGGGTGGCCCGCGCCACCACCAGGTGTGGCCGCCCCTTGGTTCGTCTCCTGCTCTCCTTTGGACTCCGTCTTTGTGTCAGGTAATTAGGGACTTCAGCTTTTGTTTCGCCCAATTCCGAGAATATTTCCTATGTAACTTTTCTGAAACACAAAACATCAGAAAACATGGAACTGGCACTGTGGCATCTTGTTAATAGGTTAGTTCTAGAAAATGCATAAAAACGCCATGAAGTGTAAACAAAACACAAAGAAAATGGTGTATAAACAAGCATAGAGCATCAAAAATTATAGATACGTTTGAGACGTATCAAGCATCCCCAAGCTTAACTCCTGCTCGTCCTCGAGTAGGTAAGTGATAACAAAACAATAATTTTTGAGGTGACATGCACCAACACAATCTTGATCAAAACGATGTAAAGCATTGAGTGCTGAGATCAAGGTACTCTAAACATGGGAATAAAAGAATCTTGACAATAGAACTTAGCAACCATGTTATAACATGAAAAGTAACACAAACAAAAGATCATGAGTAATAATGCATTGAAAGTCAATTGTTTGTTTCAAGCATATAGAAAAACATAGCAAAGTAGTATTCAACTTGTCCCTCATGGAGTAGCAAAACATAAATGCATAGGACATCTTTAAGTTTAAGAGGGCGACTAGATACAAATAATTTGAGAACAAGCAAAACCATAATCATGAATCAATCAATAATAAATTTCGAGACTATGCACATTATACTCAGAATGACAACTATGCTCTCTTAGACGGTGCATAAAGGTAGAAGGTGAAGACTCAATATAAAATTAAAATAAAGGCCCTTCGCAGAGGGAAGTAGGGATTTAGCATGTGCTAGAGCTTTTCATTTGTAAAACAGAGATAAAAATTGTTTTGAGAGGTGGTTGTTCTTGTCAACGACTGGCAATGGGGTTCTTGCTATCTTCCATACTAAACAAGTTGAGAGAAATTGGCACATTTCTGCTCTTTTATAAAGCTTGGCACTCCTCCCCACTTTTCTTTTCACAAACCATGGCTAACCGAATCCTTCGGGTGCCCACCAATTTTCACATACCATGGAGGAGTGCCTTTTTTTTTTCTTTTTTTTCTTTTTTTAAAAGGTTATAATATGGAAGATAGCAAATCTGACCACTACGTCCTCATGAGCTAAAAACAGTGTCACAAAATGAGAAGTATTTTGAAGGTTTTTTGAAAGGTAGCACATGAAAATTTACTTGAAATGGCTTGAAAATACCATGCATAGGGATTTATAGTGTACTCTTTGAAATAACTTGGTTTTTGGTAATTGGATGCATGAGAAGTATTCCCTCTCAGTAAAGATGAAGGCTAGCAAAAGACTGGGAGCGACGAACTAAGAGAGCAATAACGGCCATAATCATGCATAGCGAGAAAACATTATTAACCAAAGCATAAAGTGCTATCACAAGTCAAAAACCAAATGATCATAGAGGCTTGAGGCGACTGGTTAAAGTCAAACATGGTGTGAGCATGCGCCAAGTCAACCGAAATAAAGCATCAAAGGAGAATACCACAATATTATGCTCCCATATAATAAAAACAACGCATGATTCTTTCAAAGGCACATTAAGCAATCACAGTCATTTGAGACAAGTCATGCTACAACAAAAACTACTAAGCATATAATCAAAATAAAATCAAGCATGACATGCAAAAGTCTAAGCCACAGTCTAAACAAGCTCCCATTTGTACCACTATAAGCATGAAACTGTTTACTCCTTTCCAACACCAATCAACCTTTTTGAAACAACTCTTGAAGATGAAAAGCAACATATACCAGAGGTCTAAACACACCTAGCTACAAATAACTAACAAGTTCTAAACAAAAATCAAGGCGAAAAACGAATGCTAAACGCAGTACTAGAAAAGGAGAACATTCGTTAAACGCTAAGAGTGAAAACTAGAGGGTTCTAGGCAATGAAAATGGAGTGTGTCTTCTCCAAAAGAAACATGTTGGGGTCCAACCATTTATTGTAGAAAATAAAACAAAATAAAACTGAAAGCGAAAATAAAGACGCTCCAAGAAAAACACATAGCATACGAAGCAATAAAAATATAGTGTATAGAAAGATGACCTGATATTTTGTTGATGAAGAAGGGGTGCCTCGGGGCATCCCTAGCTTTGACGCTTGTACTTCTTTGATATTTCTTGGGGTGACATGGGCATCCCCAAGCTTGAGCTTTTGTCCATACTTCATCTCATCTCATCATTCTCCTTTCCCTACACTTGAAAACTTCCTTCATACAAAACTTCACACCATTCTTATTAGCAAAATTAGTGTATGCAAGATAGTAAATCCACTCTTTGGTTCAGTTTCAACTCAAGTATAACACCCATTAAAGCATAAGATACTGTAGCAACTTCTCTCAAAAGTTTCGTGATCAAAAGAACTAAAAAAGAAAGAGATCAAGAGGCAAACGCAAATAGTGGCAGAAATCTGTCAAAACAGAACAGCTGGTAAAGATCGATTTTTTTTGAAAATCTTCTGTTGCTCAAATCGAAAATTGAAAAACTAATGAAAGTTAGACAATAACCCGGGGCATGTTACCAAGAAATTTCAGATTAAAATGACATTCTGGGAATTTTCATGAATATTTACGGTACATCACAGAAATCTAATTCAGGACAACAACTTCCCAAAATCTTACCTTCCTCCAATTAGAGGTTCTTCTTGGCACAAAAACGAAATAAAAATGATAAGGAGAGGTCATTACAGTAGTAATAACTTCCAAGACTCAACAAAAAGAAAAAAGTACTGAAAAAAAACATTGGTTTATCTCCCAAGAGTGCTTTTCTTTAACGCCTTTGAGCTAGGCGCAGAAAGTGGAAATCAAGTATTTTCAAATGAAGGGGCATTAAGATCAAAATTTGCTCTAAGGATAGAGTAAAAAATTAACTTCTTTCTCTTTCTAGGGAAGTGTTTTCTTGAGTGGGAATTGATATTTAATGGTGCCTTCTTTCATATCGATAATAGCACCAACAGTTCTAAGAAAAGGTCTTCCCAAAATAATAGGACAAGAAGCATTGCATTCAGTATCCAAAACAAGGAAATCAATAGGAACAAAGTTATTGTTAACCATAATAAGAACATCATTAAACCTTCCCAAAGGTTTCTTTTTAGCAACATCAGCAAGAGGAACATCAAAATAACAATTTTCTAACGGTGGTAAACCAAGCATATCATAAATTTTTCTAGGCATAATAGAAATACTTGCATCAAGATCACATAAAGCATTACAATTAAAATCATTCACATTCATCTCAATGATGGGCTCCCAACCATCTTCTAACTTTTTTGGAATAGAAACTTTTTGTTTTAACTTATCCTCTCTAATTTGCATGAGAGTATTCATAATATGTTTTGTAAAAGCCACATTCATAGAACTAGCATCAGGACTTCTAGCAAGCTTTTGCAAGAACAAAAGTACTTCAGAAATATTGGAACCATCAACATCAAAATCATTAAATGTAGTAGAACTATTGTCTCCCATACTCCAAAAAATTTCTGCACTTTTATTAGAAAAAGTTTCTATAGTTTTAGGCATTTTCGCACAAGGAGTAGGAATTTTCTCTACACCAATCACTCTACCATTAAAGTAAGGAGGTTTGCTAGCATTTGAAACTACATCACTAGTGGTGGTAATAGTACAAACCTTCATATTTCTAGCCATCTCATCTTCTCTTTCCCACCTAGCATGCAATTCTGCTAACATCCTAACATTATCATCAATTCTAACTTGAATGGCATTCAAAGTCTTGCTTTCTTTCACATCAGGAGGCAAAACCTTTAGTTTCATAAGTTCAACATCAAGAGCAAGGCTATCAACTTTAGAAGCAAGAACATCAATTTTACCCAACTTTTCCTCAACAGACTTATTAAAAGCAGTTTGTTTACAAATGAAGTCCTTGAGCATGACTTCAAGATCAGAGGGCGCGCCCCTATTGTTGCTGTAGTAATTACCATAAGAATTATCATAACCATTACCATTGGTAGAAGGATATGACCTATAATTGTTGCTACCAACATAGTTCCTATATGCACTATTGTTGAAATTATTATTTCTAATGAAGTTTACATCAACATGCTCTTCTTGAGCAACCAAAGAGGCTAAAGGAACATTACTAGGATCAACATGAGCTCTATCATTAGCAAGCATAGCCATAATGGTGTCAATCTTATCACTCAAGAAAGATGTTTCTTCAACAGAATTTACCTTCTTACCTTGTGGAGATCTCTCGGTGTGCCACTCAGAATAATTTACCATCATATTATCAAGGAGCTTTGTTGCGGTGCCCAAGGTGATGGACATAAAGGTACCTCCTGCAGCTGAATCCAAGAGATTTCTTGAAGAAAACTTTAGTCCTGCATAAAAGGTTTGGATAATCATCCAAGTAGTCAGTCCATGAGTGGGACAATTCTTTATCAAAGATTTCATTCTTTCCCAAGCTTGAGCAACATGTTCATCATCAAACTGTTTAAACATCATAATATCACTTCTCAAAGATATAATCTTAGCAAGAGGATAATATTTTCCAATAAAAGCATCCTTGCACTTAACCCAAGAATCAATAATATTTCTAGGCAAAGATAGCAACCAATCCTTAGCTCTTCCTCTCAAAGAGAAAGGAAACAACTTAAACTTAATAATAGGAGTGTAGATGAAAGCATTGTTGTTTGTGCTAGTAAAGTCACACAACTTGGTGTTCTCAGGAGTACTCATTCTAGCAAGACTAAAAGTAGACAAGCAAAAATAATAACTATAAAGGAACTATTTTTTTGTATTTTTGATAAAAATATGAAAACAAAAATAAAGTAAAGAAAGTAAGCAAAATAATAACAAAGTAAAAGATTGGAAGCAAGAGATTCCCCTTGCAGAAATCCTCTTTCTCCCTGGCAACGGCGCCAGAAAAAGTGCTTGATGGCGGTGCTAACAGCCCTAGTTGGGAACCCCAAGAGGAAGGTATGATGAGCACAGCGGCACATTTTCCCTCAGTATGAAACCAAGGTTTAATTGACCAGTAGGAGAAAGAAACCAGTTCTGAAGGTTGATGCTGGCTGGCTTTGGCGACAGCTCTAGAGAATTTGTTTATGGCGCCTGTCTGGGGCGTAGCTTTGGCGCCAACAACAACGTGGAACCTACACACAACACAACCAAAGTACTTTGCCCCAACTTGCAGTGAGATTGTCAATCTCACCGGTTTGCTGTAAATAAAAGGATTAAACTATCATGTGGTAAAATATATTTGTTTGCAAGAAAGTAAATAATGCTTGTAGAAAGTAAACGGTAATATGAATGTAAAAGAATGGACCGGGGTCCATAGTTCACTAGAGGTGTCTCTCCATAAAGATAAATAACATGTTGGGTAAACAAATTACAGTTGGGCAATTGATAGAATAAAGAATGCAAGCAATGCATGTACATGTCATGAGGATCACTATGAGATTCACTTGGGCATTACAACATAACACATAGACTGTAATCCAACTGCATCTATGACTAATATTCCACCCACCGGATGTCATCTGAGCAACCGTTGGGTATTAAGTTGCAAGCAACAGATTATCGCGTTAAGCAAAGTGTGTAATGTAAACAATACAAATGTCCTTGAACACAAGATTGTTATTTTCTCGCTAGTAGCAATAGCACATCTACAACCTTAGAAGTTATTGTCACTCTCCCAGATTACTAGAGGCATGAACCCACTATCGAGCATAAATACTCCCTCTTGGAGTCACTAGCATCTACTCGGCCAAGATATCTACTAGCAACGGAGAGCATGCAAGATCATAAACAACATAGAGATGATAAATCTATAAATCAACTTGACATAGTACTCAATATTCATCGGATCCCAACAAACACAACATGTAGAATTACATAACGATGATCTTGATCATGATAGGCAGCTCACAAGATCTAAACATGAAGCACATGGAGGAGAAGACATCCATCTAGCTACTGCTATGGACCCATAGTCCAAGGTAGACTACTCACACATCACTCTAGAGGCAGGCATGGTGATGAAGAAGGCCTCCGATGGTGATTCCCCTCTCCGGCAGGGTGCCGGGAAGAGCTTCAGGACCCTCTCGATCTCGCGTTGATGATGGCGGCGGCTTGCAGTATATTTTCTGGAAAAGAGTTCGGGCCCCTAGGGTTTTCCCGTGGAGGGGATAAAATAGGCAGAAGGGTGATGTCAGGAGGTGGACCAGGGGGTCACACCCCCTGGTGGAGCGGCCTAGGGGTGGCCCGCGCCACCACCAGGTGTGGCCGCCCCTTGGTCCGTCTCCCGCTCTCCTTTGGACTCCGTCTTCGTGTCAGGTAATTAGGGACGTCAGCTTTTGTTTCGTCCAATTCCGAGAAAGTTCCTTTGTAAATTTTCTGAAACACAAAAACAGCAGAAAACAGGGAACTTGCACTATGGCATCTTGTTAATAGGTTAGTTTCAGAAAATGCATAAAAACGCCACGAAGTGTAAACAAAACACAAATCAAATGGTGTATAAACAAGCATGGAGTATCAAAAATTACAGATACGTTTGAGATGTATCAGCCACCAGGTGGTGTGGACCCCTGGTCCATCCCCTGACATCGCCCTTCCGCCTATAAATTCCCTTCGACAAGAAAACCCTAAAGGGATGAACACTTTTCCATGAAACACACTGCAAGCCACCGCCGTCGTTGTCCCGAGATCGGGAGGGTCCAGAAGCTCTCCCCGGCACCCTGCCGGAGAGGGGAATCATCACCGGAGGCCTTCTTCATCACCATGCCAGCCTCTGGAGTGATGCATGAGTAGTCTTCATAGCATGTACATGCATTGCTATGCATTCTTTATTTTGTCAATTGCCCAACTGTAATTTGTTACCCAGCATGTTATTTCTTTATGGAGAGACACCTCTAGTGAACTGTGGACCCCGGTCCATTCTTTTACATATATTACTATCTACTGCAAGCACCGTTTACTTTTCGCAAGCATTATTTATTTACTTACTGCAAACAAATATCTTTTCCACACGATACGTTTAATCCTTTGTTTTCAGCAAACCAGTGAGATTGACAACCTCACTGCAAGTTGGGGCAAAGTATCTTGGTTGTGTTGTGTGCAGGTTCCACGTTGCTGTTGGCGCCGGTAGTGCGCCCTGCCAAAAGCCAGTTAGCATCAACCTTCAGAAGTGGTTTCTTTCTCCTACTGGTCGATTAAACCTTGGCTTCATACTGAGGGAAACTTACTGTTGTGCTCATCATACCTTCCTCTTAGGGTTCCCAACTGGTAGTCAACACTACGCACCAACACCAATACATCTACCACGATATGAAACAACAAACTAATGAGAGAGGGGGAATCCTTGCCACAAACATTTTCTTGTTTGGAAATAATGGCCAATGACATCATTGGCCCTTATTCCTACCTATCCTCCCTAAAAAAAATTGCACAATCATTTCACACAATTTTTGTGGATCCATTTATTTGTAATGTTAGCTACAAGATGGACCACTTAACCTTATAATAGGCTTTATTGAAATCATTTTTAAATAAGTCCCATTCATTTCGTTTCTATGAAGCTCATGGATGGCAACATGAAGCATGGCTACTGCCTCTAGAATATGTCATATGCGTGAAGGTTGTTTGTGTAGGTCTAACCATTTTATAGGCGATCCTAGTTAATCCATTGGTGCAACCTTTGAAAAAAACTGAAAGCTCACATTGACTAAACAAATAGATCTATATTGGTGAAAATAAATGACATCTTATTTTTTGTGAAGCAATCGGACCTAAATTAGTTTATTTAGCAGCAACTCACCTTGTTGCAGCTGCATAAACATAGCCACCAAGCCCTTCTCAATGACTTTCCAGAAAGGTTGATAAAAATCCGTTGATAGTCCGTATGGCCTTGGAGCATATTGTTCTCCATTTGAGGAGTACAATGAAACACCTCTTGCTCTATGAAGTCGGCCGTAAGAATACATTCTCTTGTGCGAGTCAGTTGCAGTATGCCAGAAATATTGTCCTCTCTGAGACTAATATTACTTAAGGTTCCCCAAAACTTTCTTATAATATTACGTGATGTATACTTTTCAATTTTCCTCGCCAAGGACAGTCCCCCTCATCTTGTTATAATTGGAAAATATTCATATCCTCTATGTTATGTAATATTTTCCCCTTCTTGTACATGTTTAACTTTGGCTCATTGCTGCAAATTGGTTTCGTCGTCTCGCCTTAGTTTAGATAAGCTGCCATTCACATCTCTTAATACATTTCTCTCATATGTATCAAGTCGGTGTGTTTTGGCTTTGATACTAAGTTCATCTATTAACTTCATTTTTTTTTCATTTTTAAACCCCACTTCGGTTCTGACCCCATCCTCTGAGAACCGAAGTGGGGTGTCTCTCTCCAATTGGCCTATCTGAATTGCTATTCTAAG
Source organism: Dactylis glomerata (assembly GCA_007115705.1). Lineage (NCBI taxonomy): Eukaryota > Viridiplantae > Streptophyta > Magnoliopsida > Poales > Poaceae > Dactylis > Dactylis glomerata. The sequence continues at coordinate 244,897 of QXEO01000742.1, read as the reverse complement.
GGAACTATTTCTCGAAGGTTTAGAATTTAAACTATTGCATTAAAAATAGATGCCATCATGAATTATAATTGTTATTATTTATCTTGTAGACATCATATTGTCCTCGTGCTCTATATTGGTCGTGTGGATGGGTGATGGAGCTCCAGCTAGTGCCACTATGCTCCAGGAGACACCAAAAGTGCGTAGAATGGGTGTAGAACAACTGAATAAACCTTTGATGACTCTGCCAATATGACAAAGACGATGCTAAAAAAATGAATGATGGTGATTTGTGAATTTTTGAGGTTTCATATGTACTTTTTACATGTTAGAAAGTCGTGCATTTTTTTGCTTCAAACGCAAAGACACAATTTTGCGATGTCTCTAGGAGTTTAGCAAACATTGCATTCATGTTGCAACCATTTTTTGTGTTTGTTTTTTTGACATGTATTTGCACGATGATTTATTTTTACAATTTGCTGTGACCAATGAGGATTAATTTCATATACGGTAAGTTTGTTGCGTGTGTGTATTTGAAATGCTATACCATTTTCCGCATGCTTTTAACATACATAAAGGAAATGTTTTTTTTCGACGATGTACACCCATAGGCATACATTACTTGTATTGTTAAATATCATGATACAAAGTTGGTACACATATAAGCAATATAACACAAAGAGAATACACTTGGTTATACTGCCGCAACCTATTATCGTCGCAACTATCAAGCACAAGAAATATTGCAATGATCTGAATGATTGCTTCAGTGTGAAAGGTTATGTTGCAAAGATCTGACGGCCAATATCACCTCTTAGATCTGATCGGCGGCTCTAGTGTCTGCTATTTTCCCCCGGTCTTCAGTATGCTAGCGCACGCGAATAAAAAGAGAGCAGTTGGTGGCCAATAAAAAAAGAGAGGGAAAAAGGCTGTTGCCCAATTCAACTCTTTCAGTCTTTCCCTCCATCTTCCCGCTATAACTCTCCTCTGCTCCTTCACAAAGCACAAAGCCACAAACACATCTCTCCACCACGATCCTCCCCGCAACTTCCATCCCAGATGGCGCCGCGGTGCAGCAACACCGTATTCGCGGTCTTCAACGTCGTGACCCTCCTCCTGGGCGCGGCCGTCCTCGCGGCGGGCATCTACGCGAGCGCGCCGCACCGGGGAGCCTCGACCGACTGCGACCGCTTCCTCCGCACGCCGGCGATCGCCCTCGGCGTCGCCATCATGGTGGCCTCGCTCGCGGGTCTCGTCGGCGCCTGCTGCCGCGCGTCGCCGCTCCTGTGGATCTACCTCTTCCTCACGGGGCTCCTCATCCTCGCCGCGCTCTGCTTCGCCGGCTTCGCGTTCGCGGTGACCAACGCGAGCGCCGGGCGGGCCGTGTCCGGGCGAGGGTTCAAGGAGTACAGGCTCGGGGACTACTCGAGCTGGCTGAGGCGCACAGTGGAGGACGGCGGCAACTGGGGCAGGATCAGGAGCTGCCTCGTGGAGGCCAAGGTGTGCCGGAGCCTTCAGAGCAACCGGACGCTCGACGAGTTCGTCAACGCCAATCTCTCGCCGGTGCAGGTTAGTTATACCCCTCCGATGAACTTGTGAGATATCTGTTGCTTTTTTTTGGAAGGGTAGGTATTTACGTCATAAATACTTTCTGTATCTGCACTGGTTGAGCTGTACGCCTGTACCAAGGTTAGCTGTGCACTTGTTACCACGCACTAACAACACTATCATTTCATATGTAAATTGGAACGTAAAAATGTTAAGTCGTATACACGTAGGGTAACGTCGACGGTATATTCAAGTTTAGTTGATAGATAGGCTACGCAGTTTACAACTTTCCACTGCATATTGGATGATACTCCTGTTAAGCACAAGTTCACCGGTCACATATGCTTAATGTTTTCTAATCAATGTACCCAAAGTCAATAGGAAATCTTCACCCGAATTCTGCCCAAGTATATATGTATATCATAATGTGCTTTGCTGACCTCTTCAGGTAATTTATTGGATAAGCAAACGGTTCAAATTAATATTTTTTATCTATATATGCCCTCAATATCAGGTAGAAAGCTACCTTACCACGCCAAAAAAAAGGAGGTACAAAGACCTTGTCGTTCGGAAAAACAGTAGTGTTTTCATGCCACTAGATTGCACTTTGTGCAAGTGCAACGTTCCGACGGTCCCGATGACCTCACTTCTAGTATGGTAAACTACTGTTGCCATCACACTATTACCTTCGATCATGAGGATTATGTAGTCTTCAGATTTGCTATACCAATGTTACTAGCTGCAAAGATATTTCTGGTTAACTATGTTATGTTACCACTTGAAATCTCGTGACTTATGTGTTAAACTGACCGAGCCGACACCTTTATATTGCATCATCAAAGTGACATTTAACAACTCATGACTTGATCAAAGTCATTAATGCACAAGGGTTAAAATAGAGTGGACAAAGCATCCAAGATACTATCGATTTCAATCGACGTCATAGCAGCTGATCGTCACCGGCAATTCTTATATACCAATTCAGCTCCTAGTAAGAGGACAGTGATCGTAAAAATGTATCAACGACTTCCGCGCCCATTGATTTGGTCTTACAAGCAATCACACTTCTCAAAGCATGTGTACATATTTGCACTTTCCAGAGTTCAGATAACCATATCATAGATGCAACTTGCAGTTGATTATGACTTCGATCAGAAACTGCAACTTTGATTCAGTCGACACATGCGTTCTCTGAAAGGATGCATCTATCCTGAACTTGAAGGGACCTGGAATCAATAAGAAGATTAATTATGAACTCTGAAAGAGAATTTCACTGTGACCTCAACTATCTTTTTTGTTTGCAGTCTGGTTGCTGCAAGCCCCCAACAGCGTGCAACTTCGCCTACCAGAACGAGACCAACTGGACCAAGCCCCCTGGCTACGTCAGCGGCGCCGACCCTGACTGCGACGCGTGGTCGAATGAGCAGTCGGAGCTCTGCTACGGCTGCCAGTCCTGCAAGGCCGGCGTCCTAGGGAACCTCAAGAACAGCTGGAAGAAGATCGCCTTCGTCAACGCCGCCTTCGTCGTCCTCCTCATCGTCGTCTACGGGTTCGGCTGCTGTGCTCTCAGGAACAACCGTCGGCACAAGTACTCCCTCGTTGGGAAATGAGGATCGAGGAGCTAGCGGAAGGTTGCACGAATAAATGTCTGTCTCAGAAATTTCCGTACTTGGATTTTGTTAGTACATGGGTTAATCTTGCTTACAGTCCCATGGAATGAACTGTAACAGTACATATGTGATGGTTGCTTTTTTTGTTTGTTTGAATGTTCTCTTCTCTCGCCTCTTGAGGACACCGTGCCTGCAATGCTTGCGGGTTAATTTTGAACAATGGAATTGTTGTCAGCTTTGTTAGGATGTGGAGTAGGAAGTATTCATATGGACACATTTCCGAAGTGAACAACTTTTCTTTTCGGAGATTATGGCGTGCACATGTTGGCGAGTCGTTCACTATGCGCCACTGAAAAGTTTCATCTATTTGCATACATAATTAAAAGGGAAATTTGGCTATAGCACACCATCATTTCCCGGACTTTGTCGAAACACACCACCCTAACGTGTCTTTGCCATGTACCATTCTGGCACATCAGTGGAAATCAAAGTTTAAAATAGGCTATTACATTTAGCCGCAGCGAAGCTATGAAAGGCTAGTCAGGCTATAGCGCAGTTATGACCATTTGTGGTTTCGCTAAGTAATTATAAAAAAATAAAAAATAACAAAAACAGCAGGACTACTGTGTATTTTTTATTGATTTTCCACATTTTACAGAGTTATTTGAACTAGAAAAAAAAGGAAAAAAGGTAAACAAAAAGAGATATACAAGAGAGATCAAACAAAGGTATCTACCCAGCTGGCATAAGAAACATAATTCTTTCATGTAGCTCTGAATTTCAACCATTTGAGTTATGTCTTAAAAATGGCTCTTAGTCTGTAAAGATTTGGTTGCACATTGTTAAAAATGCAGGAATTTCTCGTAATCCAAATCGACCCTGTACAAAGAATGAATATACATCAAGAAAAGTCTGTTGAAGGCAGTTCTGATCTTAGAGATGTTGTCAAAATGTGAATCATCATCCAGAATGTTCAGGGAAGGGCAGATGTACTGCCAGCAGGCCTTAGCAAAAGGGCACTGAAACATGAGTTGACTTCGAGACTCTGTAACTAGACCATTGCACATGACACAAGACTAATCTTCGAGAAGGAACTACTTTCTCTGCAGCAGATCAATAGTGTTGAGCCTATCTTGAAGTAAAAGCCAGCAGAACACTGTATTCTTGCTAACAGCAAGATTTCCATAACCAAGAGAAAGTTGGATGCATAGGGGTTGGGTGTCTAGCATGTATGAAGAAGGCATAGGCTTTGGAAACAGAATAATTAGCTCCCCAAGGGTAAGTCCATAAATCCTTCTCATCGGAAGAGATGGATCTTTGAATCAAATCAATTAGAGTGATGAACTATATATAGGCAGCTTCACTGAGAGGAAGATGGAAGAGATCAAGATCAGTAAACAAGCTTGCATTGTGGACTAAAATTTGCAAAGATTTAGCATAACTGGACAAATGAGGAAGAGTATGTTGTAGTGGCTGCTCATTCCAGCTATCCTTCCAAAGCATGATGGTAGATCCATGGTTTAAGAAGCAAGAAGAGATTTCTTTGAACTTGTGCAACAGCTTGGTAGAGTCTCTCCACCGGAAAGAGCAGTCCTTAGTTCTGACTGGGGGGAGGGCAATGTCATAGTATGATTCCCAAATGAGATGAACCCAAGGGACATCCTTCCTAATCAGGAATTTATCTAGGAATTTGAGGAGTAGACACTCATTTTGCGATTTGAGATCAATAACTCTCAAACCTCCTTTATCTTTTGGTTTACAGATACGAGACCAAGCAACAATTGTAGGGCAGTTTTAAAAGATTTCACTCTTTTTTCCAAAGGCAATGTCGTATTCATATATATATATATATATATATTAATAATTCACAAAATTTAAAATAGCGGGCTATTGCATTTAGCTGCAGCAATTTTAGAAGCTATGAAAAGCTATAGCCGAGCTCGCGCAACTATGACCATTTAAGATTTTGCTAAATGATTATAAAAATTAAAATTTCGAAAGCTTATATTCATATATATATATAGGACTCATCTTATATACTCCTGGGTGTACATACTCCCATATTCAATATACCTCATATATAAGGGTATTATATCTTTTTATCATTTTTAATATACCACATTAATTATTCTAATATACCTCAATATAAGTAGTATGCAAAAAATTCTATTGGAACCCTTACTTTTTTTTAATATATCACTTTTACGTGCATAAATACAGTATATACGCAAATAATATGAGGTATATAGACTCAAATGAAATTTTTCATAAAACTCACTTTAAGGTATCTAGTATTAACTAATGAAGTATATTAAAAATGATAAAAAGGTATGATACCCTTGTATATGTGGCTCACCCGCACCAGGCACCACCTACCACCTACTTCCTCAATCCTCACCATCGACCGCACCCATCCCAGCTCGTCTCCCCCGCGCCGGCCAGGGAGCCGCTCCCGCTGCCGGCCAGAGAGCTTCTCCCGCCGCTGGTCAGCCGCCTCCGAGCCCAGACCGCACCCAGCCACCGGAGTACCGGACCAGTACCGTACCACGCCGCCAGAACTTGCCCCGCCTTCTTCCTACCGGCGCCGCCGTCCCCGCTCTCTACTGACGCCGCAGCACGCCCGCGCCGGCCGGGACGCGAGCTCCAGGGCGCCGCCGTCCGGGACTCGAGCTTTCGCAGGCCCGCCCGCGAACCTTGCATGTCCGCCGCCGCCATGGAGCTCTGCGCCCACCCACTGACGACTTCCCTGGACCGAGCCTCGACTCCCTGCTGCCGGCGCTGGGGCCAGTAGCCTCATGGGCTTCTGCCGCCGTTAGCCTCGTGCGCCTCCCGCCGCGGGAAGCCCCGTGTTCCTCCCACCGCGGCAGCTCCAAGCTACTTCCGCCGCCGGCAGCCCTGAGCTCCTCCCACGGCTCAGGAATCTCGCCGATCTGCTCGGCCCAGTCGCGCACGACCTACTCCAGCGCGCGAGAGCACGGCTGCTGCTTTGCTGCGCTATATTACCAGCGATAATGATGTTGCTCGTCCTCTCATATGACTTGCTTTGCTCCTCTCTATCATGCGATCCCGAATCTGAAATTGATTTGATTTTTATCTCAAAATATGCATCCGATGTCCAAGTTTGATGCGAGAAACCTGGAAAAAATATTTTGTTGTTTTATTTGATGTTCTTCACCTGTTAGCCGATATGCCTAAATGACTGAACTTTTTTTGTAGTGTCTCGAGTGTTAAATGAACTCGTAACCTTTTTTGGACATGTGCAGTACAATGTTTGTTCTTCCAGAGATTTTTTTTCCATTGCTGACTTTGTAAATAGAGATGTTAAAAATAAGAGTACGCATGCGGCAACTTGGCACTACGCATGCACTAAATGAAGTACATCAGATAAAAAGTACAGAAAATGAAAATTATCTCTTCTCTACCATCTTTCACATAAATATATCCCACACACTTTTTTTCCAGAAGTTAGCATGGGTGAAATAGCCGGTGCATGCGGGCAGTTCAGAAAGGCTACTCCAGAAAGTTTAGGTGGCCTAAGACGGCAGTTCAGAAACCCTGAGTCCGCTTCCCCAGAAGTTCAGCTGAGTATCACGAGCAGTTCATGAAGGCTACTCCGGAAAGTTTAGGTGGCCTAAGTCGGCAATTCAGAAACCCAAAGTCTGCTTCCTTGGGCAGTTCAACTGAGTATCGCGGGCAGTTCAAAAGCACGACTGAGGGAAGTTCAGGCGCACCAAATGCGGCAGTTCAACTTGAACATGCTAGAATTTTTATTTCAATCAGATTTAATTTTTATTACTATGGGCAGTTCAGGAGTGCTAACCAAAGCAGTTCAAGTGCGCAACTTGAGGTAGTTCAGGTGGGCTTACGAGGGAAGTACAGGTGGTGGCTAGAGATAATTCAGGTGTACTAACAAGGCATTTTAGAAAACTTGACCGCGATACGCGACTCAAAGCAGTTCAGGTGTACTAGCGCAGGAAGTTCAGGAACGCTACTGTGGGAAGTTCAGACGCACTAACGAGGGAAGTACAGATGGGCGGAACTTCGGGAAGTTTAAATACACTAACGAGGTAATTTAGAAAACTCGACCGCGGTACGCGACACCAAGCAGTTCAGTTGCACTAGCTCGAAAAGTTCAGGACTGCAACTCCAGAAAGTTCAGGTGCACTAACGCGGCAATTCAGAGAAATTGACCTATAGGCATGACTCAGGGCAGTTCAGGCGCATTGACAAAACAGTTCAGGAAAGCAACTCTGAGAAGTTCGGATGCACTAAACGCATCAATTCACCTTGAACACGCTAGAATTTTCACTTTTGTTTGATTTATTTTTTACCATAGTGGAAATCTCTATTTATACTAAGCGAAAGTTTACTTTGAACAAGAGGAAAGTTCGATTGAAACAAATTTAAAAGTTAAATTTTGTCAAAAATTCAATTTAATCATAAAATAAGTTCAGTTACACATCCAGAGCAGTTCAGCTGCATGTGAGAAGCAGTTCAAGTACTCTGTTTTTTTCTGAGCGGAAATTCGACCCATTAAAATCGTTTCTATATGTCCCGGTTGCACAAGTAAACCACATAAATACTTAATATACAATGATATGAGTCTACTTTCACTTGTACATGGCGTCATGCCCCCACTCAACCACCATAGCCATGCCAAATTCAAATCGCTCGCATATGGACGTTATTTCTATTATTTACTATTCTTGAAAATGATTCCTAAATCATGCAAAATTTGGAAACATCACCTTGACAAAAAAGTTGCGCATTTTTAATATCTTTCGAACGGTATATCATTTACTTCATTCCGATTAATAGTTTAGAAGTAATTGCAAAAACAGTTCATGCAAAATCGAGAAATCCGGAAATCCAAATCAACTATATTCAAAACTGCTCTTAAATGGTAGGAAATCTGTAAAAATGATCAAAACGAAAAAGTTGCGCCTAATCCACAGCTTTCCAATGATATATCATGTGCATAAATCGGATAAACGGTTGAAAAATGAAGAGCAAAATACTGCTCGATATGAAAAAATCTGCGAAATAGTTTTTTACCATATTTAAAATTACTTCTAAACTGTTCTGAATTTCAAAAAATACTTGAAATCAATAAGTTTCGCAATTTTCTTGCGAATCCAACGGTATATTGTATGCGTTATTCCAATAAACGATGTGCAAACCGTGGCCAAATTACAGTCCGCCCATACAAAATGACGCGAAAATCCGATTATTGTTTTTTAAAAATAACCTGAAAAATATTTAAAATTTTAAAAAACTGTTAAAACATAAAAGTTTCGGAATTTTATAAGCTTTCCAACGATATATCATTTGCGTAATTCCGAGAAACGGTTCAAATATTATAATCAAAACACGTAAATTGTATGTACAATAGCGAGAAGTTTAAGCTACTATAGCGAGAAGTTCAAGCACGTGTACAAGAAAAGTTCAGAATCGGTTATAGATCCTTAATCTACAACCGGTTGTAGAATAGCTGGGCTATATATATATATATATATATATATATATATATATATATATATAGAGAGAGAGAGAGAGAAAAGCTTTCTTACGTAACAACTCTGTGGACACGCCAATATAGTCCATCAATCATGCTTTGAGATTCCAAGTTATGGCTGAATCAAACTTTCCATCTTTGCATTTCCTTCTTATTTGATGATGTTTTAGATTTCCTCTTTTGGTCCGATTTGGTCCCACCTGCACCGGCCTAGCTTCTGCTCTGGACACCTACAACGACGTGCTGCCCTATGCCTGCAGGGCTAGTCTCTCGTGATGTCCTCTCTTCGGTTCCAGTTCAGCCAAGGGTGTGGCACTCTTCTTATTTTCCCATTCGGTTTGCCCAGGTCGCCATGGATCCCGTTAGGGAGATCTGATTGAAGAAGATCCCATGGCGGAAGATTTTTTTCCGTTTAGCCTCTTCAGGTCGCCGCGGACCCCGTTGCCCAGCCCGTTCCTTCGGTGCCCCGTACCACCTTCTTCTAGCTGTAGGCGCCACCTCTACCGGGAGCTCCGTGCCCCGGCAGGCCACCCTAGGCGGCGTCCCTGCAGGCGAGCTCCCTATCCTGGCCGCCAACCCCACCCGGCGCCCCGACCAGCTAGCTTCCCAACACCAACGGCCATCGCCCTAGTCCGGCGACCGCTGGCTTGCCTCCCCGATCCGAACTCCATGGATTTCCGTGTCCCGGACTAGCTCCTGCCGCGGGATCAGCCGCCGACGCCCGTTCACTCCACATTAGGCATTGGCGCCTCCTCGGGATCCACAGCCCCGCATCCTGCTGGAAGTCCACGATTTTGATATTTGCTGCAGGCGCATCTGCTGCATCTCTCCTCGCCGCCGTAAGCCCCAAATTGCCTCGCCTTCTTTTAGCTAGCAATTCAATTAGTCTTCATGGATTTATTCTAGTTAATTTAGTCTGGGTGTCGAATAAGTGTATTTTCCTGTGTTGTCGTATGCAGATTTTCTACCTAATGCAATGTCTAGCTAGCATGTATAGGCCTTTTTTTGTCTACAGTCAAGTGTTTCTTTTTGTCTACAGTCAAGTGTTTCTGCTGCCTCGGATTGATAGATGGCAACTGAATTTCCATTCCATCTCTGAATACTAGTAAGAATGACAAGAAACTCAATTATTCTGATATTGCACCAATCCACAATCTTTCTTTTGCCATTCTTTCTTTCGTATTATAAAATAATACCACTGATCACTGACCACAGTTTTGTGTGTATATATCCTTTCTCTCTGCTTAGATGAAACCACCTTTTATGTGATGGGTAGGAGTAACAATTACGTAGAGAGGATTTTAGAAATAAGATGAGCTGGCATTAGATGAAGACAAAGTCTTATTGCCAAAAATAATATTTATATAGTAGTGATGCCCTTATGTATACATATGGTACTTTTTATTGGCTGATTGGAACCATTTGGTACTTACATATGCAGCTTTTATGCCCATGTGTGGCTCTTCACATATAAATCTTAGTTCACGCAGCAACATCTAAATAATAATAAAGAAATTGACATCCAAATGATTCTAGAACTTCATTGGTTTTGCTGTGAAAGCCGTTTTATTGTTGAGAGCAATTCAAATTTAAACTAGAACCTTCTATCTTGCTGTCTAGAACTGTTACGCCTTTTGCTCACGCACCTTTTTCTAGCACTCAAGACTCTTTTTTGCTCAGGTTGTCGGCCTCGATCTTTTCTTGTAGCCTTGATAACATTTTGAAAGATCAGAAAACCAATTCAGCTGAGATACAATCATTCTTGTATTGATCACCTGCACTAATCTGCTAGCTATTAGCTAGGAATGGTGTGCATGCGAGCCTTTCAATAGAATCATTTTGATGTGTTTTAGTTGTCTCACAAAAGCTCCATCATACTCCTATGTGATCCTCTATAAATTTCCAATCTGAGACACTCCTAGGGAATCTTGTGAGGCACGCATGTTATAAAATTTGTATAGTAGTTTTAATTTATCCGAGAATTTTTGTGTTCTTTGACTATAATGAATATTCACACGGTTATTGAAAAAGTTTTGAACTAGAACCTTTGTTGCCACCGTTTAGAACGGCTACACCTTTTGCCCACGCACCTTTCTCTACCACGTGTGGCTCTTTTTATTTCGAGAATTCTTTCCATTTCATTATTCTTTCTAAAATAGAACTTTTTTTGGTAATAGAATGATAATCCTTAGCTATGAAATATAGGCAATTTTTCCTTGGTTTTGTAAATGAAATCGTACACTTTTAAGGCCTATTTACTAGTATATAAGGGGCCATGGCATGCCCATTCAACGGAAAATGCTCACATAGTCACACTTCTTTGTGCACGCACCATTGGGTTATATGTCTAGAACCATTTGAGGAACACATTGGCACCGTTCTTTTCTTATCTTGGAACTCTTTGCTAAAATGCTTTATTGAAGATTTGCTGATGCCCTTGCGTATAGATATGGCACTTTCAGAGACAGTAACACTTATCTGTGATGCCAGCTGTAATACATCTTGACAGCGTAGCCATGAAGAATGTAACGCTGTATAATATTAGATTTTTAGTGTAGCACTGTTGTGCATCATGGTGACATAAAGAAACGGATCTTTATTATTTGCCTATACAATACCCTGAGTTCAACCCCTCTCTGGTAAACAAGTTTTCACACTGGAAGGCATTGGGGATAATCAGGGAGTTATGGGGATGGGGTTGAAATTTATTGACGAAAATAATTTTGTACTGTGGTGATTCCCTTGTGTTAGATATGGCACTTTTTGTTTGGGGGGTTGGAACCTTTTGGTACATACACATGCACCATTCTGCCTATCTCTTGCACCAGGATGGCTGAATAATGCGAAGGTATGAAGCTAGACCTTTTTCCTCCGCTCTTCTAGTATTTGTGTGCTTGATCTTCAATTTATCTGGCAGCGTGTGTCAGCTGTTTTGTGTTATTGTTTGATAAGGGAAATGCTGATTTGATCAGTCACGCTCTACCAGGAAATAAAACACTATAGTAACTTTGCAATTTGATTAGGAAAAATGTTTATGCCTAAGATCTTGTTGTCCCGAACCATTGAAATTATCCTATGAGCACTCTAACTGTCAATTTGATTAGTAACAAAAACACTATAGTAACTTTTCAATTTGATTAGTAACTTTCCAATCTCAGCTTCCTCTTATACGCGTGCATCTGGCCGTTCTGAACTCGAACTTTTGTTGGCAACTTCTAGAACTGTTCCTCACGCATCCTTCCGTAACACGAGTCGCTCTTTTTATGCAATTATTGAAATTAATTCAAACTTGAACCAGAACCTTTGTTTCACCACCTAGAACCATTGCGCTCTTTTTATATGTAGGGTTTCTAAGGATGGTCAAAACTTCACTATGATAAAAGGTCAAAACTTCACTATGATTGAAATATTCGTGTTCTCCCCCAAAAAGAGATATAACTTTGCATATACTCATAGTGATTCACCTAGCAGCTTTGCCCATGGATAGGTCTGTGCAGTACTTTAGGGCGTTTTTATGCTGCTTGCATTTTTGACCCGTCAAATGAATATTTGCGTGAATACCAAAAGTGTTAGAAATTGAACTAGAATCGTTTTCTTTTCATCTAGAACTCTTTCTCTATAGTGCATGCACCTTTTCTTAACACGTGTGGCTCTCTTCTTAAGTTTTTATTTTAATGTGGTACTTATGTCCACTATGTTGGTTTGGTAAATTTTTATGGGCACCTTTTGAATGTATGCGTGGAACTGTTTGTCAAACACACAGGCACCGTTTGAGTGTATGCGTGGAACTGTTTGTCAAACACACAGGCACCATTTGAATGCTAGCTCTTTCTGGTTCTTTCAGTTTTATTCCCACATGTGTCCACACGATTTGTGCTCATACCTGCTCTGAACGTTTTTTTGGTGGTGGTGCAGGCTGAACCATGTTGTTCGGCGTCGTCGGCAATCTGGTCTCATGACGGTGATGCCATACCTATTCCGGCAAGACTCTCACTACTCCTAGACAGCTACCCGTCCACTCAGGATCCCTAAGGCTTTCACCCAGCTCTGCTATGAGAGTCACGGTCTGTATGGTACTTTTTTTCGATAAAGAGCGCTTTATTACTTAAAAGTTTTAAGTTTACGCCCGGCCTCTGCATAACAAAGATGCACACAGCCCAAGGAATGAACAGGTCTCAAAAAAAAAGACAAGACAAGATTACATATCATACTGAGTAATTGTAAAATTGCCTAAGTAGAAGCACTAATCCGTAAGCTATGCGGCCATCCATGTTGGGAAAAAGTATCCCGCACCGTTGCTTCCAGTCGTGCACAGACCTCCGTATAGAGGTCTCGATCCTGTGGACGCTGCAGAGCAGACCACAAACGGAGTGTACCAGTAGCTCTGTAGATAACCTGCAAAATGGAAGAATTTTTATCATTAAAAACTTTATCATTTCTACATAGCCATAGCGACCAAATAAAGGCAATCACTCCCACCCTAATATGCTTTTTGAACCTATTGTCTATACCATTTAGCCAATTCCCAAATATATTGGTAATACTGCATGGTGGTAACAAGGTTGAAGCTACATGGATGACTGACCATATAGATCTAGCGAAACGGCAATGGAAGAACAAGTGTTTAATTGTTTCATCCTGGTGACAAAAAACACACTTTTTACTTCCATGCCAATTCCGTTTAGCAAGATTATCTTTCGTTAAAACAACTCCTTTACGTAGGTACCATCCAAATACCTTTATCCGTAATGGGATTTTTAACTTCCAGAGCTTATTGTTGCTAATTTTATCGATTGGCACATCGGGTAAAATAAGAGCATTGTACATAGATGCTACAGAAAATTTTCCATTCTCATGTAGATTCCAACGGAATTCGTCATGTCCATCTTGTAGTTGGATGTTTGCCAAACGTAAGAATAGGGCATTCCAATCTGCAAGTCTTTGTCTGGACAAATCCCTTCTAAAAGTCACAGAAGGTGGAGAACTTTCCATAACTTTAGCGAGAGTATCCCCTTTATGACGTACAATACTATATAAGGCCGGATACTGTTCCCGAAGAGTGGCATTACCAAGCCATTTATCTTCCCAGAACCGTATCTCTGTACCATCCTTAATAGAAAAAGAACCTAGGCCAAAGAAAAATTTCTTTGTTGCCATAAGTCCAGCCCAAAAATGTGAATCACCCGGTTTCCAAACAACCTGCGATAACGCTTTTGGACCAATGTATTTTCTTTTAAGAATGGTTTGCCAAGTCCCCTCCTCCGTAAGTAGCTTAAAAAGCCACTTTCCCAGTAAGGCTGTATTTTTGACCTGGAGGTCATGAATACCAAGCCCACCCTGGTCTTTAGGAGAGCACAACACACTCCATTTGGCCAAACGATATTTCTTTTTCTCAGAGTCCCCTTGCCAAAAGAATCTAGACCGGTAATAATCCAGTTTATGCAAGACTCCTTTAGGCAGGAGAAAGAATGAAATCATATGTAGTACCATATTAGATAGTACTGAGTTAATGAGTATCAATCTCCCTCCAAGGGACAGTAATTTACCTTTCCAGTTACTAAGACATTTTTGTAGTCTCTCCTCGACGAGTTTCCATTCGGCAATTGTTAGTCTCCGATAATGAATCGGAATACCCAAATACCGCATAGGAAAATGTCCCTGCCCACAACCAAATAAATTGGTGTATGCATTGACCTCGTCCTGAGCCTCGCCAAAGCAGAACAATTCACTTTTATGGAAGTTAATTTTTAACCCTGATAATTGCTCGAAAGCTGAAAGTATAAGTTTCAGATTTTGTGCTTTCTCAAGGTCATGTTCCATAAAAAGAATAGTATCATCGGCATATTGAAGGATGGATAATCCCCCATCAACAAGGTGGGGGATTACTCCTTCAATGAGACCATCATTCTTTGCACGTTCGACCATGATGGCAAGCATATCCGCCACTATATTAAATAGCAATGGCGATAAGGGGTCACCCTGTCTCAACCCTTTCAAAGTCTGGAAGTATTTGCCAACATCGTCATTCACTTTGATGGCAACACTACATCCAGACACGAAAGAATCAATCAAAGAACGCCACTCAGCTGAAAAACCTTTCATTCTAAGTGTTTGATGGAGAAAAGACCATTTAACTTTATCATAAGCTTTTTCAAAATCTAACTTTAAAATAACCCCATTCAACTTTTTAGAATGTAGTTCGTGAACTGTTTCATGCAAAGTTACAACTCCATCTAGAATATTCCGTCCTTGCATGAAAGCAGTTTGAGAAGGCCGAACAACATGATCAGCAACCGTGTTTAGTCTTAGGGTGGCCACTTTGGTGAAAATTTTGAAACTAACGTTAAGGAGACAGATTGGTCGATATTGTTGGATCCTTTCTGCTTCATTAACTTTAGGTAACAAAACGATCTCACCAAAATTAAGACGAAACAATTCTAGTTGGCCAGCATGGAGCTGACGAAACAAATCTAGAAGGTCAACTTTGATAGTTTCCCAAAAGGTTTGGTAGAACTCAGCTGGAAAACCATCAGGACCCGGTGCTTTGTTGTGCTCCATTTGGAAAATAGCTTTTCTTACTTCCTCTTCCGAGTAATCAGCAGTAAGAAAATTATTTTCCTCAACGGAAACCTGGGGGATATCATCTATTTGAGACTCATCCATAAAGAAGTTTCCCTCATCGGGTGCCCCAAACAGATTTTTGTAATAACTAGTAATATAATTTTTAAGATTATCCAGTCCCTCAATCGTACCTTCTTCCTGAACAAGAGTATGAATACGCTTCTTCCTGTGTCTGCCATTGGCTATACTATGGAAGTAGCGAGTATTTGAGTCTCCTTCAAGAATAAATTGGCTCTTGGAGCGTTGGTACCATTTGAGTTCCTCCTCTCGGAGAAGGCTTGCTATCTTCGCATTAGACTGATTTTTGAGGTCAATCTCTTGCGCAGACAGGGGACCGACCTCAGCTAAGGCTTCTAAGCCATCAATGATGGAAGAAAGCCGTGCCTTCTCCTTTTTTAGAACACCCGTTACGTGACGAGCCCAACCACTTAGGTGACTACGTAAAGGACGTATTTTGATATTCCACCTTTGTATTGGAGTCGTCGCAGTAATTGGTCTATCCCATACCGTCTTCACCATCTCAAGGAATCCTTCCCGTTGTAGCCATCCAAGCTCAAACTTGAATCGGCGACTACATGGTGGTTTAGGCTTTCCTGTAGTCAAGAGTATGGGAGCATGATCCGAAAATCCTTCAATACGCTCGAGAGCCCGAACAGAAACCATAGGAAATTTAGATTCCCAATCGGCATCCATAAGCACTCTATCAAGTTTCTCGTATGTAGGATTCGGAAGGTTGTTTGCCCAGGTGAATTGTCTTCCGACCATCGTCACTTCTCTTAAATCCAAGCTGTCTATAACAGCATTGAATAGAAAAGGCCAGTGATCGTCGAATCGACCTTTACTTTTCTCATGACGGAACCTTAGCAAATTGAAATCGCCCCCAATTAAAATTGGATATGGGTTATCCTTTGCCAAGTTTACCAATTCACGAAGAAAGTCGGCCTTATATTCATCCTGTGCGGCTCCATAAACGGCCACCAGACTCCATGTGAAGTTATCGGCTCTATTACGAATATGGAGTTTAATGTGATAATCTCCACTCGAATGAGCTATAACATCCATCGTGTCTCTTCGTACTCCTAGTAGGATGCCCCCCGAGCGACCTCGGGGAGGCTGGGATGTCCATTCAAAGTCCACACCACCGGATAAACGGTTAAGTAGACGTTGAGAGAAATCCCTTCTACCAGTTTCTGAAATAGCCACAAAATCTAAGTTGTGATCATTAATGCAATGAGCGATATGTAGATGTTTAGCCAAGTCACCAAGACCTCTGCTATTCGTAAACATACCATTCATTGAGACACAATCTTAGTTTTTGGATTTCTGCCTCTTTTCGAGGCTCTGGAAGAAGAGATTGACTTTGATTTTCGACCGGATGCACACAGGTCATATAATGAGCCCGGCATGGTTTCATTTAAGTCAATCTCAGAAACAACACCGACCATACTAGAGAGAAGCTGACCATCCATTGTGGCAATCGCATCCTCTTCATCTAGTTCGGTAATCTCTACATTGTTCTGTAGCTTTGGGCAGACCTTTAAACGGTCATACTCCATATGCCATAGAACACTTGCAGACAAAGAAATCTCACTATCATTTTTCCCCAGTCTAATGCCTACCGCATTCAACTTAGAAGAAATAACTGGAGTAGATAAAGGAATAAAAGAAGAGGACTTAGAGTTCATACCAGTTAAGTCGAGGTTCAAAGCGGCTTTGCACCGCATTGCCTTCTTCATAGTATCCTCATCTGTCGTAGAAGATCCATCCTCCGCCACCACATGCCTATTACTACGCCTCACCATAGGTGCACAAGGCATAGTGCATGGCAGTGTCGGTGGAGAGGGGGCCGAGGTGGAAGACGCAGGGAGCGTTGGTGAAGAAGCATGAACGGGAGATGTCGGCGGTGTATAACACCCAACATCCCGCGAAAAAGGCTCCTCCACCAACAGGGACCGGAGTGACGTCGAGGAACCGGTAGCCAGCGAAACGGGTGGGGGTGGCGATGATGTAGAACCCCAACCCATCGCGGACCCGTCCACCAGCAGCGGCGAAACAGGTGGGGGTAAAGTTGCTGAAGAACCCCCACCCAGGCGAGGAAACACCAGGACCCTGGGCCTCCAGCAGCTTTGCGGCAGCGACCGCACATGCAGCAGCAAGCGAGGCTGCCGCCTCACTCTCCGCAGGAGGATCACCAGCCAGCAGCGGACCAGCAGTAGGCCCCGTCGACGTCGCTGCAAGCCCATCAGCAGCCCGAGGCAAGCTGAGCGCCGGCCGCTCGTCCGCCAGCCCGCGACCAGGCGAACCGAGAGGCGGGGACGCCGATGTCGTCCGTGCGAAGGCCGCACCAAGCAGCGGCTGAGATGGAGACGAAGCAGCCCGATGCAGCCCATGAATCGGAGGAGAAAAACCAGCCAAAAGACCTGAAGACAAGCGCAAGGCCTCCACGATTTCCTTCCCGCGCGGCGTAGATGGGTTAGGATTAATTGGCGTAACAGCAATAGCAGCCAAAGAACCCTGTGAAACAGATTTGCCATGCACCGAGGAATTCCCCCCATGTGGCTTATCTACATCCATGGAGGCCGAAGTCGAAGAGGAATCTCGAATGTGAGCATCATCCCGAGGGTTATCCTGCCCCGGACCATCAAAACCAGCATCATCATCACTTTTACGCTTCCAAAAGAAAGGAGTGAAACCTTCATCTGGAACAAAATCCACCGGCTCCCGACGAAAAAAGAAATCATAACCTTTTAGCTGCACTGTTACAGAAACACCAAGACAAGCATAGCCCAGAATATCATTGTGCTTATCCAAATTTTTAGGCTCATTCATCGCTACCAGAATACGCACGACACCTCGACTCCTGAGAGAAACCAGATCAACATCGAGAGTTGTGCCAATGAGAGACCCAACAGCCCATAAACCAAGAAAGTGTCTCACAGTATGAGGAACACCATCAACATGTACCCATACCGGCTGAAGCTCAAACTTATGAGGAACATCTTGGGCCTTCCAAATGCTGACGGACATCTGAGCAGAAGAGTCAGGCACACCCATCTGGAAACCATCAACCCTTTTTAAATCATCAGTAGTGGGAAAACTCACTAGATAAGCATCATCCCCATGGGGTATAGCTTCCCACTTCCACTGAGAGCTCAACGGACAGATCCGTGCCATAAGCTTCTGAATCGCCACGGCAGAAGCAGAACCACCTGAAATTTTAATAAAGGCGGTTGGCGAGCCCTTCGGAGCAAGATGAGCCTTATACACATTATCTGGCAGCCTCATACAAAGCGACTCCTCACAAGCTGGTCCACCCACAAACGCCTGGGGCTTAGGAAGCTTCAGCGTAGGGCACCTGAGAGTTGGGTGCGTCGAGGTATCACACACAAGGCAGTAGTGCTGGGCCTTGCAATCTTTAGTAGCATGAGTATCCACTGAGCATTTCCAACATTTGCCAGGTTTAGAAGGAACAACAACATCCGCAACAGCCGGAACAGGAGTAGACTGACCAACCTGGTCTGGCTGCGACATGGGGACGGGCAAAACCACACCCCCCCGCACCACCAGGTGGAGGAACAAAAGGAGCCTGTGGAGGAACGAAAGGCGCCCGAGGGGGAGGCGCCCCTTGCGAACTGGCCGCACCCGAGTTCTTCTTTTTCTTCCTTTTGTTCTGGACCGGGGCTGCAGCTTGCTGAACAACCACTGGCTGGAACGGCGGAGCTCCGACCTGCTAAAAAGAACCCCCTGGTTGCCCGAACGGTGGAGCATAGAAGGGTTGCTGATAGGTCGGCACCTGCTGGAATGGCGGCGGCGTCATCTGAAACTGCTGCGGATATCCTGGGATATACGCCGGCGGCCCAGGTTGTCGAGAAGGAGCTTGCAGTGGTTGAAGAACTGGAGGGGCAGACGGCGCAAGGGGCTGCGGGAAGGGCACGGCCGCCCCCTGCTGCGTACCGCCAACACCTTGCTGCGTGGAGGGACCTGGAGCATTAGGCCGAGCCTGCCCCCCCTGCTGGCTGACGGCGGGAGGTCGAACACCAGGAAGACCAGACGAGGACGGGCGCTGCCCAGCCATGGCCGGCGTGTCCCGGACCACCGAGGCGAAGCTCCTGGAAAACGGCAAGGGCCGGGACGAAGTAGAACTTGGCGGTGATGGCGAACTTGGCGACGATGTCGAACTTGGCGACGAAGGCGACCTTGGCGGAGGGGAAGTGACAGCCGGCGGCGGCGGCTGGGAACATCGAGGACGAGGCGCAGGAAACGTACGATGGCAGGGAAACCCTAGGCCGGACCCAAAGCGACCTGAAACGTTTCGCCAGGTGTCCCAACCCGTAACGATTGCCAGCAACACCGATATGCGATCGATCGTCGCAATTGACGGGCCCTTGATTAGCTCTGATTTGAAAAATCCCCAGATTGGAAGGAGCCGTCATCTCCGGCGAAGCAACCGCAATAGCCGTCGCGCCTGGCGTCGACGAAACAGCGACCGTCGACGAAGAAGCCCTGTCGACGAGGTAAACGCGCACCGACGACGGCGAAGCACGGGAAGCAGAGACCGTCCCCGACGTCGCAGGTCCCTCAGCAAGGGCGGTGCCCAGGAAGTCGCCGAGTACTGGTAGCAGAGTGACCCGGCGGCGCGGCAGAGGTCCTCTCCATGCTCCCATTCTCGGCGCCTTGCCCAGAAGAAAACCAGTCGGCGAGGACGAGGCAGCACGACGATCCTTTTCTGCCACCGACGACCGAACTGGCGAGGACGACCTTGCTCGCTCCACATCCCTGCAACCGCAAAACACGTACCTCCGAATAAGAAGCCGATGAAGCGCGCTCCCACGATCTGGACACCGGCGTAGGATAGCCAATTTTGGCCCAGAAATCCTCGACGATCTCCGTCGGAGACAGCTCTGGATTTCTGATGATCGGCGGCACCAACGGGTCCTCAACGATGCCCTGCCACGCGACCGCCTCCGCCAGCCCCTCGGCGTCATCATCCGACACCTCCCCGGCGAGACAAGCAAAACGCGATCCCGACGAGGGCGATGGAGGTGGCGGCTGCTTCAGGGGGGCAAGGGTCAGCCGGCGGCGGCCTCGTCGCCCGACGCCTCGCCTGTCCTCCGTCATTCGATGCTTGCTCACTCCTTCCTCATCTCCAAGTACGAATAACCGGAGATCGCTGAGAAAACAGCCCGCCCGCCCAGCGCCCCAGGACGGAGATCGTCTGGGGTCGAGCGTCACGCGCGGCCGCACACTCCACCTCACAGGCGTAGCTACAGATCAGCTCCGCCGGCCGCCGCACCTGGCCGGCGTGGATCGCAACAGCACCTGCCGCCTATGCAGCAGGCGGCATGCCGTGCAAGCAGGATGGGCGAGGGAAGCCAGAGGAACCAGGAATAGTAAAACTGGAGTCACGGTCTGTATGGTACTTGTTCGATGAAATGCTAGGCATGTTGGTGTGCTTTCAAATTTGAATAGTTCATCAGCCTTAGTTCTATTTTCTGAAATTAAATTATTCTGAATTGTGTTATCAGTTGTGACCGATGAATAGTCTGTAGATTTATGGTTTGCCTCCGTGTTGCGCGTGTGCGATGACCTTTCATGGTTCTGAAGCTAGTGTGCTGATCAGTTGATGCATTGCTCTATCTTGCGTAATTTATATGCCTTTTTTCTGCCCACACGCTGTATCTATTAATGCCAGCAAGCGTATGTTGTCATGGGTGATTTATTTTAGGTGTGTCAACAATGCGTAGAAGCATTCACTTGCCCTGTTTGAGCTAAATCTTCTCCATGGGTCTGGACTGTTCTCGAGTTCTTACATTCTATTTCACTGAAAAAATCCCATGGCGCTATATGCAACTAATGGTAGGGTCATGCTCAAGCTCAAAGTAGCTGCAACCTGTAAATTGTTAGCTTTTAAATTGATTGTCACCTACAAATGTGAAACCATTTTTCTTTCAATATGCAAGGATGTTACTCTTTCTAAATAAGATAGTTGTCGGCTACAGACATAATCATTTATTTATTTGCTCCTAAATTCCAACCCATGTTTGTGTAGTAGTTTTGAGTTTTCTCGTGGATTTTTGCATTTTTACCTTTTAAATGAGTATCTACGCAATTATTGAAATTAATTCAAACTTGAACCAGAACCTTTGTTTCACCACCTAGAACCATTGCGCTCTTTTTATATGTAGGGTTTCTAAGGATGGTCAAAACTTCACTATGATAAAAGGTCAAAACTTCACTATGATTGAAATATTCGTGTTCTCCCCCAAAAAGAGATATAACTTTGCATATATAGTGATTCACCTAGCAGCTTTGCCCATGGATAGGTCTGTGCAGTACTTTAGGGCGTTTTTATGCTGCTTGCATTTTTGACCCGTCAAATGAATATTTGCGTGAATACCAAAAGTGTTAGAAATTGAACTAGAATCGTTTTCTTTTCATCTAGAACTCTTTCTCTATAGTGCATGCACCTTTTCTTAACACGTGTGGCTCTCTTCTTAAGTTTTTATTTTAATGTGGTACTTATGTCCACTATGTTGGTTTGGTAAATTTTTATGGGCACCTTTTGAATGTATGCGTGGAACTGTTTGTCAAACACACAGGCACCGTTTGAGTGTATGCGTGGAACTGTTTGTCAAACACACAGGCACCATTTGAATGCTAGCTCTTTCTTGTTCTTTCAGTTTTATTCCCACATGTGTCCACACGATTTGTGCTCATACCTGCTCTGAACGTTTTTTTGGTGGTGGTGCAGGCTGAACCATGTTGTTCGGCGTCGTCGGCAATCTGGTCTCATGACGGTGACGCCATACCTATTCCGGCAAGACTCTCACTACTCCTAGACAGCTACCTGTCCACTCAGGATCCCTAAGGCTTTCACCCAGCTCTGCTATGAGAGTCACGGTCTGTATGGTACTTGTTCGATGAAATGCTAGGCATGTTGGTGTGCTTTCAAATTTGAATAGTTCATCAGCCTTGGTTCTATTTTCTGAAATTAAATTATTATGAATTGTGTTATCAGTTGTGACCGATGAATAGTCTGTAGATTTATGGTTTGCCTCCGTGTTGCGCGTGTGCGATGACCTTTCATGGTTCTGAAGCTAGTGTGCTGATCAGTTGATGCATTGCTCTATCTTGCGTAATTTATATGCCTTTTTTCTGCCCACACGCTGTATCTATTAATGCCAGCAAGCGTATGTTGTCATGGGTGATTTATTTTAGGTGTGTCAACAACGCGTAGAAGCATTCACTTGCCCTGTTTGAGCTAAATCTTCTCCATGGGTCTGGACTGTTCTCGAGTTCTTACATTCTATTTCACTGAACAAATCCCATGGCGCTATATGCAACTAATGGTAGGGTCATGCTCAAGCTCAAAGTAGCTGCAACCTGTAAATTGTTAGCTTTTAAATTGATTGTCACCTACAAATGTGAAACCATTTTTCTTTCAATATGCAAGGATGTTACTCTTTCTAAATAAGATAGTTGTCGGCTACAGACATAATCATTTATTTATTTGCTCCTAAATTCCAACCCATATTTGTGTAGTAGTTTTGAGTTTTCTCGTGGATTTTTGCATTTTTACCTTTTAAATGAGTATCTACGCAATTATTGAAATTAATTCAAATTTTAACCAGAACCTTTGTTTCACCACCTAGAACCATTGCGCTCTTTTTATATGTAGGGTTTCTAAGGATGGTCAAAACTTCACTATGATAAAAGGTCAAAACTTCACTATGATTGAAATATCTGTGTTCTCCCCCAAAAAGAGATATAACTTTGCATATACTCATAGTGATTCACCTAGCAGCTTTATTGCCCATGGATAGGTCTGTGCAGTACTTTAGGGCGTTTTTATGCTGCTTGCATTTTTGACCCGTCAAATGAAGTGTTAGAAATTGAACTAGAACTGTTTTATTTTCATCTAGAACTCTTTCTCTATAGGCTCATGCACCTTTTCTTAACACGTGTGGCTCTTTCTTAAGTTTTATTCTAATGGGGTAAATTTCTTATGTTGGTTTGGTAAATTTTATGGGTACCATTTGAATGTATGTGTGGAACCTTTTGTCAAACATACAGGCACCGTCAGACGTTATACAAGAACTCATTGTTGAACCGTTTATGGTTCCACTTTACTCAGACAGGTAGTTGTCTTGCTAGGTAATTGTTTTTGCCCCATTCAATACAGATGATACCTTCTGTGCCATGAGCTTAAAATGCAGGATATTTCTTTCTAGATGCTTAATGTCTACCAGCGTGACTATTTAGCAGAAGGGAAGTAAATTTTTATTGTTGCTGTGGCTTTCAGATCAGAGTGGGTTATAGAGTGAGATACTCTGGGCATGGAACACCCTCACAGTACTGTCACTAAAGGAGAAGGATGATCTCCGTCGGGATGTAACACCTCTTTATAAAGTTCCTGGGCTCTTGGATGCTCTCCTTCAAGTTGTAGGTGCTTGGTAATTCCCTTTCTCTCTCCCAGTTGGATGTGGGTTTACAGAATCATGCATTCTATCTGAAACTTTATAGTTCTCCAAGGTTCCCAATTCCATTGTCATCAACTGATTAATTATCTGCATTTTTTTTAAAAAAATGATCAAGCTAGCATAATCATTATGTTTGTTTGGCTCTGGAGATGTATGACAATTGGACATATATATGCAGGTCTGTCATTTGTTCTTTACCTAGATGGGCCCTAGCAGGAAGAAGCTAATCTGGAGCTGGGCAGCGTGGTGGCATTCTGCTTGCGTCCGTGACGCACTCGCGTGCAGCATCAGCAAATGGGAGCTACCTCTCACTGCTAGAGAAATAGACGGGGAGGAGTGTCCATGGATGGTGGACAGGTTGGCAAGCTCCCGCATGGTCCAGGCACGAGCATCAATTTGATTTCCTGGCTGTAGTGTCTCGTTGTGGCAAAGAGATAGGATGAGAGCTATTGCGTCAGCCTGGAACCGATCAGATCGGGCGGTTGTAATGGTGTATTATCCCGTTACGGTAAAGAGAGAGAAGAAGAGAGCCTTCGGTCAGCCTGGAACCAGTCTGATCGTGGACTGACACACCACGATCCCCTGTAAAAGCTGATCAGTTTGGCTGAAAACCAGGAAAGCTGAAGAAAGTACTGTGCTTAGGCCAGACTAGGTTTCCCAAATTGGAAACATGTAAGAGGAAAGGGGCTGGCCCCCTTTGCTATTTATGCCATGCGAGCTGTAGAAACTAAATGGTCTCTAAAAAAGAGTGCGGATCTCAAAGCGAATAAAGGGTTCTGATTGCAACCACTAGAGTTTGCTATTGTATTACATCCACACTCTATATATATATGCTCTGGATGGTTATGTTGACCTGACTTGAACTGCCCGTCTTTGTGCGTGCTGCGGCTGTTCTACCTTGATTAATCCATGCTGCCGCTAACGTCTCTGGTGTTTGTACTTGTTTCTAGGATCTAGTTCAACTCTTTACAATTGCGTACATCACGGTCCGATCGATCATGCCCAGATATGTTGCCAGATTTGGGATCGTGGTCGCCGCCGTTCTCGGTCATTAGTTTGTCTTTCGAATTTCTGTTCTGTTGGTTGTTACCGCTTGAATTTTGTTTCCTAGAGCATTAATTCTAGTCGAATTTTTGTCTTTACCTATGATGAATGTGTAATTTTAGCTATGAATAGGACATTTAGATCCGATGTCGCGGCGGCGTCGCCGTGGAAAACTCCGTCACATTTTTCCCCTCTGATTGTTGTTTTATTCAATTGGATGTTCTCTGGTATTCCTATATGTACTAGGTTAGTCGTGGACGTCGAATTGTTGCGCGAATTTGGTTTCAATGGATTTCCCGATGTGGCATTTTATCGTGGACGGGTGTTCTTGTTTGGCGGGAGCTGGTTGCTTGATTTTCCTCGCATCCTTTAATTATAGTGTGTTGATTTATATCAGAAATGCTCGGAATTTTGGTTTTATGAATTTGTTTGATACATTCTGATCCTCATTTGATGTCTTCTGATTGATAATAAAAGTGCACAGAGTTGTATGCGTACAGAGCATGTTGAACTTATTATGGATTGATTCCTGCACTTCTTTTGTTTCAAGGATGAACTGCTTGCATGATACGAGTCGAACTGCTATATAATTTTAAAATCCAAAAACTACGCGGACTTGTTCTGCGTATAGAACTTGTTGAACTTTGTATGGACGGATTCATGAACTATATAGACCATGACGTTGGACCGTTCTGGATATAACAGTTGAACTGCGGTGTTTTATAATAATAGATGGTAACACTATGTACATGTTATGTGTACAAAGCGAGATGAACTGTTCGGAAATACCATCCCGAACTTATCCGGACCCTACAACTGAACTCCTCTAGTATTCTAAGTTGAACTTCTGGGTATTTTTAATGAAATGTAAATCTGTATACTTCTCCTTTGAACAGATCTAGTTAAACTACTTTGAACCCCCGTGCTGAACTTTTCAGTATTGTACGACTGAACTTAGTATTGACAGAAGTTGAACTTCTATGGCTTTATTGCATCTTATAACTTCGTGGTGGCTTTGCGTACATAGCATGTTGAACTTATTGCGGATATAAACCTGAATTTCACCCGCAAGCTATGTTGAACTCTTACCTCTTAACTACTGAACTTCTATTGTATTTAATTGTGGAATAACTAAGTGGTCTTGTACTGCATGCAGAACTTGTTGAACTTCTTACAGACGCATCCATGAACTGTTCGGAAATGCATTGTAGTTGAACTTATGGTAATTTTTGGTATTATAGTTGAACTTATGGTAATTTTTTTAGATGATAACGGTATGTAATCTTAAATTGAGCAGGATACAGTAGTTGAACTGTTCGGAAATGCATTGTTGAACTTATTCGGATTCCGGACCTGAACTTCTATCGGTAAAAGAGTTATTCTACAAATAATTAATATTTTGTGGTTAAAAACATTTTATATTTGTTATTCTACAAATAATTAATATTTTGTTTTTTATGCTATGATATGTTTATTGAAAACGATGCGGTAGCCTAGGCAAATGAATTGTAGGTACCCTAACAACGCTGCGAGGCTTCGCCGCCCGTACGACGCGGAAGCGGCGACGGGTGGCGAAGTCGAGCCATAGCGTCAAAAAAATTATATTACGTGTGTGATGTCTAACGGGACCAGTTGGGAAACCCCAAGAGGAAGGTATGATGAGCACAGCAGTAAGTTTTCCCTCAGTTATGATACCAAGGTTTAATCTACCAGTAGGAGAAAGAAACCACTTCTGAAGGTTGTTGCTAGCTGACTTTGGCAACGGCGCCAGAGAAAGTCTTGCGCATGGTGTCGGTGCCAGGAACAACGTGGAACCTGCACACAACACAACCAAACTACTTTGCCCCAACTTACGGTGAGGTTGTCAATCTCACCGGTTTGCTGTAAACAAAGGATTAGACGTATAGTGTGGAAATAGATATTTGTTTATGGTAAAGTAAATAATGCTTGTTGAAAGTAAACAGTGCTTGCAGTAGATGGTAATATAAATGTAAAAGAATGGATCGGGGTCCACAGTTCACTAGAGGTGTCTCTCCATAAAGATAAATAACATGCTGGGTAAACAAATTACAGTTGGGCAATTGACAAAATAAAGAATGCATAGCAATGCATGTACATGCTATGAAGATCACTATGAGATTCAGTTGGGCATTACAACATAATATGTAGACCATAAGTCAACTGCATCTATGACTAATAATCCACCCGCAAGATATCATCCGAACAACCCTTGGGTATTAAGTTGCAAGCAATAGATTATCGTCTTAAGCAAAGTGTGTAATGTAAACAATACAAATGTCCTTGAACAAAAGATTGTTGTTTTCTCCCTAGTAGCAACAGCACATCTACAACCTTAGAAGTTATTGTCACTCTCCCAGATTACTAGAGGCATGATCCCACTATCGAGCATAAATACTCCCTCTTGGAGTCACTAGCATCTACTCGGCCAAGATATCTACTAGCAACGGAGAGCATGCAAGATCACAAATAGCATAGACATGATAAATCAACAATCAACTTGACATAGTACTCAATATTCATCGAATCCCAACAAACACAACATGTAGAATTACATAAAGATGATCTTGATCATGATAGGCAGCTCACGAGATCTACACCTGAGGTGCATGGAGGAGAAGACAACCATCTAGCTACTGCTATGGACCCATGGTCCAGTGGTGGACTACTCACGCATCACTCCGGAGGCTAGCATGGTGACGAAGAAGGCCTCCGGTGATGATTCCCCTCTCTGGCAGGGTGCCGGGAAGAGTTTCTAGACCCTCCTGATCTCGGGTCAACGACGGTGGCAGCTTGCAGTATGTTTCGTGGAAAAGTTATCGGTCCCTTAGGGTTTTCTCGACAAAGGGAATTTGTAGGCGGAAGGGAGATGTTAGAGGATGGACCAGGGGCCCACACCACCTGGTGGCGTGGCAGTGGATGGCCCGTGCCACCCTATGGTGCGGCCGCCTCTTGGTCCTCCTCCGTCTCTCCTTTGGACTCCGTCTTTGTGTTAGGTAAATAGGAACTTTGACTTTCGTTGCATCCAATTCCGAGAATATTTTCTGTGTAACTTTTATAAAACACAAAAATAGCAGAAAACAGGAAGTGCCACTGGCACTATGGCATCTTGTTAATATGATAGTTCCAGAAAATGCATAAAAATGCCACGAAGTGTAAACAAAACACAAAGCAATTGGTGTAAAACAAGCATGGAGCATAAAAAATTATAGATACGTTTGCAACATATCAGTGTGTACACTCGAACTTAGAGTTGGGGGTGAAGGGGGGTTTTATGTAGCCATATTATTTATTTGGCTCCATGATGGCGTGTAGATGTCCGCCCAGTTGGGAACCCCAAGAGGAAGGTATGATGAGCACAGCAGCAAGTCTTCCCTCAGTATGAAACCAAGGTTTATCAAACCAGTAGGAGAAAGAACCAACTTCCGAAGGTTGATGCTTGCTAGCTTCGCGACAGCTCCAGACAATTTATATATGGCGCCTCGTTTGGGGCGTAGCTTTGCACCAGCAGCAACGTGAAACCTGCACACAACACAACAAAGTACTTTGCCCCAACTTACAGTGAGGTTGTCAATCTCACCAGTTTGCTATAAACAAAGGATTAAGCGTATCGAGTGGTAAAAGATAGTAGTTTGCGAGAATGTAAATAAAGCGAAATGGTAATAACTATGTAAAAGAATGGACCAGGGTCCATAGTTCACTAGTGGTGTCTCGCCATAAGATAAATAACATGCTAGGTAAACAAATTACAGTTGGGCAATTGATAGAATAAATCAAGCATACAAATGTCATGAGGATCAGTATGAGATTCACTTGGGCATTACAACATAATACATAGACCGTAACTCAACTGCATCTATGACTAGTAATCCAGCCACCGGATGTCATCCGAGCAACCGTTGGGTATTAAGTTGCAAGCAATAGATTATCGCCTTAAGCAAAGTGTGTAATGTAAACAATACAAATGTCCTTGAACACAAGATTTTTGTTTTCTCCCTAGTAGCAACATCACATCTACAACCATAGAGATTTCTGTCACTCCCCCAGATTACTAGAGGCATGAACCCACTATCGAGCATAAATACTCCCTCTTGGAGTCACTAGCATATACTCGGCCAAGATATCTACTAGCAACGGAGAGCATGCAAGATCATAAACAACATAGAGATTATAAATCATAAATCAACTTGACAAAGTATCAATATTCATCGGATCTCAACAAACACAACATGTAGAATTACACAACGATGATCTTGATCATGATAGGCAGCTCACAAGATCTAAACATGAAGCACATGGAGGAGATGACAACCATCTAGCTACTGCAATAGACCCGTAGTCCAAGGTAGACTACTCACACATCACTCCGGAGGCAGGCATGGTGATGAAGAAGGCCTCCGGTGGTGATTCCCCTCTTCGGCAGGGTGCCGGGAAGAGCTTCTGGACCCTCCCAAGCTCGCATCAACGACGGCGGCGGCTTATAGTATGTTTCATGGAAAATTGATCGGGTATTTAGGTTTTCCTCACCGAGGAGAATATATAGGCGGAAGGACGGTGTCAGGAGGTGGGCCAGGTGGCATGGGCCAGGGGCTGGCCGCGCCACCCTATGGTGTGGCTGGCCCTGGTCCCCCTCCGTCTCTGCTTTGGACTCCGTCTCGTGTTTGGAGAAATAGGAACTTCGGTTTTTGTTTTGTCCAATTCCGAAAATATTTCCTATGTAGCTTTTCTGAAACACAAAAACAGCAGAAAATAAGGAACTGTCACTGTGGCATCTCGTTAATAGGTTAGTTCCAGAAAATGCATAAAAACGCCACGAAGTGTAATAAAACACAAAGCAAATGGTGCATAAACAAGCATGGAGCATCAAAAATTATAGATACGTTTGAGACGTATGAAGCATCCCCAAGCTTAACTCCTGCACGTCCTCGAGTAGGTAAGTGATAACAAAACAATAATTTTTTAGGTGACATGCACCAACACAATCTTGATCAAACGATGTAAAGCATGGAGTGCTGAGATCAAGTACTTAAAACATGGGTATAAAAGACATAATCTCGACAATAAAACTTAGCAACCATGTTATAGCATGAAAAGTAACACAAACAAAAGATCATGAGTAATGATGCATTGAAAGTCAAGTGTGTGTTTCAACCATATAGAAAAACATAGCAAAGTGGTTTTCAGCTTGTCCTTCATGGAATAACAAAACATAAATGCATAGGACACCTTCAAGTTTAAGAGGGCGACTAGATACAAATAATTTAAGAACAAGCAAAACCATAATAATGAATCAATCAATAATAAATTTTGGGACTATGCACATTATACTCAGAATGACAACTATGCTCTCTTAGACGGTGCATAAAGGTAGAAGGTGAAGACTCAACATAAAAGTAAAAGAAAGGCCCTTCGCAGAGGGAAGCAGTGATTGCAAATTTTATAAACCTCCAAAAATTATGATACTTACTAGCTTTGAGCTCTCATTGCCCCCTTCATAGGCATCTTGAGTGGTTAAGGTTAATGCGAGTACAATTACGAAGCATATGCTTAACAAATCATAAGTTGAAAATCTCATGTCCCATGAAGTACGAATACCCAAACCTCATGCTACTCGACTTAGGTCCCAAGCAAGTTCTTGTCATTGTAAGCATACATGTATCATTAAGAACGCCAACGGGGTACCTCTTGCCTGATGACATGGAACAAGCCCACATCAAAATGACAGGACAAACATACAATGAACACCTCGGCATCTCTTTTATTTACCATGGGTATTGCTTTTTATTTTGAGATGCGTCGTCGAATGTCCATTATGGGCATACTGTAAATTTCCACCATGAATGATGCATGGTTTAGATTAGCGGCCCAGGAGTTTCTCTAACACATATACAAACTCCATGAGCTCACAAGTTTCCAACTTATTTCACATTGCAGGTATCCATAAACAAAAGATCACGATATCAACTAAATGAGACAAAGTGCAATGTTGAAAGCTTGCCCCATGACGACATGGCTGGGCTAACTTCCAACTTACAATTTGCAAGGATAACATCAACATAAGAGAGCCACAATGGTCAAATTTATTAAAAGCAAGAAATTAAAGTGTGCCGTCAGGTTCGTGAGAGCTTTACTGACTAATTTTCACATAACACAAAAAGTTTAATTTGAAGGATAGATAAAAGCAAGACGAATTGTGCTTGGAATAAAAAATTTCTAATAGGTAGATATGGTGGACGCATTGGAAAACTTTGGTTTTTGGTAGTTGGATGCACGAGAAGTATTCCCTCTCAGTAGAAAATGAAGGCTAGCAACAGACTGGGAGCAACCAACTAAGAGAGCAATAATGGCCATAATCATGCATAGTGACAAAACATCATTAACTGAACCATAAAGTGGTATCACAATTCAAAAACCAAATGATCATAGAGGCTTATGGCGACTTGTTAAAGTCAAACATATTGTAAGCATGCGCCAAGTCAACCCAAATAAAGCATCAAAAGGAGAAAACCACAATAATATGCTCCCATATAATAAAAACAATGCATGATTCTTTCAAAGGCACATTAAGCAATCTCAGTCATTTGAGACAAGTCATGCTACAGCAAAAACTACTAAGCATACTATAAAAATAACATCAAGCATGACATGCAAAAGTCTAAGCCACAGTCTAAACAAGCTCCCATTTGTACCACTATAGTCATGAAACTTTTTTCTTTTTTCCAACACCATTCAACCTTTTTGAATCAACTCTTTTGAGATGAAAACCAACATAGACTAGTGGTCTAAATGCACCTTGATACAAAGATATAACAAGATCTGAACAAAAATCAAGGCGAAAAACGAAAGCTAAACGCAGTACTAGTGTGGGGACCCCGGCTTACCACCCGGGATACCCGTTATGCATACAATTCACGATCCCAGGAAGACCGTCATGAATCCACATAACAGAGTTGGCATTACAGAATACATCATCCATTACATAACGAGTTCAAAAAGTCTTACATGGCCACTTGGCCGAATTCAAATGCCACGCAGGGCAAGTTCAACTAACAGTTGCAGCGGATACAAGGGTAGTGTCAGTAGCCCGTGTCATGCCTCTACCCTACAGGCGACTTACCGGGAGACGGATCCTAGTTCGCATCGGCGTCGTCAAACTGCTCACCATCATCGGCATAGTCTTCACCATAATCTGACCAAGTTAATAGCCAGGGACAAAGCCGTGAGTACATTTTGGAAATATACTCGCAAACCATCTAAGAGAGAGAGTGATTGACATGCAGTTTGGCTGTAGCAAGGTGAAAGGCTCCAATCTAGTTTGCTCTACACTAACATAGTTTCTCTTGTCGATATAGCATGTCATACGACATCTCTATATCTTTGTTGCAAAACAATTTTTAGAAAACAGATTTGTAAAGTCTCTAGGGAAGGGGGAACTCATTTATTTTTCCAAGAACACCGATGGTCAATCACACATGACCACCTCCTTTCCTCGGCAGTTCCCTACAAGTACTCCGAACCACCATCGTGCCACGGCAGTACCCTCCGAGTACTCCATCCGGCACCTTTCTCCTTTTCTTTCCAAAAACACTTTTATAAAACCAAAACTTGACATTGGGCTAAGTAACGGTCGTCCCAACAGTCCATGATAGAGGACTCAGCTATTCGAATAGATTTACACTCTGCAGAGGTTGTACACTTTACCCACAAGATTCAATAAATCCGCCGGGATACCACCACGGTCCGTCATACACCAGTATGTGGGGTTTGGATAATCGAACCAATTCTTCCATCTACCTACCTTAGTACGGGTGCCTGCCCTATGGAGTTAACCTACCCGACAAACCCTAGCAGCCTACCTCCATTTCCTCGAGTGTAGCTCCAGTGCCACGGCGGGAGAACCCAAGTGTCTTCCGGCCGGATAAATCCCGAAGGATCCCGATTCACTATTGCCCATACTCTTGCGGCAACCCAGATTCCAGGGTCCTACAAAGCCTTATATTGTGTGAGGCTCCCCGCACTAAAGCAAATAAACTTTGAACTAAGCCCCGTCCCATACCAGGGTAATGTGGTTGCACGGATAAATTGTTCTGAGCGAACACTTAGTGATCACCAATGTCTTTTGAAAACCCACAACTCCTTTATCCCCCATAATCGTCTCCATTGGTCCAGAACCAATTTTGAAAACATTTCAGTGGAGTAGGTACTACCCCAAGGTTTTCGAAGACATTTTTCAAGAAATCTTTTGAGTGTTCCCATCCTAGAGTTTTTGGCTCCACTAAAGGTTTCCCAAAGGCTTTGCTGCTAATCAACAAGCCACTACTACAAGGATGGAGAGTAGGTGTTCAAGGGGGTCATCTCAAAGGATGATAACAATAGGCTTGTGGAGCTTGAGCCCATAATATAATTGCTACAAGAGCTATAGCAATATAAAAACATGCAGTTTAATAAACCTTTATGCAACCTGCAAAATAAGTGAATAGGATTCAGATATGCAACAAGTTTAGATGGCTTGCCTTGAGTGGCTTGTCCCTGGTCCTCCTCTTCTTGATACTCAAAGACTTCCCCTTCCTCGGTACACTCTTCGTTCGATTCTATCGCCGGAAAAATAATAGCACACAATAAATATACATGCATACACAAGTCACAAACTTTTCATTCACTCAACACCACACAATCAAAGAGTATCAGAAACAAACATGTTTAGAAAACAAATCAAGATTTTATAGATTTTAGTTATTATTAAGTTAATCCTATTAGAAACTAGGGTTTTTCAAATAAAGTAATCACAACACCAATTCATTTCCAACAAGCATGCAGGTGGTCCTATAGACCAAGTAACACACTCAGCATACTTGCAGGTAGACAACAATCTTAGGAACCCAACAAAGTTGGATTCACCCCAAAACAATTTAGGGTTGAATTTCTATGGATTAAACAATGGTAACTATTGCTAGATCACCAAAA
Organism: Dactylis glomerata; assembly: GCA_007115705.1. NCBI lineage: Eukaryota > Viridiplantae > Streptophyta > Magnoliopsida > Poales > Poaceae > Dactylis > Dactylis glomerata. Next base: position 211,118 of record QXEO01000742.1, on the reverse strand, counting down.
TAATTCCCAGATATTATCTGAGCATCAGAAAAATATGAGCTAAAGTGTTCTGGAAAGCCCTCCACAGCATAATCCAAGGAAATTGGTTTCATACCAAAATTCCTAATATATTGCAAATGGTAATTTCTCTAAAATTAAATACACAAATAGCCATATTAATTACTACCGCAAAGATATAAATCCTAAAATACTAAATCTAGTTGGTCATGCAAGTTATCACATCAAGCTATCACTAAAAATTGGATCCACTCAATTTTAGTACATAGAACTCAAAATTTAAAATAAAACTTGGACAGTGATCTAATTAATCACACAACATATCATTTCATATACAGGAACTCTACAGACATGGGACCTGTGCCATTTGAAAGGTATTGCAGTAAGCTACACATGGAAACTTGAATCACTCAATTTGCACAATCTGAGAATATGCATTTTTGAATCTAGCAGGGAAATGGAAATAAAGAAATTCATCTAAAAAAAACATGTCGGGCCGGGATTTGAACGAATCTGGGCAGATCCGGCCTAGGCTGGCCTAGATGTGGCAGCCTGCCCAGGGCCTGCCGGGCGAATTGGTATGCCGCCGTCCAATTTAGATCGGACGGCGCAGCGTCGTCGTCCTTGCGGGCCTGCATGCGCGCGCGCGAGAGAGAGGGCGCCGGTTAGGGTTTCGAGCGGCAGAGCTCACCGTGGGTCAGCTAGGCAGTCTCAGCTCGATGCAAGGGTAGGGATCGGCGGTAGAGACGCGGGCGACGCGGTCAGCTCTAGAACTCATGCACGCAGGGGCTCGCAGGGAGGTCTCGGTGACGACAGCCTCGGACTAGCACCTGGCATCACCGGCGATGGCGATGGTCAGCGGATCCTGCAAGGAGATCAGAGAGCGGTGAGCTAGGCTTTGAGAGGGAGAGGAATCCGAGCGCAGAGAGGGAGGGGAATGGGGGTTCCCGATCGACGGCAACCTTCACCGTGTTGCCGACGATCTACTCCGGCAACTGAGCTCAGCAGCGGCGAGAAGGGATGGGCTTCATGGTGGTGAGGTCCTGCAGCGAGAGAGACGCGAGGTGGGGGAAAATGGGTAGCAATGGGTGGCTAGAGAGGGGCAACCGAGCTTTATACCTCCGGGGTAGACTCGGTGCAGGGTGCACCTCGACAAAAGCGATTGGGCGAGGTGAACGGTGGTCTGGGACGGCGTTGTGAACTGAGTGCAGTGGTCAGGTCGGCTGCGTCGGTGGCTCACGACGTTGGTCGCAATGTGGTTGGTTTCAGTGCGGGTGCAGGCTAAGTGGTGCGTGGCGAGGCAGGCTCGATCGGCTATGGTGCAATGTAGGGGTGGCGTGTCGACATGCACTCGATGCCATGCATGTTCGTGTGCGGCACGAGGCCTGAGCGAGTGCGTGCGTGCGGGAACATGGGTGGCGCTCTCGGCATCCACGGCGCATGTGCGACATGGTCAGGGCGAGGGCAGTGGAGGGGCCTACGGCTGGTCTGGTCGGCTGGCAACGATTGGGCAACGTCGACGGTGGCCAGAGGACTCTGATGGTGAGGCAGCAACGGGTGGCTTGCCTTCGACGCCTCTATCCCCATGGGCGTGCTCCTGGTCGGCATCGGCGTGAGAGAGGGAGAGGGGTGAGGTGCAGGGGCTGGGTGTCTGGCAGGTGGGATCATGGGGCTTCTCCTGGGCGGCGGCTCATCGCCGATTGGGGGTTGGAGGGTGGCAGGGTGAGAGAGAGGGAGTAGGGCAATCTTTGGCAAGATTGCCTCGGGCTCCGCTCCTTCTTTCTGTCCAAGCACAATAGGACAAAGGCCAGAGGTTGGAAATGGAGAGAGGGGAGAGAGGGAGAGAAGGGGTGGTCGGCTAGGGTTGCCATCATGGCCGGTTTGCAAAGAGAGAGAAGAAAAGAGAAGAGAAGAAGAAGAAAAGAAGAATTTGGCTGAAATTCATTTGAATTTTGAAAAGTCCAAAATTTGGTCCAAGTGGTGGTAGTGATTTTCTAAGAAGTGATTTACAAGTGGTAGAAGTCCATCTACCAAGTTTCAGAATTTTTGAATAACTGGAGGTGGGGTTTTGGTGAAGTTCCTATTTTCAAATAATGGGGCAAAAATAAATGATCTAGAAATTCTATTGTGGTATGATCAAGCAAAGAAGCTAAGCTAGGGTTTTTGTTTCACACAAGCAAGCATCAAGACCAAAGGTTGCTGCGTAAAATCATAGTACCTAACTAGATTCAATTGCAAAGGTATTTGAATTGTTGTTTTTGAATTGTTGAAATTAAATCAAGCAATAATTCACAAGCACACACTCACATGAAATCATGCACACACTCACACATGAAATCATACATGCTAGCACTCAAGCACATCTCTTAATAAAAGTTTTTAATTTACCCAAAATAAAGTGTTAAATGTTGATCTAAAAGGTCTTCAAAAAGTGGGATGTTACGGTCCTTCCCCCCTTAAAAGAATCTCGTCCCGAGATTCGGTAGCTAAGCGTTGAGCAACTCGGGAAATTCCTGCTGAAGATAATCCTCACATTCCCAAGTGGCCTCGTCTTCGGTATGGTTACTCCATTGGACTTTATACATATTGATTTTTCATCTACGGGTGAGACGGACATCTTTTTCCAGAATATGGATTGGCCTCTCACGGTAGGTCAAGTCGTGGTTGAGATCAATCGAGTCTTGGTCAATCTCCTTGAAGGTTTCGGGTTTGTTGGGGGCTTGAAGGCACTTGCGTAGCTGTGAGACGTGGAAGACGTCATGGAATTCAGACAATTTCGGGGGTAGCTCCAACTTGTAGGACATCTCTCCACGACATTCTAGGATTTTGTATGGGCCAATGTAGCGGGGTGCAAGCTTGCCTTTGACATGGAATCTCTGCATACCCTTGAGAGGGGTAACGCGGAGATAGACAAAATCTCTCACTTGGAATGAAATGGGCCTCCGTCGGGAATCGGCGTAGCTCTTCTGCCTAGATTGGGCGGCCTTTAGTTGATTACGAATCAGCTGTACTTGCTCCTCGGCTTCCTTAATGATGTCAGGGCCAAACATTTGGCTTTCTCCGGTCTCGGACCAATTGAGAGGGGTTTGGCATTTGCGACCGTATAAGGCTTCAAAGGGGGCCATCTGTAGGCTAGCTTGGTAACTATTGTTGTAGGAAAACTCGGCGAAGGGCAAACAGTCCTCCCATTTGGCTCCGTATGAGAGGATGCAGGCGCGAAGCATATCTTCAAGAATTTGGTTTAGTCGCTCAGTCTAACCTCCAGTTTGAGGGTGATAGGCTGTGCTAAATGAAAGCTTCGTCCCTAAGGCTTCATGAAGTTTTGCCCAAAAATGAGATGTGAATTGGGTACCACGATCAGAGATGATGGTTTTGGGTACTCCATGCAGACTCACAATTCTCGAGATATAGAGATCGGTGAGTTCCCTGCCATTATGGGTGGTCTTGACTGGAATAAAGTGCGCAACCTTGGTTAGGCGGTCGACGATGACCTAGATGGAGTCATGTCCCCGATTTGACCTTGGAAGGCCAGTGAAAAAAATCCATACCAACTTCTTCCCACTTCCACATGGGCACCTTCAATGGCTGCAGCAGACCCGCAGGCCTTTGGTGCTTGGCCTTGACACGCTGGCAGACGTCACCCCGTGCGATATAAAAGGCTATCTCTTGCTTCATGCCATGCCACCAAAATTGCTCTTTCAAGTCTTGGTACATTTTGGTACCTCCTGGGTGAATCGAATAGGGAGTATCATGGGCTTCCTTTAAAATGAGCTGCTTCAACTCATCGATGCTAGGGACGCATAGGCGGCCATTATACCATAGCACACCTTGCTGGTCAATCGAAAACCCAGGTACTTCTTCTCGTCCCATCCTACGCTTGATCCCTTCAATACTCTCGTGACCATTCTGGGCTTCTTTAATTTGATCAAACAGAGTAGGCCAGACTTCAAGGTTGGCTAGGAACCCATGGCTCACAAGCTCGAGTCCAAACCTTTCAAACTCTTCGCACAAGGTAGGTAGGTTGGTTTTTAGCAGGGCATTTAGAGAGCAAGGCTCTCGGCTGAGGGCATCGGCGATAATATTCGCCTTACCCGGGTGATAGTGAATGCCTAGGTCATAGTCCTTGATGAGATCAATCCATCTTCGTTGCCTCATATTCAACTCTTTCTGAGAGAAGATGTACTTCAAGCTCTTGTGGTCCATGCAGATTTCACATCGGTTTCCCATAAGATAGTGTCACCAAGTTTTGAGTGCATATACCACGGCGGCAAGCTCTAGGTCATGGGTAGGGTAGTTTAGCTCATGCGGACGCAATTGACGGGATATATTAGCAATGACCTTGCCATCTTGCATCAAGACACTTCCAAGTCCAAGCCTGGATGCGTCGCAGTAGACGTCAAAGCTCTTGGTAATATCGGGCATGGTTAGGATAGGGGCTGATACAAGTCTCTTCTTGAGTTCTTGGAAACTCTGCTCGCACTTTTCAGTCCACTCGAACTTTTTATCCTTCTTGAGGAGTTGACTCAACGGGCGAGCGATGCTGGAAAACCCTTCAACAAACTTCCGATAATAACCAGCTAGTCCAAGGAAAGCTCGAACCTCGGTGGGGTTTGTTGGGGCTTTTCTCTCCATAATGGATGTGATTTTAGAGGGGTCAACGGAAACTCCACCGGCTGAGATAACATGGCTGAGAAATCCGACTTCTTTCAGCCAGAACTCACACTTGCTGAATTTAGCATAAAGTTGGTGCTCGCGTAGGGTTCCCAACACAAGCCGCAGATGTTCTGCGTGCTCTTCCTCGGTCTTGGAATAGACCAAGATGTCATCAATGAACACCACTACAAACTTGTTGAGGAACTTTATGAACACCTTATTCATGAGATTCATGAAGTAGGCAGGGGCATTGGTTAGGCTGAAGGACATTATGGTGTATTCAAACAAACCGTAGCGAGTGGTGAAGGCGGTCTTGGGAATATCGGACTCACGAACTTTCAGCTGATGATATCCAGTACGAAGATCAATCTTGGAGAACACTTTGGCCCCATTCAGTTGATCAAATAGGTCTTCAATCTTTGGGAGTGGATACTTGTTTTTGATAGTCACCTCATTCAATTTACGGTAGTCCACACACAATCGAATGGTACCAGTCTCGCTTGTCCACAAAGAGGACAGGCGATCCCCAAGGTGACGCGCTGGGACGAATAAGACCCTTGCTGAGCATATCAGCGAGTTGCGTCTTTAACTCTTCTAGTTCTTGGGGGTTCATGCGGTAGGCTCTTTGTGCAATAGGGGGTGTTCCGGGAACCAACTCAATAATGAACTCGATATCCCGGTCAGGGGGCATACCTGGCAACTCTGCAGGGAAAACATCCGGGTATTCACATACCACCGGAACTTGTTCGAGGGTTGGTCCAGATACAGACTTCTTGTAGTAGGCTTTGCGGGATGGCATGGTTGCAATGTGTTCAATCTGAATACCGTCACTGTTGGTCACAGTTATAGACTTCCTGGCGCAATCTATGTGTCCCTGGTACTTGGACATCCAATCCATTCCGAGTACCACATCCAATCCCTTTGTGCCTAAAATGATCAAGTTGGCTCGAAAAGGTACCCCATGAATATCTACCGGCACATCTACACAATTATCCTTGGTCTTCACGATGGACCCGGGGCTCTGAACTACCATAGCTCTAGTCATCATGGTAGACTATAACTTCCCCTTTTTCACAAAGTGCTCGGTAACGAAAGAATGCGATGCACCGGAATCAAATAGCACTCTTGCAGGGATGGAGTTGACAAGAAATGTACCAAGCATGACATCAGGTGCCTCAACAGCTTCTTCAGCAGTGAGATGGTTCAGGCGGCCTCTTGCATTATGGGCTTGGGTCTTCAGATTCCTTCCAGAGGGTCCACGGCCTTGACCCTGATTGGGTCACGGCGTGCTAAGGCTCGGAGCAGAGGGCACTCCTTAGAGAAGTGTCCAGGCTGACCACAAGTGTAGCATCCACTACCCTAGCTGCAGTTAGTGGGGTTGAAAGTGGTGCGGTTACCTCCGGAGAAATTTCCACTTGTTGGGCGATTTCTGGGGTGCTGACGGCTTGGGTTGTTGGGCCTAGGGGCTTGAGAGGCGAACCTCTATGGTGGTGGTGCAACCCTGGATGGGGGCAAACCACGGGACCTGTGACCACTAGGTCCTCCCTGGTTCATCATCCTCCTCTTGCAACTCTCGCGGGCAGCTTTGTTCTTGTCTTCGACCATTATGGCAGCATCTACCATGGCCTCCAAGTCGGGATAGTGAACAACCACAAGGTAAGTCTGCAGCTCCTCCTGTAACCCATTGAGGAATCTCTCTCTCTTCTTCTCATCGGTATCAATGTCATTTGGGGCATACCTTCCCCAGGTGGTGAACTTGTCAAGATAGTCGGTAACACTCATGCCTCCTTGCTTCAGATTGAGAAATTTATCCCTCATGATCTTGATGAGTCCTGAGGGTACGTGGGCCTTGCGGAACTTGGTCTTGAAGGCATCCCAAGTCATCACTTAACCCTCGGACTGCATGGCACGGACATTCTCCCACCATGCTCCAGCTGGTCCAGCTAAGAAGTGAGTTGCATACAGGAACTTCTCGTTCGCTCCCACTCCCGCATACTCAAGCTTGTTTTCAATGGTCCGGAGCCAATCATCGGCATCCAGAGGCTCGGTGGACTTTGTGAAGGTCGGGGAATTGGAGTTCTGGAAGTCCCTAAGCTTTGTTCAGGGCTCATCATTGCCATTGCCACCATTGTTATTGTTGTTATTGGTGGCTAGCTGGGCAAGGTGTTGGAGAGTGGCGAGGTTGGCTTGACGTTCGGCATGTGCGGCTTCACGATCTTCTAACATGAGCCGCAGCACCTACGCCATGCTTGGCTTAGGTGGTGGGGGTGGATTGCCTCCAGCTTGGCCTCGCATTTCCGAAGCCATTCTGGAGAAAAGTGGTTTGGTGAGAAACAACAGCAAAATATGGGAGAGAACAAGTTGCGCATAAATACTTTATAGAGAATCATGCATAAGAGACATAAATACACCAAGCATCCATATCATATTAGCATCCAAAAGCATCCAAGTTCAACACATACATACATACATACATACATACATACATACAAAAGTAGTGCCACATAAGTCTAGCACACACAGCCCATAGTCTCATACATCGCCAACATCAATGGTTTCAACTGAACCATACAACACATACGCAAAAGGGATAGGTAGTCCTACTCAATACTCGTCATCCTAAGTGAGGTAGCAGTGCGCCGGACACCTACTAGTCGACGCTAACATGGGGAACAACCTCCTCGGGGTCCTCCTCACTAGGAGTCTCGGGTGCGTAGAAGTCCATGATAGCGTTGCGGTCATCACCATCATCGCTACCACGGTCGTCGTCGTCCGTGCTCGCGGGCTCCTTGTCGTAGGCCTCCGGGTGGTCGTCATCACGGCCAAGGACTGCCTCATTCTCCTTGCAGAGCTCGGCAGTCTCCTCCTCTAACTCTGACATGTGGCTCTCGAGAGAAGCTATGTGGTCCTCCAAGTCGCGGACACGCTGCCTAAGAGTCCTATTCCTCTTCGCGGTCCTCCTCTTTGTTGCGAGGAGGTGGTGGAGAGAGAGAATAGACTCCTGAAGGTCCTCACGGAGAACGGCTAGCTCCAAGCCCCTCTCGTCGGCGGTCATACGGACATGGTCCAGCTGCTCCTGGGTGTGGTGCAACAGGGCCTCCGTGTGGCAAAGGTGGCGGCTGAATGGATTGTGAGCAACGACCTAGAAAGGAAGGCCATCGGAGTCGACCCTCCCATAGTGCTCGTAGCGAGTACCCAGCAGCTCGTCGTAGTGGAGGTGGATGAGGCGCGAGATAGCGTGTCAAAGAACACGCATCAGTCCATCGCCCCAAGTACGCTCAATCACCTCGAAGGTGAACCCCTAAGAAATCGGTGGAACCTCCTTCCCGCGGACCTGGCAGACAACCTGGTAAGCCAGCTCCCGGGTACCCTCCTCGAAGAGGCGGTAACCACGCACCTCGGGACGCGGGCATCCGAGACGCGCGGCCAACTCCACTAGGTCGCGCTCAAAGACGAGCACATCCTCGTGTGTACCGACCTGACGGTGTGCAGTAGGAGCGTCCATCTACACAAAATTTTAAGGTAGGTTTAATTAATAACTTACCCAAGTGTGCAATATTTTAAATACAGTAAAAACTTGAATTAAAATGCAAGTAGTCTAAATTCTTAAAAACCAGGGAAGAGATGAGAGCAATATATATTTACCTTATATATATTATGCCATCTCTTTTAGTTTAGTAGTGAAAATAGGTTTTGGTTCGGTCTAACGCCCATGCTACTCAAGGGTCTCCTAAGGTCAGGATGGCTCTGATACCAACTCTGTGGGGACCCCGGCTTACCACCTGGGATACCCGTTATGCATACAATTCACGATCCCAGGAAGACCATCGTGAATCCACATAATAGAGTTGGCATTACAGAATACGTCATCCATTACATAATGAGTTCAAAAAGTCTTACATGGCCACTTGGCTGAATTCAAATGCCACGCAGGGCAAGTTCAACTAACAGTTGCAGTGGATACAAGGGTAGCATCGGTAGCCCATGTCATGCCTCTACCCTACAGGCGACTGACCGGGAGACGGATCCTAGTTCGCATCGGCGTCGTCAAACTCCTCACCATCATCGTCATAGTCTTCACCATAATCTGACCAAGTTAATAGCCAGGGACAAAGCCGTGAGTACATTTTGGAATTGTACTCGCAAACCATCTAAGAGAGAGAGTGATTGACATGCAGTTTGGCTGTAGCAAGGTGAAAGGCTCCAATCTAGTTTGCTCTACACTAACATAGTTTCTCTTGTTGATATAGCATGTCATACGACATCTCTATATCTTTGTTGAAAAAGAATTTTTAGAAAACAGATTTGTAAAGTCTCTAGGGAAGGGGGAACTCATTTATTTTTCCAAGAACACCGATGGTCAATCACATATGACCACCTCCTTTCCTCGGCAGTACCCTACAAGTACTCCGAACCACCATCGTGCCACGGCAGTACCCTCCGAGTACTCCGTCCGGCACCTTTCTCCTTTTCTTTCCAAAAACACTTTTATAAAACCAAAACTTGACATTGGGCTAAGTAATGGTCGTCCCAACCGTCCATGACAGAGGACTCGTCTATTCGAATAGATTTACACTCTGCAGAGGTTGTACACTTTACCCACAAGATTCAATAAATCCGCCGGGATACCACCACGGTCCGTCATACACCAGTATGCGGTGTTCGGATAATCGAACAAAGTCTTCCATCTACCTACCTTAGTACAGGTGCCTGCCCTATGGAGTTAACCTCCCTGGCAAACCCTGGCAGCCTACCTCCATTTCCTCGAGTGTAGCTCCAGTGCCACGGGGGAGAACCCAAGTGTCTTCTGGCCGGATAAATCACAAAGGATCCCGATTCACTATTGCCCATACTCTTGTGGCAACCCAGATTCCAGGGTCCTACAAACCCTTATATAGTGTGAGGCTCCCCGCACTAAAGCAAATAAACTTTGAACTAAGCCCCGTCCCATACCAGGGTAATGTGGTTGCACGGATAAATTATTCTGAGCGAACACTTAGTGATCACCAATGTCTTTTGAAAACCCACAACTCCTTTATCCTCAATAATCATCTCCATTGGTCCAGAACCAATTTTGAAAACATTTCAATGGAGTAGGTACTACCCCAAGGTTTTCAAAGACATTTTTCAAGAAATCTTTTGAGTGTTCCCATCCTAGAGTTTTTGGCTCCACTAAAGGTTTTCCAAAGGCTTTGCTGCAAATCAACAAGCCACTACTACAAGGATGAAGAGTAGGTGTTCAAGGGATTCATCTCGAAGGATGATAACAATAGGCTTGTGGAGCTTGAGCCCATAATATAATTGCTACAAGAGCTATAGCAATATAAAAACATGCAGTTTAATAAACCTTTATGCTACCTGCAAAATAAGTGAATAGGATTTAGATATGCAACAAGTTTAGATGGCTTGCCTTGAGTGGCTTGTCCCTGGTCCTCCTCTTCTTGATACTCAAAGACTTCCCCTTCCTCGGTACACTCTTCGTTCGATTCTATCGCCGGAAAAATAATAGCACACAATAAATATACATGCATACACAAGTCACAAACTTTTCATACTCAACACCACACAATCAAAGAGTATCAGAAACAAACATGTTTAGAAAACAAATCAAGATTTTATAGATTTTAGTTATTAAGTTAATCCTATTAGAAACTAGGGTTTTTCAAATAAAGCAATCACAACACCAATTCATTTCCAACAAGCATGCAGGTGGTCCTATAGACCAAGCAACACACTCAGTCAGGTAGACAACAATCTTAGGAACCCAACAAAGTTGGATTCACCCCAAAACAATTTAGGGTTGAATTTCTATGGATTAAACAATGGTAACTATTGCTAGATCACCAAAATAATTCCCAGATATTCTTTGAGCATCAGAAAAATATGAGCTAAAGTGTTCTGGAAAGCTCTTGTAGAGCACAATCCAAGGAAATTGGTTTCATACCAAAATTCCTAAACTATTGCAGATGGTAATTTCTGTAAGATTAAATACACATATAGCCATATTAATTACTACTGCAAAGATATATATCCTAAAATACTAAATCTAGTTGGTCATGCAAGATATCATGTCAAGCTATCACTGAAAATTGGATCCACTCAATTTCAGTACATAAAACTCAAGATTTAAAATAAAACTTGGAAAGTGATCTAATTAATCACACAAAATATCATTTCATATATAGGAACTCTACAGACATGGGACCTATGTCATTTGAAAGGAATTTCAGTAAGCTACACATGGAAACTTGAATCACTCAATTTGAACAATCTGAGAATATTCTATGTATTTTTGAATCTAGCAGGGAAATGGAAATAAAGAAATTCATCTAAAATAACATGTCGGGCCGGGATTTGAACGGATCTAGGCAGATCCGGCCTGGGCCGGCCCAGATCTGGCGGCCTGCCCGGGGCCTGCTGGGCAAATCGGTATGCCGCCGTCCGATTTAGATCGGATGACGCGGCGTCGTCGTCCTCGCGGGCCTGCATGCGCGCGAGAGAGAGGGCGTCGGCTAGGGTTTTAAGCGGCGGAGCTCACCATAGGTTGGCTAGGCAGTCTCGGCTCAATGTAGGGGTAGGGTTCAGCGGCGGAGACATGGGCGACGCGGTCAGCTCCAGAACTCATGCACGCAGGGACTCGCAGGGAGGTCTCGGTGACGACGGCCTCGGACTAGCTCCTGGCGTCACCAGCGATGGCGATGGTTAGCGGATCCTATAAGGAGATCGGAGAGCGGTGAGCTAGGCTTCGAGAGGGAGAGGAATCCGAGCACAGAGAGGGAGGGGAATGGGGGTTCCTGATCGACGGCAACCTTCACTGTGTTGCCGATGATCTACTCTGGTAACTGAGCTCAGCAGCGGAGAGAAGGGATGGGCTTCATGGTGGTGAGGTCCTGCAGCAAGAGAGAGGCGAGGTGGGGGAAAATGGGCAGCAATGGGCGGCTAGAGAGGGGCAACTGAGCTTTATACCTCCGGGGTAGACTCGGTGCAGGGTGCACCTCGACAGAAGCGATTGGGCGAGGTGAACGGTGGTCTGGGACGGCGTTGTGCACTGAGTGCAGTGGTCAGGTCAGCTGCATCAGTGGCTCACGGTGTTGGTTGCAATGTGGTCGGTTTTAGTGCGGGTGCGAGCAAAGTGGTGCATGGCGAGGCGGGCTCGGTCGGCTATGGTGCAATGCAGGGGTGGTGTGTCGACGTGCACTCGATGCCGTGCACATTCGTGTGCAGCACGAGGCCTGAGCGAGTGCGTGCGTGCGGGAATGCGGGTGCCGCTCTCGGCGTCCACGGCGTGTGCGTGACATGGTCAGGGCGAGGGCTGCGGAGGGGCCTACGGCCGGTCTGGTCGGCTGGCAACAATTGGGCAATGTCGATGGTGGCCAGAGGACTCTGATGGCGAGGCAGCAACGGGTGGCTTGCCTCCGACGCCTCTGTCCCCATGGGCATGCTCCTAGTCGGTGTCGGCATGAGAGAGGGAGAGGGGTGAGGTGCAGGGGCTGGGTGTCTGGCAGGTGGGGTCGTGGGGCTTCTCCTGGGCGGTGGCTCGTCGCCGATTGGGGGTTGGAGGGTAGCAGGGTGAGAGAGAGGGAGTAGGGCAATCTTTGGAAAGATTGCCTCAGGCTTCCCTCCTTCTTTGTGTCCAAGCACAAGAGGACAAAGGCCAGAGGTTGGAAATGGAGAGAGGGCAGAGAGGGAGAGAAGGGGTGGTCGGCTAGGGTTGCCATCATGGCCGGTTTGCAAAGAGAGAGAAGAAAAGAGAAGAGAAGAAGAAGAAAAGAAGAATTTGGCCAAAATTCATTTGAATTTTGAAAAGTCCAAAATTTGGTCCAAGTGGTGGTAGTGATTTGCTACGAAGTGATTTACAAGTGGTAGAAGTCCATCTACCAAGTTTCAGAATTTTTGAATAAGTGGAGGTGGGGTTTTGGTGAAGTTCCTATTTTCAAATAATGGGGCAAAAATAAATGATCTAGAAATTCTATTATGGTATGATCAACCAAATAAGCTAAGCTAGGTTTTTTTTTCACACAAGCAAGCATCAAGACCAAAGGTTGCTGCATAAAATCATAGTACCTAACTAGATTCAATTGCAAAGGTATTTGAATTGTTGAAATTAAATCAAGCAATAATTCACAAGCACACACTCACACATGAAATCATACATGCTAGCACTCAAGCACATCTCTTAATAAAAGTTTTTACTTTACCCAAAATAAAGTGTTAAATGTTGATCTAAAATGTCTACAAAAAGTGGGATGTTACAGAGAAAAATAGAACACTCGTTGAACGATAAGAATAAAAACTAGAGTGTTCTTGGAAATGAAAAACGGAGTGTGTCTTCTCCAAAAGAAATTTGATGGGGTCCAATCATTTATTTAAGCAAACAAAAGAAAAGAAAACTAAAAGCGAAAGTAAAGATGCTCCAAGAAAAACGCATATTATACGAAGCAATAAAAATATAGTGTCTTGAAAGGTGACCTGATTTTTGCCGATGAAGAAGGGGTGCCTCGGGGCATCCCCAAGCTTGAGCTTTTGTCCATACTTCATCTCATCTCATCACTCTCCTTTCCGTACACTTGAAAACTTTCTTCATACAAAACTTCACACAATTCTATTAGCAACATTAGTGTAAGCATGATAGTAAATCTACTCTTTTGGTTTAGTTTCAAACTCAAATATATCATCCATTAAAGCATCAGATACTATAGCAACTTCCTCAAAAGTTCCCTGATCAAAAGAACTCAAAAAAAGCGATCAAGAGGCAAACAAAAATAGTGGCAGAAATCTGTCAAAACAGAACAGCTGACAAAGATCGATTTTTCTGAGGACCTTATGTTGCTCAAATAGAAAAGTGCAAAACTAATAGAAGTTTGGAAATAACCTGGGGCATGTGCACAAGAAATCGCAGATCAAACTATTTTTTTTAGAGTTTTCACGAATTTTTACGGTGCAGCGCAGAAATCTGTTTTAGGACAGCAACTTCCCCAAATCTTACCTTCCTCAAATTAGAGATTCTTCTTGGCACAAAAACGAAATAAAAATGATAAGGAGAGGTCATTACAATAGTAATAACTTCCAAGATTCAATAAAAAGAAAAAGTACGGAAAATAAAACATTGGGTTATCTCCCAAGAGTGCTTTTCTTTAACGCTTTTGAGCTAGGCGCAGAATGTGGAAATCAAGTAATGTCGAGCGAGGAAGCATCAAGTTCATAATTTGCTCTAAGAATAGAGTCAAAAAGTAATTTCTTTCTCTTTCTAGGGAAGTGTTCCATACCTTTATTGAGTGGGAATTGATATTTAATGGTGCCTTCCTTCATATCAATAATGGCACCAACAGTTCTAAGAAAAGGTCTTCCCAAAATAATAGGACATGAAGCATTGCATTCAACATCCAAAACAAGGAAATCAACGGGAACAAGGTTATTGTTAACCATAATAAGAACATCATTAATCCTTCCCAAAGGTTTCTTCTTAGCAACATTAGCAAGAGGAACATCAAAATAACAATTTTTTAGCGGTGGTAAACCAAGCATATCATAAATCTTTCTAGGCATAATAGAAATGCTTGCACCAAGATCACATAAAGCATGACAATCAAAATCATTCACATTCATATCAATGATAGGCTCCCAACCATCTTCTAACTTCTTGGGAATGGAAACCTTTTGTTTCAACTTTTCTTCCCTAATTTGCATGAGAGCATTCGTAATATGCTTTGTAAAAGCAACATTCATAGAACTAGCATTAAGACTTAAAGCAAGCTTTTGCAAGAACAAAATAACTTCAGAGAAGTTGCAACCATCAACATCAAAATCATTAAAAGAAGTAGAGCTATTGTCTCCCATACTCTGAATTTTTTTAGCACTTTTTGTAGAAAAAGTTTTTGCAGTTTTGGGCTTTTTCGCACTAGGAGTAGGAGTTTTCTCTACACCAATCAAAGTAAGAGGATTGCTAGCATTTGAAAACAACATCACTAGAGGTGGTAATAGTACAAACCTTCATATTTCTAGCCATCTCATCTTCTCTTTCCCACCTAGCATGCAATTCTGCTAACATCCTAACATTTTGATCAATTCTAACCTGGATGGCATTCAAAGTGTTGCTTTATTTCACATCATGAGGCAAAACTTTTAGTTTTAGAAGTTTAACATCAAGATCAAGGCTATCAACTTTAGAAGCAAGAACATCAATTTTACCCAACTTTTCCTCAATAGACTTATGAAAAGCAATTTTTTTACTAATGAAGTCCTTGAGCATGACTTCAAGCTCAGAGGGCGCGCCCCTAGTGTTGTTGGAGGAATTACCATAAGAGTTGCCATAACCATTACCATTGGTAGAAGGATACGGCCTATACTTGTTGCTAGCAAAATTGTTCCTATAAGCATTGTTGTTGAAATTATTATTTCTAATGAAATTCACATCAACATGCTCTTCTTGAGCAACCAAAGAGGCTAAAGGAACATTATTAGGATCAACATGAGATCTATCATTAACAAGCATAGCCATAATAATATCAATCTTATCACTCAAGGAAGAGGCTTCTTCAATAGAATTTACCTTCTTACCTTGTGGAGCTCTCTCGGTGTGCCACTCAGAATAATTTACCATCATATTATCAGGAAGTTTCGTTGTGGCGCCCAAGGTGATGGACATAAAAGTACCTCCAGCAGCTGAATCCAAGAGATTTCTTGAAGAAAAATTTAGTCCTGCATAAAAGGTTTGGATAATCATCCAAGTAGTCAGTCCATGAGTGGGACAATTCTTTATCATAGATTTCATTCTTTCCCAAGCTTGAGCAACATGTTCATTATCAAACTGTCTAAACTTCATAATATCACTTCTCAAAGCTATAATCTTAGCAGGAGGATAATATTTTCCAATAAAAGCATCCTTACACTTAACCCAAGAATCAATACTATTTCTAGGCAAAGATAGCAACCAATCCTTAGCTCTTCCTCTTAAAGAGAAAGGTAACAACTTAAGCTTAATAATATCACCATCTACATCCTTATACTTTTGCATCTCACATAGCTCAACAAAATTGTTGAGATGAGCTGCAGCATCATCAGTACTAGCACCAGAAAATCACTCTTTCATAACAAGATTCAACAAAGCAGGTTTAATCTCATAAAAATTTGCCTCAGGAGCAGGTGGTGCAATAGGAGTACAAATAAAATCATTGTTATTGGTGCTAGTAAAATCACACAACTTGGTGTTCTCAGGGGTACCTATTCTAGCAAAACTAATAGCAGACAAGTAAAAATAACAACTATAAAGGAACTATATTTTTTGTATTTTTGATAAAAAGATGCAAGCAAAAATAAAATAAAGCAAAACAATAACAAACTAAGAGATTGGAAGCGGGAGACTCCCCTTGCAGAAATCCTCTTTCTCCCTGGCAACGGCGCCAGAAAAATTGCTTGATGGCATGTAGATGTCCGCCCAGTTGGGAACCCCAAGAGGAAGGTATGATGAGCACAGCAGCAAGTCTTCCCTCAGTATGAAACCAAGGTTTATCAAACCCATAGGAAAAAGAACCAACTTCCGTAGGTTGATGCTCGCTAGCTTCTCGACAGCTCCAGACAATTTATATATGGCGCCTCGTCTGGGACGTAGCTTTGCACCAGCAGCAACGTGGAACCTGCACACGACACAACCAAGTACTTTGCCCCAACTTACAGTGAGGTTGTCAATCTCACCGGTTTGCTGTAAACAAAGGATTAAGCGTATCGAGTGGTAAAAGATAGTAGTTTGCGAGAATGTAAATAAAGCAAGTAAATGGTAAACGGTAATAACAATGTAAAAAGAATGGACCAGGATCCACAGTTCACTAGTGGTGTCTCTCCATAAGATAAATAACATGCTGGGTAAACAAATTATAGTTGGGCAATTGATAGAATAAAGCAAGCATACAAATGTCATGAGAATCACTATGAGATTCACTTGGGCATTACAACATAATACATAGACCGTAATCCAACTGCATCTTTGACTAATAATCCACCCGTCGGATGTCATCCGAGCAACTGTTGGGTATTAAGTTGCAAGCAACAGATTGTTGTTTTCTCCCTAGTAGCAATAGCACATCTATAACCTTAGAGGTTTCTGTCACTCCCCTAGATTACTAGAGGCATGAACCCACTATCGAGCATAAATACTCCCTCTTAGAGTCACTAGCATCTACTCGGCCAAGATATCTACTAGCAACGGAGAGCATGCAAGATCATAAACAACATAGAGATGATAAATCATAAATCAACTTGACAAAGTATCAATATTCATCGGATCCCAACAAACACAACATGTAGAATTACACAATGATGATCTTGATCATGATAGGCAGCTCACAAGATCTAAACATGAAGCACATGGAGGAGATGACAACCATCTAGCTACTGCTATGGACTCA
Organism: Dactylis glomerata; assembly: GCA_007115705.1. NCBI lineage: Eukaryota > Viridiplantae > Streptophyta > Magnoliopsida > Poales > Poaceae > Dactylis > Dactylis glomerata. Next base: position 194,067 of record QXEO01000742.1, on the reverse strand, counting down.
TAGTCCAAGGTAGACTACTCACACATCACTTCGGAGGCAGGCATGGTGGTGAAGAAGGCCTCCGGTTGTGATTCCCCTCTCCGGCAGGGTGCCGGGAAGAGCTTCTGGATCCTCCCGATCTCGCGTCAACGACGGCGGCAGCTTACAGTATGTTTCGTGAAAAATTGATCGAGTATTTAGGTTTTCCTCGCCGAGGAGAATATATAGGCGGAAGGGCAGCGTCAGGAGGTGGGCCAGGTGGCCCCACCACCTGGTGGCATGGGCCAAGGGCTGGCTGCGCCACGCTATGGTGTGGCTGGACCTTGGTCCCCCTCCATCTCTACTTTGGACTCTGTCTCGTGTCGAGAAAAATAGGAACTTTGGCTTTTTCTTTGTCTAATTCCGAGAATATTTCCTGTGTAGCTTTTCTGTAACACAAAAATAGCAGAAAACAGGGAACTGACACTGTGGCATCTCGTTAATAGGTTAGTTCCGGAAAATGCATAAAAACGCCACAAAGTGTAACAAAACACAAAGCAAATGGTGCATAAACAAGCATGGAGCATCAAAAATTATAGATATGTTTGAGAAGTATCACTCCATAAGAGAGCTTTAGATTATATATTATGTTAGTACGAGATAAAGTTATTTTAGAAGTCGACAACACGCTAGCATCGTCTAATGTGTCTTTGGGTGAATGACGCGTAAGCGTCGGCTTGGCGTTACCCATTATTTTCTATTACTATTAATTTATATTCCTGTTGTACTTTTTTTTCCTTGAACTTATCATATAGTGTATCATGAACTTCCCATACTTCTCTAAACTATAAGTTGTTTTGTGCACCATCCACGATGGCTTTATGTTCTAGTTTATGTCAGTATGACATAAAATTATGGTTTTAGATGTCGAATGCGTGGTAGCGTGGTTTTGCGCATATCCGGTTGTCTAAATTGTAAGTTGTTTACATATCTTTTTTCATACACTGTAGTTTTGATCCTTCTTGTACTGCTTTTTTGATCCTTGAACTGTTCGTATAGTCTCGCTTGAACTTCCATTTCTTTTTGAAACTGTCCGCTGTGGTCCCACTATCTACGGAGGATTGTCCGTATTCCTCCACTACCTTGCCCCCCTCTCTCGCTCTACCCGCATATCCACCTCTCTCCCCTCGCGCTCTCCTCTCTCCCACTGTTTTTCTCCTTCCCCATGGCGAGGGAAACCGCTGCCGCCACGCTCTCTGCAACCGCTCCCATCGAGGAACCGCCGTGCTTGGAAACCACTGACCCTCTGCGTGCTATTTCCTCGGTCAGTTTCCATTCCTACCTCCTCTATTCTCTCTTTCCTTCTCCGCCAGTACACTTCTCTCTGCCACCGTGCACGCGATGCTTCATCGGTTTTGGTAATCATCATCCCCGTCACCGACCCGACGCTATCTGCGTGCTACTCCTTGATTTTACGTGCTTGTTTTAGTTCCTCCCCTCTGTAGTCTCTCTGATTTAACCCTAGATTGTACTATTTTAAGCAGACTGGTGGGGCGGATCTAGGGTTTGTGTTCCTGGTGTTGATTCACATTTTTCTAAAGTTATTTCTGGATGGCTAGTGCTCCAACATCTCCTTGCTCTGTCCCTGAAAATCCAGAAGGTAATTTCTGGATGGCTAGTGCTCCAACATTTCTGGATGGCAGTACTGAATTTCTATTAGTTTGTTTTACTGTAATTTATGTTTAGTGGTACTTGCACTTATTTCTCTGGTTGAACTATTTGTATATTTCGTATTTGTATTGTGTGAATTTATGTTTTGTGTTGCTTGAACTTCTTAGCTATACTTGTTTGTGTTATTTTTCATATGGACATGAACTTTTAGTGGCAATCATGTTGAACATTTTGTGGTTTTAGCAGATGCAATCTGTAGTGTTTGCGTTATAAGTTTTTTTATTGTTATTATTGCAGTGGTTTCATCTGAAGAAGTTGTTGCTACCAACACATTTACAAATGTGGCAGATGCAGCCCCTAATGAGCATAACTCACCCTCTAAATCTGGGGTTGATGGTGCCAACACATCTAGAAATGTGGCAGATGCAACCCCTATTGACCAGAATTCACCCTCTAATTTTGGGGTTGCTGTGAATCAATCTTTATTACATGGCCAAGATACTGATGACATCAAGGCTTCAGGTTATTATTTTGCTCTTATTGTTCTTTTTGTTCCCTTTGATTTTGTTTACTTTTAGTTTTGGACTAATTATCTTTGTTTTTTTGTATGCATATGATGCTGACACTTCTATTTATCATGTTGTTGCTTCTGTGCAACAAGAGTTTGGAGGTGATGACTTCTTGGAGTTGTCTGAGTCACAGCCGCAGTTCGTTGATGGTACAGAACCTTTTACCCAGACGCAGGATGTTCCTTTTCAGTTAGCAGCTAACTAAGAGCATATTTTAGCAAAGATTCAGCATGCCAAAGAGCGTAGGTCGAAGTCTGTTGCTGATTTACCTTCTGATGTCCCTGCGTGTGATGACCCTTTGGATGCAGAAGAACCTGTGGGTGATTGCCCACCGGATGTTGAAGACCCTGATGTTGGTATCAGTGAAGGTGATGCCCTTGCAACTGATATCTCCGGCGCTATTGTCCCTTCCGCTGATTTTCTTGCCGGTGATTCCCCAGCTGCTGTCAAGAAGTCCAGGACAGCCGGCCAGAAGAAGAGTGAGTCATCTATGGCGAAGCCACGCAGGATCCCTCGTGTTTCTGGAACTGCATCTACTGCAGCAGGGAACAAGCGTGCAAGCCCTTGTTTGGCTGGCGCCAAGGACCCTGCCCCTTCGCCGGCAAAGAGAGCTGCTCCTGCTTCTCGTTTGATCAAGGCAGCTGTAGCTTGCAATCCTGCTCCTATGGCTAAGCTTCCTGTTAAGGGCAAGAAAGTTACTGGTAAGGTGAAGAAGATAGTCAGCAGATCTAAGCAAGTTACAGATGTCAAAGGGAAAAAGGCGGCGAAAAAGGTTACAAAACTTGTGAAGTTTACAAAAGATTCTAACTATGTTGAAGAGGATGGCAAGGATGAAGATGAAGATTTAACCAAGATGAGCTTTGTAACATATCCATTATCTTATTTTATTTGATACATGGTGTATTCTTATCTTTACTCAAATAGCTTAGAACTAGTTTCATTCAATGTACTTGAACTTGTCTTTTAAGGTGCATGCTAAACTATTCTAAATAGTGTAGTTGAACTTTCCTATGATTTTTAATGGAATTCCTGAATTGCATTTGCTAAGGGATGAGCTTCCCTTTACTTATTGGTTGAACTTCCCTTACTCTTGTTCTCGCTGTACAGCCATGTACTCTACTAGTGTTTGAGCTTTTCCTGATGAACTATTTTGCATGAACTTTCTTGGTCTTGATTGCATATTTGTCCATGCATGCTTAGTTGATCTGCCCTGTTTTGTTGATAAAAATATATTTGTATTATAGTTATTGAACTGAACTCTTTGTTGCATTGGTGAACTTTTCTTGCTGTGTAGCTTGTACTGCCTTAGGTGCTTTGCCTGAACTGCCTTGTTTTTATTTAGATTATGCTATTAATGTGTGGTTAATTGTTTTGTTTCTATTAACTGCAGCATGCTGATGTTTAGGTTTCTAAGAAGCAGAAGAGAGACAACAAAGATACTACCGCTAGCGGTGATAATGTGGATGGTAGGTTCAATACGACGTTGAGGTGCTCTTTAAAGGAGTTGCATCTGTGCCTGAAATTGCTGAAACCCCACCACCTTAGTCAGCTTGTGGAGGGCGGTCTTGGTCATCTCAAAGATTTCTCAATCTTTGTTAACATCAACCGTCATTTGATTTTCTTCCTGATGTACAAGATTGACCCTGTTACAATGGCTCTTGATTTTAGCAATGGCAATAGGAAATTGAAGATAACAGCCGATAGCATTGAGCTTCTGTTTGGGCTACCTCATGGGAAAAACACCCCTCCTCGGCCTTGTGACATGGGATATCTAGATGACCTGATGGACTTGAAGGCTGAGCTAGGTTTGCCAAGGAAGAAGCAGCTTGACACAAAAGATCTTCACAGTATTCTGGCCAATCTGGTCAATGATGAAGCAAATGATGGTTTGGCTTTGGAAGTTTTTGGCCTCATCTTTTACAACAAGTTTGTGTGCCTAGGTTATTCTTTTAGGGTGTCGAGGGAGGCACCAATGGTCAAGGATTTTGATGTTACCAAGCTGAAGGATGTTGATTTGGGTCAGCTTATGTGAGATGAGCTTAGGAAAGCAGTTTTTGCTTGGCAGGCAGCCAATTCTGACTGCAGAGCTGTCCCTGGTTGTGGTATTGCTATTCTGCCAATGTATCTTGACTGTATTGAACATCCCAAGCTTAGTCCTATTGATAAGCGCGTCCCTCGCATCCTTTATTTCAACTTTGTTAATTTTAGGAAGCTTGCAGATCTAGACTGTATAAACCAGGCAATGAGACTCCTTCTTCCTGGATTTATGAAAAGTTACCGGTAAGCGTGGTTTTTAGTTATATGTCTTTTATTGTCTTTCACGTGTTTGTATTGATTTTCTTGTTGTTAGCTAACTATTTTTGATGTGCCTGTCTTTGCTTTTTTGTTTTTTCTTGGTGTGGAAGTCTGCAAGTGATATTGTTTATTTGCAGAAGCCCTCTAGAGCTGTTGGTATGAATGTATGTTCCTCTCCTTCAAAGAGGAGTTCCTGATCTTCTCTTGCGGATGTTCCTACTAGTATGAAGCGGTTGGCAGGAAGCTCCAGTGCATCAGCTCTTGATGGTCAAGGAAGCTTTGTTGATGAAGTTGTTTCTGGATTTAAAGATCTTGATGCATCCCTTTCGAAGGCCCTTGAGTTGTGTGTTGTTCTTCCAACTACTACTTCGAGACTGAGCCACACAGCTGTGTTTCTTCCTGCTGGACTTTTATTTGATGAGGCAGCTGCTAAGGATGAATTGACTATGGAGTCTTCAAGTATTGACTTTCTTCGTAACAGCATTTCTCATGCCCGCATGAATCTTTCTATGATCAAGAAGCACCAGGATATTCGGTGCAAAACTTTTGAGGACGAGGCATTAAATTTTATTCGTGGTATGAATCAGAAGGGTGGTGCTGCCAATGTTGCTGCATCTGGTGCTTCTGCCGGCGATCATACAATTGTTGATGAGTTTGTACCCACTGAGGCTATGAGTTGAACTTCCTTTTTTTGTTCTGTTGAACTTACCATGTCTCTGTCAGTTGTACTTCTTTATTTGCTACTGGTTGAACTTATGATGTCTCTGCTGCCTTGGTGTCTATCGTGTTGTGCTGTTTGATTATTTGGAACTGCCCATATGTTACAGCTAAAACTTACCGTTGTATATTGCTTGAACTGCTTTTGGTTTTACTGTTGAACTGCCCATAATGTATGGCTTTTAAGTTATCCTTATGTGTTTTGCATGATGTGCCCTTGGTTTTATTGTTGGAACTTCCTTTGGTTTATGTTTGTTGAACTTACCTAGCTTTTTGAACTTTCATGCAATGTTGAACTGAACATGTTATGAGAGTTGAACTGCTCTGATCTGCAGTATTTAATTTAGCATTTTCTGTTATAACGCAGGGTAATATCGATGGATGATTGAATTCTACATCTAATTTAGGTGCGGATCAGCCACATCCTTCTCCTATTATTCCTCTGGGCATGATAACAAGTCTGATAGCGACAAGACAATATCTGGGATGCATGGACATGACAAGGCAGATGACGTTGGCGGTTTCGATGACATGTCTTCTCATCCAGATGCTCCAGATATTTCTTGTGGAGATGCATTCATGGTAGAGGCGCCCATTTCTGAAGCTGCAGCAGAAGATAAAGTTGGTGAAGTTTCTCATGCTTCTTTTGTTGCTGTTGGTGATGTTATCTTAGAAGATGCTCCTGTTGGTGCTGAAGATCCTGCTGGACATGATTCTGAGCGATGTGCTGCAGCAGCTGATGATAGCGTTGAACGTTCTGCTATCCCTGCTGAAGCTGTTGCACCACCTTCAGTTGACCTAGGTGTTTTTGTCTCAGTTTCTACCTTATTTGATACTGTTCTAAAAAAATGGTGATATTGGAGAAGCTGGTGCCATTGGAACATCTCAAGGAACAAACAAAGTTGAAGAAATGGTCGCACCAAGCACTTCGCAAGATTTAGGCAAGACTCTATCAAGTCCACCTTCTTAACCTGCTCAATCTTATTTTGTGTTTAGCTGTGATATTTGGGGTGTTGTACTATGTGGGGGGGGGTAATGGTAATGTAAAATAATGGCCAGTATGTATGTTGTTACCAGATCATTTTATGTATGCACGCTATTTATAATCCAGTTCACCTTTTGTGTTCTGGTGTAGTTTCCGATGAGTATTTTTATTAAAGTTTTGTGATGTGGAACAACCCTTTTTCATGGGATAGGGTTTAGCGGATGTGGTATGCGTAAGTTGTGCTATTTGCTGGTAAGCTTAGCTCAGTTTGAACTTATAGTCCTGGACAGGTTGAACTTCCCACACAGGCATTCAGAATGTTATGTACTTCTATTTTTTTTGACTATACTGCCATGTACGTGCGGTTGAACTTTTTATAGTATTGCTCTTGAACTTCTCATCACCTGAAATTTTTCATGCAGATTTGGAATTCCCAGGTTCTCAGAACAAACTTCCAGATGTAATCGAGAAATTCTATTCATCGGTTACTCGTATCAAGGAAAATGAGCCCAAAGGGTATGTTTCCATGTTCTTTTTTCTGCATCGCATGTAAACAACACTTCTTCTATGTTGTATTACATTTTTGCATGGGTTGTGTTTTATTCTGTATTGACTAGAGCTTTTTTGAAAAAATGCAGGAAGCAAATTATGTTTGACAATGATGAAGTCATCAGTTGTACTTTGGGGCAAATTGCCAAGGCATTTAGCCCTCGTCGTTTGCTTGGAACTGGTGCATCTTCCGTTGGCACCTACCTCCTAGGGGAGAAGTATGCTGGTTCACACAAGCTCATTGTGCCATATTGGGTCGCTGTAAGTATTAGTTCTATGGTTTTTTGTCCTTTTTTGTTGTTTCTCTTTGTAAATGTTGATGGTTTTTGTTTTTGTAAAATAATATGTAGAGTAAAGTTTATAAGGGAGACATTGATAAAGCCGTGAGGAAGTGGTTTAAAAATTCTAACATTGACAAGCATGATCTTGTAAGTGTATTTGTTTTTGTACCATTGTTATTTTTGTCCATTCCTATATGTCATGTCTGATTCTCTATTTTATGTTTATTTACTCACACGCGGGTTATGTTTCCTACTTTTGACCCCCCTCCAATAAAAGAGAAGGATGCCATCGGGCACTAGGTTACGGTCATCCTTAATCTGAAGACGCAATGTTTCCAGTACCTTGACTCTCTGTTTGGAGTTGAAGATCAGGCTGGCTTGGAGATTTTCAATCAAATGGTCAAACACATAAGGATCTTGTGGAGTGATTGTAGTATTGATATGGAAATCGCTCCTACACCTCCTAGTCTTGACAATTTTGCTACGCATTACATGGGTGTACCAAAACAGGGCAATGGGTTAGTCTGTTTACACTTAGCTCCTTGAACATACCTGTGTTGTAGAGCTGAACTTTTCTATCTTTATATGTTGCACTTATCTGGTTGAACTGCCTTTATTTTGTGCTACCTTGAACTTTCTCTCTTGCTTAAACTGCATTTACCTTATGTTAGCTTGTGCTCCCTTGAACTTCCTTTCCTTGCTATATTGAACTGCTTTTACCTTATGTTAGCTTGTGCTCTCTTGAACTGCCTTTCCTTGCTATATTGAACTACCTTTCCTTGTGCTAGCTTGAACTTTCCTCTCTGCTTGAACTTCCTGAGCTATTCCTCTTATTTTTACTTGTACTTATTTATGTTCATGCTTGAACTTCCCTTGTGCTTAATTGATTTTGGTTCTCGCATGCGTGATTGCGGTTTCTTCATGCTTACATTCACGGGTTCATGGGATGGCGAGTGTCATACAGACTTTATGTGCAAGGACATTCTGAACATGAAGAAATATACTCTTTTTAGCTGGGCTATGTCCGGTAAATTTGATATAGATTTTGTCAAGTTATTTGGCTTCCATCTAGGTATTTTATGTCTGCCATTTTGTTCTTGTATTTACTGCCCTTTTTCTGCACTTCTTTCAACTGTATGCATGAACTGCTTCCAATTATTGCAGGGGATTATATGGATGTTTTGGATGAGTCTTTCAGACTTTTCGAGACCCAGATGTATTAGCCAGTTGCTGACATTTACAAAGTTGTGAATATTAGCAGCCAGGAGTAGCCTAATCCACAAGGAGCAGCTCCTGCCAAAAGCGTTAAGGGCAAGAAGCTGGAAAACTCTGCTGATATTAAATCGATTTCTGATTTGACTAACACAGATGACTTTGTTGCGCCGATAACATGGTCAGGAAAGAAATAGCTGGCGGCAAGAGGAAATGTGGTGCAAAAACTCAGAAGGATCCTGCTATGATGTCCGACAATATCTTGTCTAATCAGAGGGCACCTAAGAAAAATAAAAGGTTGACTGGCCCTGCTGAGGTGCTTAGACCGCCTGGTCAATTTCGGTATCTCCAAAAGGCAAAGATTCTTAGGGAATTTATGCTCAGCAAGCATTTTAGGAATAAGTAGAAAGAGTGAGTACTTTGAATTTCCTTTTTTTGAAACTATATAGCTGTTGTTCCCAGTTAGTTTAGTGTTGTTTTTTGTTGGCTGTTTTTTGTATTCAACAAACATTCTTTATGCAGGAAAATCTTCTGTAGATTCAAACATGGGACAGATAGTCCATGGGACGATGTTGTGTCAGAATTGAGCAGCAAAGTTTTGCCATCTGCTTTTGATGATCTGGGCGAGTTTGAGGGAGAGATGATGGATTTTGTTATCAGCCAGTGGAAATCTGATCCCACTCTGAATCATGTTTTTGCTTCTGGGTCTCGTGTCCTGCTCAGTCCTTACTTTCTGATTCTAACGACACATAAACTCATTATTTTATCAGTTTTACTTACTTCCTGCACTTACATTTCATGCAAACCTGAACTTCCCCTATTCGTACATTGGACTTATGTTATTTAGCATGCCTTCTCAAGTATTCATTCTTGCATTTTCCCAGTTTAGTAAGACGAGCTTCCCTAACTTTTTTGTCTTGAACTTATCCCCGTGTCATGTTGAACTTACTCGTTGTTTGATGTTCAACTTCTCTGAACCTATTGCATGAAATGCTATGTTTACGTCTTTGATTTTCTTTTTTTATCGTGTGCAGTATGTCTTGGGAATTGATCATATGTCTTCTAGTAAGGCTTTTGATCTCGATTCAGCTGTCAAACAATTCAAGATCATGTTGAGGCCAGAAGAGGATCTCTTGAAGGCTGATTTGGTGAGACAGCTCCATCTACTTTTCTTATTAATGTTGTAAACATTTGTTTGTTCTCTAGAGATTTCATGACGTGACAATAGAAATATTTTGAACTACCTGTATGGCAGATACTTATGCCTTCGTGCAAACCGATTCCTGGGTTCAAGTAGCAACACTATGTGTTGTACGTTATGAACAAGTGCAGGGGTACCTTCGATGTTCTTGATTCAAAAACATGGTCGAAGGGAAAGAAAGGAAAGAATATACTTACTCAGAGTGTCTTCCACTCTGCCCATATAAAAGAGATTGTGAGTTTATTTTGTTCTGAATTACTTGTTGCATATCATTGTTTGTTTGCCATTTGTTGTTTGCGCATGGCTACTTTAACCTACCTAACTTATTCATCTTAAATCTGAATTTCTAACAGTGCACAAGGATGTTAATGGTCATGGAAGCTGTGTACAGAAAAGAAGCATATGAGAAAAGCGGCCATCCGGATTGGACAACAAAGGCATCAAAGCCAAATTTTGTGGTTACTCCTAAACAGGGCTTCAATGAATGCGGCTACTACCTCTTGTAGTTTGCTAGGACTTTTGATGGTGAATCATTTGTTGAGCATATCGCAACTCAGGATGTAAGTTTTAATCACATAACTTATCTTTGGCACAATCTGTTTTATATGATCTAACTCATTTATCACAAATTTTGTTTGTTTCCAGCCTCATTGCATTGACTGGAAGGCCGAGTACTTGTACAGACTTGTTTTCCACAAGAAGAACACAATACCTGTCGATGACCTTCCAGAGGAGATTCAGTGCTTGGCTCCTGATTGTGATCTGTCCTCGCAAGAAGAAGATCTGCTTAGGACTTCAACCAGGTTTGGAGTAGAGGGAGTACATGGTTGATAAGATTTGCACAGATTGCTATCTGCAGATTGCGTTTAATTGAAAGATTGTAATTGTAGTTTATAACTAGTACCTATTTGTTAGGTTATTTGTACTAGTATTCTATCCTATATACCTGAATTTATTATTATTGTGGTGATGAACTTACACCAGTATGCATGTTGAACTTCTCTGGTACTTATAAGATTTTTATATCTCAGATATGCTTGTTTGTGATATGCTTGTTGTTTCCTATATGTACCTAAACTTATTATGATTGTCGTGCTGAACTTACACATGTATGCATGTTGAACTTCTCTGGTACTTAATAGATTTTTATATCCCAGATATGCTTGTTTTTTATATGCTTGCTGTTTCCTATATGTACCTGAACTTATTATGATTGTCTTGTTGAACTTACAACAGTATACATGTTGAACTTCTCTAGTACTTAAAAGATTTTTATATCCCAGATATGCTTGTTTGAGATATGCTTGTTGTTTCCTATATGTACCTGAACTTATTATGATTGTCTTGCTGAACTTACACCAGTATACATGTTGAACTTCTCTGGAATCGTTTGTTTAGATGGATGGGTAGTTTGGCCAAATTCAAGTTCTGTCCTGGTTGTTGGTTTGTTACTTTACGTTAACTTCCTATATGTCTTATGCACAACTTATATTTCCTAAAGTATAGTTGTTGCTGGTATTGTTACTACCTGAACTTAATTGTGTAGCGATGTTGTACTTCTACTGTTGGCCGGGTTGAACTGACGCGTATATGTAGGCACATGTTTGTTATTTTTCCCTTGTCTAATGCCTTAGGATAAACCTCCCAGCCCCTTCTCACGCCTGTGTTTTTTTTCTGTTCGATGCACAGGGTGAGGATAAGTATAATTTTAACGGGCGGATATATTGCTTGTTTTGTTGGAGTCAACTAGTTGAAGCATATCTTGTGCTCAAGATTCTCCTGAATTGCTTCGTTATGCCATGTTGAACTGGCGCTTATTGAGAGGTTGTACTTATTGGTCCTCACGTGTGAACTTCTTCGAGATTTGTTTGTTATCTCGCCCATTTTTTGCGGCGAAGGGATAGAATTTCCACCGTTTTCCGTGGCTTGTATGTTTCTTTTAGATGTGTGGGGGGTAAAGATAAGTATAACTGGCGCATAATGCTCTCAGTAGTGGTTATCTCCTCGTTTTTAGCTAGTTTTGTTCTCCCTGGCTTGTTACTCCCATATATAGTTGCATGGGCTGACCTTCTTCGATCTCATTCTTCTTCTTTTCAAGCTTTCTCCCGACCTCCGCCTACTCCCATCGCCCCTTTCTCCGAAGAGTCCACCATTCCCGTCCATGGCAGCACCACGATGAATGTTCTGTACATGAACATGGCTTCAAGTGTTGCTGAATGGATCTCGAAGGTTGAAGCTATCCTTGATCTTTCCAAGCAGAAGATAGTTGGTCTCGACATTGAGTACACCAAACTTAATGATTTCTACTTGAGCCCTAAGAAGGCCGCCGTCATCCAGCTTTATGTTGGTACTGATGTCTTGGTGTACCACATTTGCCATGCTGATGAGGAGTCCACTGCCCTTTATAATTTTCTTTGGGGTTGGAGGTATGTTTTTGTTGGTTTTGTCATACTTGAAGACCGTAAAATGCTTAGTCGTTCGAATCTGTATTGCCATAATTTGAAGGACATCTAATAAATATGGAGAGACCCCGACAACACCAAGAAGCGCACACAGGGACTCAATGATGTTGCTACAGCTATCATAGATCCTTGGTACTTGGAGATGAAGGATGGGTTTGGAAGGAAAGAGCATTCGATGTGGGTTAATGTGCCTCTCCCGCCGAAGCACTTGGAATATGCCGCTAGATACGCATATGCGATCTATGAGGTGTACGGGCGATTGGATAAGTTTAAGAGGGGTTTCTTCTCTCTTTTCAAAAATTCAGAGAAGAAGCGGGCTAGGCTTTGGTGAAGAAGACATAGTAGTTTTCTTTGGAATTATTTATAAGATTTCCATTCGAATAATTTAGGTTTTTTTCCCCATAATTTCATATTTTGGTCTTGTAATATTTCTGGTCATGTAATAATTTAAGTTTATTACTTCAGGCTTTGATGCGGTACGGTGTTGATATCTTTTCATCGTCCAGTTGGGAACCCCAAGAGAAAGGTATGATGAATATAGCAGCAAGGTTTTCCCTCAGTTAAGAGTCCACTCCCCTTTATAATTTTCTTTGGGGTTGGAGGTATGTTTTTGTTGGTTTTGTCATACTTGAAGACCGTAAAATGCTTAGTCGTTCGAATCTGTATTGCCATAATTTGAAGGACATCTAATAAATATGGAGAGACCCCGACAACACCAAGAAGCGCACACAGGGACTCAAGGATGTTGCTACAGCTATCATAGATCCTTGGTACTTGGAGATGAAGGATGGGTTTGGAAGGAAAGAGCGTTCGATGTGGGTTAATGTGCCTCTCCCGCCGAAGCACTTGGAATATGCCGCTAGATACGCATATGCGATCTATGAGGTGTACGGGCGATTGGATAAGTTTGAGAGGGGTTTCTTCTCACTTTTCAAAAATTCAGAGAAGAAGCGGGCTAGGCTTTGGTGAAGAAGACATAGTAGTTTTCTTTGGAATTATTTATAAGATTTCCATTCGAATAATTTAGGTTTTTTTCCCCATAATTTCATATTTTGGTCTTGTAATATTTCTGGTCATGTAATAATTTAAGTTTATTACTTCAGGCTTTGATGCGGTACGGTGTTGATATCTTTTCACCGTCCAGTTGGGAACCCCAAGAGGAAGGTATGATGAATATAGCAGCAAGGTTTTCCCTCAGTTAAGAAACCAAGGTATGTCGATCAGGAGAGGAAGGAGCCAATACGACTGAAGGTGATGCTTGCTAGCTTGCAACAGCTCCGGACAATTTATAGGGCGCCTCATCCGAGCTTTGCTTTGCGAGCGGCAACGTGGAACCTACACACAACACAACCAAATACTTTGCTCCCAACTTACGATGAGGTTGTCAATCTCACCAGTTTGTTGTAAACAAAGGAATGAGCGTATCGAGTGGAAAATAGTAATAATATGCGAGTAAAGTAAACAGTGCGAGTAAAGTAAACAGGTGATAGCAATATAAAGGAAATAGGACCAGGGTCCACAGTTCACTAGTGGTGTCTCTCTATAAGATAAAATAATACATGCTGGGTAAACAAATTACAGTTGGGCAATTGATAGAATAAAGACAACGTGCATATGATGAGAGGATCACTATGAGATTTACTCTAGGCATTACAACAAGATACATAGACCGCCATCCAACTGCATCTATGACTAATAATCCACTTGTGGCGAATCAATCCGAGAACTCCACAAGTATTAAGTTGCGAACAACAGATAATTGCATTACGCAAAGTGTGTAATGTAAACAAAGCATATGCCCTCGAGCATATGAATGTTGTTTTCCCCCTAGTAGCAACAACACATCTACAACCTTAGAGGTTTCTGTCACTCCCCCAGATTACATAGAGGCATGAACCCACTATCGAGCATAAATACCCCCTCTTGGAGTTACTAGCAACTACTCGGCCAAGATAGCTACTAACAACGGAGAGCATGCAAGATCATAAACAACATAGAGATAACATAAGATAAATTTCAGTACTTCAACTCAATCATAACACCAATATTCATCGGATCCCAACAAACCAAACATGTAGAATTACATAACGGTGATGTCAATCATGTAAGGCAGCTCATGAGATCTAAATATGAAGCACATGGTGGAGAAGACAACCATCTAGCTACTGCTATGGACCCATAGTCCAAGGTAGACTACTCACTCATCGCGCCGGAGGCAAGCATGGCGATGAAGACGACCTCCGGTGGCGATTCCCCTCTCCGGCAGGGTGCCGGGAAGAGCTTCTAGACCTCCCGATCTTCGGGTCCATGGCGGCGGCGAATCGCGATGTCTTCTGGAAAAGTGATTGGGTTTTTAGGTTTTTCCCATCGGGGGGTCTTTATAAGCGAAGGGGCATCGTCAGGAGTGGACCGAGGTGACCTCACACATAGGGGGCGCGGCCAGGGGCCAGGCCGCGCCGCCCTATTGTGTGGGGCACTCGTGGCCCCACTCCGTCTCCTCTTCGGTTCTCTGAAAGCTCCGGTGAAATTCTGGGTGACTGGCTTTGGTTTCGTCCAATTCCGAGAATATTTCCTGTGTAACTTTTCTGAAACACAAAAATAGCAGAAAACAGGGAACTGGCACTGTGGCGACTTGTTAATAGGTTAGTTCCAGAAAATGCATAAAAGTGCCACAAAGTGTAAAGAAACACTAAGCAAATGGTGTAAAAACAAGCATGGAGCTTCCAAAATTATAGATACGTTAGAGACGTATCAGCATCCCCAAGCTTAACTCCTGCTCGTCCTTGAGTAGGTAAGTAATAACAAAAAAAAATTGAGGTGACATGCACCTACACAATCTTGATCATATATGTAAGCGTTGTGCGCTGGGATCAAAGAACTTAAAACATGGCATGAAAGACATAATCTTGATAGAAGAAACTTAGCAACCATGTTATAACATGAAAATGAACACAAACAAAAGATCATGAAAATGAAACAATGAAAGTCAAACGTGTGTTCAAATCATCAGGAAAAACATACAAATGGTTTTCAGCTTGTCCTTAATGAGAGAGCAAAACATAAATGCATAGGACACCTTCAAGTTTAAGAGGGCGACTAGATACAAATAATTTAAGAACAAGTGAAACCAACAATATGAATCAATCAATGAAAACTTTGGGACAATGCACATTATACTCAGAATGACAACTATGCTCTCTTAATGGTGCATAAAGGTAGAAGGTGGTGACTCAACATAAAAGTAAAAGAAAGGCCCTTCGCAGAGGGAAGCAGTGATTAAAAGTTTTTAAAACCTTCAAAAATTATGGTACTTACCGGCTTTGAGCTCTCATTGCCCCCATCATAAGCATCTTGAATGATTAAAGTTAATGCGAGAACACTTATGCTGCATATGCTTCACAAATCATAAGTTGAAAACCTCGTGTCCCGTGAATACGAGTACCCAAACCTCATGCTACTTTACTTAAAGTCCCAAGCAAGCTCTTGTCATTGTAAGTATACATGTATCATCGAGAACCGCCAATGGGGTACCTCCGTGCCCGATGACATGGAACAAGCCCACATCAAAATGACAGGACAAGCAGACAATGAACACCTCGACATCTCTTTTATTTACCATTTGTATAGCTTTTTATTTTGAGATGCGTCATCGAATGTCCACTATGGGCATGCTGCAAATTTCCACCATGAATTATGCATGGCTTAGATTGGCGGCCCAAGCGTTTCTCTAACACATATACAAACTCCATGATCCCGCAAGATTCCAAATTCATTTCACACCGCGAGTATCCATAAACAAAAGATCACGATATCAACTCAAATAAGAAGTGCAATGTTGAAAGCTTGCCCCATGACGGCATGGCTGGGCTAATTCCTAACTTACAACTTGCAAGCATAACGACTCAACATAAGAGACCACAATGTCAAATTTTTAAGAACGAGAAAAAGTAAAGTGTGCCTTCCGGTTCGTTAGAGCTTTACTGACCAATTTTCGCATAACACTGGTAAGAGTTTAATTTGAAGAGTAGATAAAAGCAAGTCAAATATACATTGGAATAGCAAATTGCTAATAGGTATGTATGGTGGACACTTTGGCAAACTTGGTTTTTAGGAGTTGGATGCACGAGTAGAGCTCATAGAGGGCTAGCAAAAGACTGGGAGCGACCAACTAAGAGAGCAATAACGGCCATAATCATGCAAAGCGACATTAAAAGAAGCATAAGATGGCATCAAAAGTCAAAAACTAAATGATCATAGAGGCTATTGGCGACTTTGTAAGAGTCTAACATGTGTGAGCATGCGCCAAGTCAACCCAAATAAAGCATCAAGGAGAAAACCAAAATAATGCTTCCAAATAATAAAAACAACGCATGATTTTTCAAAGGCTCATTAAGCAATCTCAGTCATTTGAGACAAGTCATGCTACAGAAAAACCACTAAGCATACTATCAAAAATACATCAAGCACGACATGCAAAAGCCTAGGCCGCAGTCTACACAAGCTCCTTCTTGTACCACTTTTTTGCATAAATCTTTTTCTCTTTTCCAACACCATTCAAACTTTTTATAAACACCTCTTTTGATGAAAACCAATATAGACCAGAGGCAAAAATACACCTTGATGTAAAGATATAACAAGATCTGAATACAAATGAAGGCGAAAATCGAAAACTAAACGCAGTTCTAGAAAAAGAGAACACTCGTTGAAATTAATAGAGTGAAAAACGGAGTGTTCTTGGCAAATGAAAAGCAAGGCAACTTCTCCAAAATAAATTTTTTGGGGTCCAACCATTTATTACAGCAAACAAAACTAAACAAAACTGAAAACTAAAAAAACTGACGCTCCAAGAAAAACGCATAATGCATGAAGCAATAAAAATATAGTGTGTTGAAAGGTGACCTGATTTTTGCCGGTGAAGAAGGGGTGCCTCGGGGGCATCCCCAAGCTTTGACGCTTTTACTTCTTGGATATTGCTTGGGGTGATGCATGGGCATCCCCAGGCTTGAGCTTTTGTCCATTCTTCAACTCATCTCATCACTCTCCGATCCGTACACTTGAAAACTTCCTTCATACAAAACTAAACACAAATCTATTAGCAACATTAGTGTAAGCATAACATAGAATCAACCCTTTTTGCTTCAGGTTTCAACTCAAAAACCACCACATATAAAGCATATACTACTGTTGCAACTTCCCCAAAAGTTCCGTGATCAAAAGAACTCAAAAAGAAAGCGATAAAGCGGCAAACACAAATATTGGCAGAAATATGTCAAAACAGAACAGCTGACAAAGGTCGAATTTTTAGAGGGTTTTTTGTTGCTCAAATAAAAAAGTGTTCAACTAATGAAAGTTTGTATATAACATGGGTAATACGCAAAAGAAATCGCAGGTCCAAAAGATATACAGAGAATTTTCACGAATTTTTACGGTGCAGCACCGAAAATAGTTTCAGGACAGCAACATCCCCAAATCTTACCTCACTCAAATTGGAGGCTTCTCTTGGCACAAAAACGAAATAAAAAGGATAAGGAGAGGTTATTACAGTAGTAATAACTTCCAAGACTCAAATAAAAGAAAAAGAACTAAAATTAAAACATTGGGTTATCTCCCAAGAGTGCTTTTCTTTAACGCCTTTGAGCTAGGCGCAGAAAGTTGCGAATCAAGTAATATCAAGTGATGAAGTGCTAGGATCAGCGGGTGCCTTACGTCTTCCTTTCTTACCTTTGCTCTTGACTCTAGGAAAGATGTGGCTATTGCAAGGTGGAGAGATAAATCTTATATTGCCTTTTCCCACATCTATAACGGCGCCCAAGAGCTTCAGTAGGGATCTTCCAAGTGTGATTTGTCCTTTGCCTACACATTCAATAACAAGATAATCAGTAGATATCATTCTTCCTAGGACTTTTGTAAAAACTCCTTCAACTATTCCAATAGGAAATATAGTGGCATTATTAGTAAGGGAAATTCCTTCTCCCCCCTCAGAAAGCTTCCAAAGACTTAAAGATTCATAAACATCCTTTGGCATAAGACAAAATTCAGACATAATATCACAACGAGCATGAAAAGTTTCACCACCAATGGTGATTTTTACCGTAGGATACCAACTCGAAGGTTCAGAATTCGTTGGCACATAATCAAAATGCTGGCGCAAAGTATTGTAGCGAGTCTCAAGAGTATCAAGTCTATTAAAAATGCACACAAGAGAGGAATCAAAATAGGTTGGCATGCTACAAATTGTAATCAACTTTTTTATAATATTGAAGGCTTGATCTCAATCACAATGAAGGAAATCTCCTTCTGCAGTAGCATCCAAAGCATATCTATAACGAAGAGCAAGTCCCAAGTAAAAGCAACTAAGAAGCAAACTCAAGGTCATTTTCGGTTCAGTCTTTCCATGCCAATCATAAATTCTAGACCAAGCTTCTTTAAAACTTTCCTCCTCCTTTTGTTTGAAAGTGAAAATCATATCCTCGGGTGACATAGTAGTAGCAACTGAACTAGACATAATAAACAACTACAAAGAATTCTAATTTTTTTGGGTTTTTGATAAAACAATGCAAGTAAAAATAAATTAAAGCAAAACAATAAACAAAGTAAAGGATGTGCATGCGAAAACTCCCCTCGCAGAAGTCTTCTTCTTCCTCCCCGGCAACGGCGCTAGAAAAGAGCTGGTGCCTAGTTGACGAGGGAGATTATTCTTCTGCGTTCCCCGACAACGGCGCCAGAAAAGAGCTTGATGCGGTACAGTGTTGATATCTTTTCACCGTCCAGTTGGGAACCCCAAGAGGAAGGTATGATGAATATAGCAGCAAGGTTTTCCCTTAGTTAAGAAACCAAGGTATGTCGATCAGGAGAGGAAGGAGCCAATATGACTGAAGGTGATGCTTGCTAGCTTGCGACAGCTCCGGACAATTTATAGGGCACCTCGTCCGAGCTTTGCTTTGCGTGCGGCAACGTGGAACCTCCACATAACACAACCAAATACTTTGCTCCCAACTTACGATGAGGTTGTCAATCTCACTGGTTTGATGTAAACAAAGGAATGAGCGTATCGAGTGGAAATAGTAATAATATGCGAGTAAAGTAAACAGTGCGAGTAAAGTAAACAGGTGATAGCAATATAAAGGAAATAGGACCAGGGTCCACAGTTCACTAGTGGTGTCTCTCCATAAGATAAAATAATACATGATGGGTAAACAAATTACAGTTGGGCAATTGATAGAATAAAGACAATGTGCATATGATGAGAGGATCACTATGAGATTTACTCTGGGCATTACAACAAGATACATAGACCGCCATCCAACTGCATCTATGACTAATAATCCACTTGTGGCGAATCAATCCGAGAACTCCACAAGTATTAAGTTGCGAACAACAGATAATTGCATTAAGCAAAGTGTGTAATATAAACAAAGCATATGCCCTCGAGCATATGAATGTTGTTTTCCCCCTAGTAGCAATCGCACATCTACAACCTTAGAGGTTTCTATCACTCCCCCAGATTAAATAGAGGCATGAACCCACTATCGAGCATAAATACCCCCTCTTGGAGTTACTAGCAACTACTCGGCCAAGATAGCTACTAACAACGGAGAGCATGCAAGATCATAAACAACATAGAGATAACATAAGATAAATTTCAGTACTTCAACTCAATCATAACACCAATATTCATCGGATCCCAACAAACCAAACATGTAGAATTACATAACGGTGATCTCAATCATGTAAGGCAGCTCATGAGATCTAAAGATGAAGCACATGGTGGAGAAGACAACCATCTAGCTACTGCTATGGACCCATAGTCCAAGGTAGACTACTCACTCATCGCGCCGGAGGCAAGCATGGCGATGAAGAAGACCTCCGGTGGTGATTCCCCTCTCCGGCAGGGTGCCGAGAAGAGCTTCTGGACCCTCCCGATCTTCGGGTCGACGGCGGCGGCGGATCGCGATGTCTTCTGGAAAAGTGATCGGGTTTTTAGGTTTTTCCCGTCGGGGGGTCTTTATAGGCGAAGGGGCATCGTCAGGAGTGGACCGAGGCGACCTCATACATAGGGGGCGTGGCCAGGGGCCAGGCCGCGCTGCCCTGTTGTGTGGGGCCCTTGTGGCCCCACTCCATCTCCTCTTCGGTTCTCTGGAAGCTCCGGTGAAATTCTGGGCGATTGGCTTTGGTTTCGTCCAATTCCGAGAATATTTCCGGTGTAACTTCTGAAACATAAAAATAGCAGAAAATAGGGAACTAACACTGTGGCGACTTGTTAATAGGTTAGTTCCGGAAAATGCATAAAAGTGCCACGAAGTGTAACGAAACACTAAGCAAATGGTGTAAAAACAAGCATGGAGCATCAAAAAATATAGATACGTTAGAGACGTATCAGGCTTCTAGTTAGAACGTACTTCGTTTGTTCTGAAATGTGATTGAACTACTAGTATTTGAATCCTGAACTTTTCACTGTATGCTATATTCCAAGTGTTTCAACTTGAACTTTCCCTATGTGTAATACTGAACTTACGAGTATATTACGACTGAACTTCTCCTTTTACGAGCTAGTGTCCCGAACGTTTTTGGCCATCATCTTGAACTTTAGTGTTATTAGCAATATCAGAAAGAAGTACGTGGTGTTCTTCTCTTTTAAACATAAAAAACTGAACTTCGTTTCCTAGAACTGAAGTCAGGCTGGTTGCATAGTTGAACTTGTTTGATATTTCAGGGGCAAACATAGATATAGCATTTGTATGGTGAAACCTAAACTTGTCATGTGATGCCGTCTGAACTTATTTGTTTATGTAGGTTGAACTGCTATGTAATTTCAGTTTGATAAAGCTGTACTTTGCTTATCAGAACGCTTGAACTTCCCTGTTATTGCCACTTGAACTTTCTGCCAGATGCACCATAAACTTCGCTTGCTAGACATCCTGTAACGGAATAATAGATACATTTTTTTTCACAAATTACAGTACCAGCTGTAACTTAATCAAGCATATAAGGTGTCTCAGCACATGTATGTTTATTACCACAATTTAACAAGCACGTGCAGGCATGTTGTTTTAAATAAATATGATAGCCTAATCATACAAGTTTTGCTATAATAGAAATGAATATCGATCAATTATGCATCCTATGAAACATTCATCTTTTTCCATTGTTCCTCCTGAGCTACGGCGGTGTTGGTGGTGGTGTTTCTTCCACCTCGTCCTCCTTGTCATCTTCGTCATCCTCTTCTCCATCGTCTTCGTCAGTATTTCCATGTTCCTCCTCATCCTCCTTGTCATCTTCATCATCCTCATCTTCCTCCTCTTCATCCTCACTTTCAAACTTTTTCTTTCTTTTTTTGCTATTAACTTTATTTTCCTTTTTCTTAGCATTCTTCTTTCTATTTTCAGGTTCCTCCTCATCCTCCTTGTCGTCTTCTTCCTCCTCTTCATCCTCACTGTCAATCTTTTTCTTTCTATTTTTTCTATTACTATTAACTTTATTTGCCTTTTTTAGCATTCTTCTTTGCTACTATTTGTAATGCAACATCCAGCAATGGACATGTCACCGAGGTATGTCCTACCATCGTGTTGCACATCTTGTGGAACTTTTTTCTGATTGTTCTAGGTTTGCAGGTACATCGTTCGGATCGTTCATACCACATGTTCTACTATTGTGGACGTCCCTTATGTTGCATGTACTGCATGTCCTATATCAAATAGCATTTCCTTCTTCATCAAGCTTCACATTTTTCCTCGCAGGAGGTTTATTCTGAGGAGGTTTCTTCATAGTCGATTGCTTTTGAGCATATGGCTTTTTAGCAGGTTGCTTTTCCCTGTCACTCTCTTTCACATGGATGCCGCTTCCTTTGGTTTTTGAAACTGGAGGAGGGAGAATGGCCTTTGTTGAGTGAAATGGTTCGCCTTTATCGTTGTAAAATGTGTTGTCCTCAAAGATATGCGCGTAATCAGGCTCAAACTGGTCAACAGTAGGGCTTTCTCCATCATTTGCTGATGAGGAGCCAGCTGCCTCAACCTGGTCGATCAGGTCAATTCGGCCATGCTTCCCTATTGCTATCTGCTCACTAGACTTTGAGCAAACCCTCACTAGTTTGAAATCCAACTGAAGGAGTTGACCACGCTGGTAAACAAGAGAGCAGCCATCAGTTGCTAGTGTTTTGTAGTCCGACTTGTCAAATGTTGCATTGCTATGGGCATCTTTGCTGTATCTGCTAAGGAGGTACTCTCTTGGTATTCTGTCGACCCTCAGATGTTCAAGCATTGCTATTACATGAAGACAGAACATGCCTGCAAAGAGAAAGTTCATTTATCACTTATTATTGTTGTGCTGTCAACCGTATCGCCGCAGCTGAATAAAAACTTGATATTTACCTGTATGTTCCCAAAGTAGGCATTCACATTTATATATTCCTTCTTCGGGGTTAGCTTCCACTCTGAACTCGTGTTGTGACCATCCAAAGACCTTCTACGGGTTTCTGTACTGCACCAGATAGTGTGGATCCGTTCTGGTGATTCCGTGACCCTAAAGAGTGTGCTCTTCTTTAGGTTCTTGCGGAACTCGGCAAACACATCCCTCGTGTAAACTTTGATGCATTGCTTCTCAAACCCATAGTAAGTCCTGGTTTCCGTGCGTCCCTGCAAAGCGTGTACAATATTATTTCATGCATATTTCAATCAATACATTTTCTCTATTACAAGTTAGGTACCGTACCAGAGACGCCATTGTCTGCTCATGTTCTTTCATTCGCCAATTTGAATGCAGTTGTTCACCTGCTCCACGAATCGGTGCAGATTGTGTTGCTCATTCACATATCCTCTTTTTAGAATAGCATTCATGCTTTCGCTTCGCTGCGTCGACTTCATTCTTTCACAGAAAGCTTCCTTGAAATAAGCTCAAATCCAGTCTTTCCTATCCTCCCACATTCGGAGCATCATCTAGTTTTTCCGCAGGTTATACTTCTCAACTAATTTATGCCAGGCTTCTTCAAACTCAGTCGACATGAGCGGCCAGTTCAGTATTGCTCTGAATTACGATCTTTTCAACGGCTCCTTGTATTTCTTGGTGATATGCCACCGGCATAGTTTGTGCAATGCGCGAAGAAATACCTTTGGGATTGCTAATGCCATGGAAGGGCACTGGTCTGAGGACAAAACAGTTGTAGGTCAACAGTCAGTGGTAATCATACAGATAGTATTGAGGGTTGTACTTCCCTGAACACCAGACCTGAACTTACAAGCTGATCCTATTTGTACTTCCTAAAGTAGCTCTAGTTCAGCAGATTCAGAACATTTCTTAACAAAGCCATACCTATTAATATGATTGTTGGATGTTTTCCCTTCATGCATTTTAGGAATGTTTCAAATATCCACACAAACGATTCCACGGACTCATCTCTGATGAGTGTACATGTGAATACCGTGGACTGCAGGTGGTGGTTAACCCCTACAAACACGCTAAGCGGCATGTTGTATTCGTTTGTCCTGTAGCTTGTGTCAAACGTCAGAGCGTCGCCAAAATCTTTGTATGAAGCCCTGCAGCTTGCGTTGGCCCAGAAAATGTTTTTATTTTAACTGAACTATCTATCTGGACATCGCAGAAGAATTTGTCATTGGCTGCCTTCATCTCCGCAAAGAAAGCAAATAGCTTCGCAACATCGTTGTGATCGTCTGCCTTCTTGTTTTTTTTCCTGCATTGTGTTCACACAAAGCAGATATTAGCAGGTTAGGTCCATACATTGTTCAGTTTATGAGTATGATGGATGTGGAAAATGCTCTTACTCATTAATGAGGTCCTTCCCATGCACACCCAAGAATCGCTCGCCTCCAACCTCACCGGATATGATTCCCATTATCTGGTAGTGTTTAACGTTCTTGAACTGCAGGAACTTCAAAAAATTCTTGCATGCATGGATCGTAGCTTTTGTGTGAATGCAGAAAAACTAGCATGCTCAGGCTTAGGAGCAACCGGTGGGTGTGCTCAAGATTTATATCCTCAATTACCCACGACTCATCTATCTTCTTCTTCAATCTAAGCCGTGCCTTGCATTTACACCTCCTAGAGTTGGTAAATCGCTGTCGGTCAGTTTCTTGAACATTGGTTGTGTGTTCACCTTCCCTCGAGCACTGGAGGTACTTGTTCTTTCCATTTGTCTGCCCAGTTTTTATCCCAAAGCCCGCATGCCTAGCGTATCTGTTGTAGAACACTTTTGCGCTTTCAAAAGTCCAGAACCTCATGCCGATTCTTGGCAGAAGATAAGTAGGCAGATCAGGTTTCTGGAAAAAAAACGTGTGCAACAAACATCAGTCATACAACATTTGAAATGGTGTTAATTGTATTTCACATGTTTTGTTTTAACTCACATGAGTGTAGGTGTGAGCCGCCTTCGGAGTTTCATTCTGTCCTGGGCGTATGGGACATGGCGGTGTGACTATTGCCCTATGGAGTAAGGGATCATGTCTAACCCTCTCTGACCAATCATTATTGGATGGTACTTCATGCTGCATCGGTGGCGGTCCATTGCCCTCTCCTTGCGGGGCATGCTTCATTGGAGGCCGCGGTGGGCTAGGTGGTGGCCATGGGGGGATACCATGGGTACCGGCAGAAGTACCATCATGGTGAGAACGCTTGTTTGGTGGAAGCATGCCATCATCAGCTGATCGCTTCATTGGAGGTTGATAACCTGCGACAGGTGCGCACTTCATTGGAGGCTGCATGCCTGTGACAGGTGCACGCTTCACTGGAGGATGATGTTGCATGCCTGCGACAGGTGCACGCTTCACTGGAGGATGATGTTGCATGCCTGCGACAGGTGCACGCTTCACTGGAGGAGGATGTTGCATGCCAACAATAGGTGCATACTTCACTGGAGGAGGATGTTGCAAGCCAGCAACAGGTGCACACTTGATCGGTTCTTTTTCAATGACTTGAACACCTTCACGGATTACAACAAGTCGCTGCATGCCGCCTACAACCTCCCGCAAAACACGTTGTATGTGCTCTGTTACTAAAGTTGCTTTATTGCCCACAGTAGTAGTCTTTGAATCTGTACCAGAGAAGGTTGCCTATTCTGAAGTTTATGTTTCTGGAGTACTTGTTGAGTATTCATAACGGCTAGACGCTCCAAAATAACTAGCTGTCAACTCTGGTGTTTTCCAAGTTGTTCCACCAAAAGAGCACTACAAAGGAACAACATCCAGAATCTCTTCTTCCACTTTGGTTCTTTTCCTTGTATGTCATCTTGAAAAGTTAATATATCAATTAACGAGTACACAATATGCACAATAATAAGTTCAAGCAATTGAACTTCTTTAAAAAATTAGGTTGAACTGTTGGTAGACATAGCGAACTACTACAATGAGAAGTTCAACCACTTGGACTTATTAAACTTGTTAGGTTGAACTTCACGGAGACAAAGCTAACTACTACAACGAGAAGTTCAACCACTTGAACTTATTAAACTTGTTAGGTTGAACTTCTGGGAGACAAAGCTAACTACTACAATGAGAAGTTCAACCACTTGAACTGTTTGGACAAGTTATGTTGAACTTCTGGGAAATAGAGCTAACTACTTCATTACTGTGCTACAGAAAGTTCAACTGCTAATGTAAAGTTCCCTGAACTTAAATTGTACATATACCTGCACTTCCCTATGCAATATTCCACACTTGTAAAGTTCTCTGATACGCTACACATGAACTTACGAACTTCTATCCTAAGAAACTTGTATCATGGATCAAAAAAACATGAAGTTCAACTACAATTCTCTTACATACCTTGTCATTTTCCCCTCTTTTGCTCTTTGTACGACGAGCAGCTATTGAAAAATGAGCAACAAGAGTAATCTCAGACGAATTTGCATAGAAGAATCTTTGAAACGAGGAGAACTCCTTCTCTGCATGGATCCCCACTTTGATTTCCACTTTTCTGCTACTGTTGGGGGATTCATGGTAGAACACGCCGGAGATGCAGTGGAAGATGGAGATGCAGCGTGATTCTAAGAAGGACGGAGCGACTCAAGCGAGCATGCCGTCGGCGAGGAAGACAAGGACATGAGCGAATCACGTCGGCGATGAGGAGCGGGACTCGGGGGGCTCCCTAACTCTCGCTGGCGATTTCCGCCGCCGCTCACTCCCTTGCACCATGCCAGAGAATTTATCTGGACCCGGCGTACCCGCTGCCGGTCGCTCCCTTGACCCGTGCCGGAGAAGGAGGCAGGTAGGTGGGGGGAATCGACGGGGACCTGGCAGGCCTCACTCCCTTGCACCGGCATACCGCCGCTGCTCGCTCGACCGGCCCGCGGGAGGGGCGTGGTGGTCGGGGTGGAGGCGGGGTAGTCGGGGTGGAGTTGGGGTGGACGCGTGTTGGAGTGCGGGCAGGTGCGGGCCGGTCGGGTCGCTCCTCCTCCGGTCGGAACCCTTATATAGGGGGAGGCTGGTGGTAGATCCTTAATCTACAACTGGTTTTAGACTAGATGGACCCCATATATATATATATATTAATAATTCATATATGCATAACATATAGATAGTCACATAAGAGATATAAATGAATTCTAGGCATAGTTCTTTCCACATATTGCAAGGAGAGTGGAAATTTTGGGGTAAGGTTGGAAAGGTGGTCAGTTTGTGCCCATAAGTGGGAAGATAGCGGCTAAGGGGCTAAATCAACTTAGTTGAGCTTTAAGCGGCTAATCTAACCTATGAATGCCTTAGCCGTAGCCGCAAGCCTCTTAAAAGGCTATAGCTGACTATTTAAAACTTTGACGAAAACACACCATATCACTAAAATTTAAGTTTTTTCGTATCTCAATTACCATCTTACAATTTGGCTTTTGTGCCCATAATACGAAGCATTCTCTTCACACGGCTTTGATCCCTTTTTTTCTCATAGCGACGAAGCACTATAGTTCGGCAAACCCTAGCACTGGCCTCCATCACACCGACTGCCTCACGTGCTGCTGTCGTCGCCCCTACACAACTTCTCTCCGCCAGTGAGCCTGCCTCCATCGCCACAAACTCCCATTTTCATGCGTTGTCCCCTATGTTGTGCACGCTAGCCAGGCCCCAATGGCGACCGTGATGAGGTCATCATGTCGAAGATCTCCATGCCTGGATGACTTACAGTATGTAATATTAGAGCATCTCCAGCAGCGGCACAAACGCGTCGCGCAATGTAATACGTTTTGGGCGTAGGATTTGGACTTTTTGGGTGCATGCCGCGTTGCTGTTCGAGAAGTCCAATATTACAACATACACTATTTTTCGGTTTAGCAGGCCTCCAAAAATACAACACCAGCAAACCACTTTCTCCAATATTTCTTTAACAAACAAGATCAAACACAACATAAAATTCAAATATAAATCCAACTTAATTATTGTTACAACACAAACAAATAGTACATAAATTAACAAAGTTCAACATCCAAATTAACATATAAATCTTAAGTTTCTTCTTCCGTGATTTGTTGCCCATTCCATCTCCACCACTCCTTGGTAAGATTATTTTTGAAGATCATCATGCACTTCATTGTCCTGAACGGCATGGTATAAATGAATAAAATTTTCCACTCTATATACCCTCTGATGCGCACGGGACATCCCATCAATTCATAGTGGGTGCTATCTAAAACTTTGTGATGCTCGTCCTCGATGATCATGTTGTGCATAATTACACAAGTATTCATGATATACCAAAGTATCTCTTGATCCCAACATCTAGTTTGTCCTCTCACAATAGCAAATTGGGCTTCTAAAATCCTAAATGCTCTCTCAACATCTTTCCTAGTGGCCGCATGTGCATTATAAAAATCATACTTTTTCTTACCTTTGGGTTTGACAACTGGCTTCACAAAGGTCCTCCACCTAGGATAGATATCGTCAGCAAGAAAGTATCTGTAGTTGTACTTCCGACCATTTGCTTCAAACTCTACCTGTGGACCTTCATTCAGTTTTATGCATGTCATGAGTGGGGATCTCTAAAGAATGTTGATATCATTGCAAGAACCAGGCATTCTAAAAGGGCATTCTAAAAAAGCATGCCATATCCAAGTCTCATGGTCAGCTATGGCTGCAAGAAAAGCTCGAGACTCGTGAGCGGCTCGAGATTGACTCAAAAAGAAATGAGCCAAGTACGAGTGTCTTATATAGCTCAACTGAAATACGAGTTGATATTGAGTCAACCCTAGCTTGCTCGATTTAGCTCGAGAGCTCGAAAAGAATATAATCATGTACAATAATTTATTATATATTAAATAAAATATAAAAATTTATTACCTCATATGTGGTGGATGAGATTTATTCCAACTAATTCGGATGAAATTCTGATTAAGCAAATATGGAAGGTTAATTTATTCCTTCTGTATCCTGTAGATATTTTTTTACCTTTATATGCAAGCAACATTGAAAATTTTGGTATATTTCTTAGCTCAAAACTAGCTCGAGATTGACTCAAGACTTCTACAAACTGAGTAAGAACCAACTTTTAGAGTTTTACCATTAACCCGACTTAGTCTGCGCTCGCTTAAATTTTAGTATGAGCTGAACTGGGCCAAGTATAACCCGCTCGAGCTCACCCTATGGTTAGCCACAACTTCAAGAATGATTATGATATCCTTTTGTGGCATTTGAATTGTCCATGCCATGTTGCAGGAAAATTCTTCCAACTCCAATGCGTGCAATCTATTAAATTAAACATACCTGGAAAGCTATGGTTCTTATTGAACTCTGACAGCCTAGCCATGTCTTGAGCATTGAGTGCTGTCAAATACTATTCACCGAACACTCGAACAATTGCAATCGCAAACCGCTTGACACACTTGATGGCTTGACTCTCACCCATGGCCAACTGATCATCAACAAGATCATCCGAGATGCTGTATGCCGACATGTGCAATGCGGTGGTGACATTCTGGATTGCTATATGGCCAAGGTCTCTGGCAGCATTCTTCCTTTGCTCGAATAATATATCATACAGAAAAAGATGGCTCTCCTCCCCGCCGCCACCCTCCCCCACCTCCTCCCCGGTGATCTCCATGATGACTGATTATAGCTGGCCATGGATGGACTCCTTCACTAGGATTTCTCCCCTGGGTTGGCGTTTGAAAAACAGGTTTGTTATCAGTTTGGATCTTCGGTTCATTTCTCTCCCTCTCCCCGTGCAAAGGAGTTCTTTCTGGTGGTTTCTTTCTCCTCGACTTCTTTTGCCCTCACTGAGGAATCTGTGGGTCTTGCGCTGCAATGCTGCCTTGGTGGAGATCGAGCTGGTTTTAGGGTTTACCGTTTGTCAGATCGGCGTTTCCAATTTTTTGTGGCATCTAACAAGGTTGGTCACTTCGTGTATGGACTTAAGGATCGTGTTTGGCCAGATTTTGTCTGCCATTTCTCTTTATTCCGTGGTGAACATCCTATGATCACTGGGTTTCACAATTTCCCTGATTCTACTTGGCATTCTTCTGAGGAAAATGTTGTGGTTGCTCAGCAAAGTCCAACAAAGTTAAACCCTTCTTTGCATCTGCTTAGATCTAGTGCACATGCTGATGTATCTGGTAATTCGATCAAAGAATTAGCAAAGTTTGGTTTTAACCGATCCGATTTTTTTGAGGGTTCTTCTTCCAGTTCTGCAAGTTCATCAAGTAAAATTCAAGAACGTCCTCTAAGCTCGAATCAAGATGGTTTACTCTTTGGGAGTTTCAAAGATCCGATTCATGCGGATGATTCTAAATCTCTTCCAGGGAAATTTATTGGGAGTAATTTTAATTTTGAATTGTGCAAATCCTTGCCATATCATACTCTCCTGGAAATTCAAGATCTGCAGCTGGCAGGATATGCTTCTCCTGAAATCATGGACATTTTGAATTTGCCTAACATCCCGCCTAAAAACTTGGTCAATCAGTTTATTTCTGCCGGTTCTCATGCTGGGCTTGATAGGGTTTTAGTATCTTGCTCAAAATGTCTTGATTCTGGGCATATGGCCTCGGGCTGCACGATCGGTTGGCGATGTCGGTCAAGCAAGCAAATTGGGCACCTAGCCCATCAATGCAAACCGAAGCACATGATTTGGAGAGTTAAATCCCAGGGTCCGACCATTAAAGCCCAGCGGAAGCAGACAAGAGTTAAGAATAAAATCTGGGTAGTTAAGGGGGAGGCCGACAAAAAAGGAGTTAGTCCTCCGACTTCATCAGAAAATAGAGGTGTCGTTTCGTCTCTGCCCCTGCCCCAAGCTATAGTGCAATCTCCTTCCGCCGCCATGGCCCCCTTCCCTGTAAACGTTCTAGCGTTCCTGCCGGAGGGCATGACGATCGACCATGGACCTGCGGATCGCAAGCCGCGCATAGACCTTGTCCTCTCCTCTAATGCGCCGCTTCTGAACGACAAGGTGGTCATTGCGGAGACTAATAGGTTTGTGCCTATTCACCTCAGGCAACAATTCAGAGAAGATCTGCGAGGACTCCTGGAAGAATCTGGCTATGTTGTAAGTGCTTTTGATGATCACCCCTTTGGGCTTGGATCTTACACCTTTTAGCACACCATTGCGGCAGATACAGTCATAGGTCTGTCGTTTGAATTAGATGAGATTACCTCTGTGACGTTTGTTAAACACAATGAGGCTAGGAACATGAGATTGACTGCCTTTGGTAGAGCAACTTGGATTTTACTGTTGGGATTTCCTTTAGATTATCAGACAGCCTCTTATATCAGTAGTGCTGTTGAAGATTTTGGTCTGCTAGATGTTTGGGACAATCCTAGGGGGAACAACAAATTTGTGCTGGTCAAAGTTCATATAGTTCACCCTAAGTTTGTGCCTAAGAGTATTGTCATCCATGAGCTTGGAGGTGCAAGACATAGCTGGGCTGTTCCTGTGATTATGCTGAGAAGTGCAGATTGGAATGCACACATCCATGACGTGCCACCTCCTCCTGAAGATCCACCCTCTGATGACCCTCACCCTCTCTTTGGAGAGGATATTACAGCAGAGCAATTGTATCAGCAGCAACTTGCTGGATGGCTACATAATAATCAGGGTTTTGCTGGCCATGGTCAGGGTCAACATCAACATGCTATACATGCACCTGTTCAACAAATTATGAATGTGGCTATTGATCATGATCCTGTTGATTTGGTAAATAATGCTGTTATTGTGCCTCCAAGACTTACTACTAACACTGTGGTTCAGAGAGTCCCCTTTCATGCTGGTTTTCATCCTGATGACACTAATACTGCAGACAGCCCTATGCAGGCTTATACTGAAGCACTCTCTGATTCTGACTCTGATGTCACGGTTCACTTTATGCTGCATGATCAATCTGGTTATTATCAAGCCAATGCTTCAGTTTTGACCAGGCTGTCAGTGGCCAAGGCTACTCTGGAGACCCTTTTATTGCCAAGGGTGCATCTTGATAACTCTTTCTTCTTTGATTCTCATGTGAAGTTTGCTTTCTCTGATCTTTATGAGCTGTTTGGTGAAGCTATGTGTCTGATGTACAACAAGAGAAAGAGAAGAAAATTGTCCTTGAAGCAGAATCCCTATGTTGAGGTGCACTTCACTGAGAAAAATTTCCTTGGAGATTGATGATTCTGAGGCAAATGATGTGCTTACTGGCCTTGTGCTGCAGTCTGATCTAGGGAAGAAAAGGAAGACTACACTTGTTCCTCTGATCAAACACTCAGAACCTCCCTCTTGCACAACTCAGGTGCGCAGGAGCACCAGATGCAATAAATATGATGGGTTTAAACCCCACAATTTCTCTGACAGCAAGCCTCTGAAATCCAAAGTTAAACCAAGGAAGAATCCTGTGATGCTGGCTCCTATTGAGGATGATGTCCCTGAGCTGCCAGAGAAGGAGCAAGCTTTGGTGATTGCCTCTGATAATACCACTCCCATACCTGTTCTACAATCTATTGGTACTAACCTCTGTGGAGTGCCTCCTGAAGATCTGTCTCCTAAGAAGCTTCTGGCCAAGCTGCAGGAGGATGGAGCTGAAGACAAGTCCTAGTTTACCTGTTTATTTTATTTTATTTCAGTAATGAATATTTTGAAGAAATGGATTGTATTATGCTGGAATATTAGAGGGATGAATGCTAAGTCCAAACAGTTAGCACTTATGAATGCTATAAATCTCAGTGGCTGTTCTGTGGTATGCTTGCAAGAAACTAAGAAGTGTGATTTTGATATTAACTTTATTAAGTCTTGCTGCCCTAAGAGATTTGATGATTTTGTGTTTATTCCCTCTGATGGAGCATCTGGTGGCCTTATAATTATTTGGTATAGTTCTATATTTTCTGGTATGATTATGCATTGTGAACCTTTTGCTGTGTCAGTGCATTTTTCATCCACTCAGTCTTCTCAGAGTTGGACTCTTGTCAATATATATGGCCCTTGCTCTGGAGATATGAGAGATACTTTCACTCAATGGCTTTTTAATTTGAATATTCCTCCTGATGAAGATTGGTTATTATTGGGAGATTTCAATTTCATTAGATCTCCTGACAATAGAAATAAACCGGGTGGAAATATAAATGATATTCTTCTATTTAATGATTTCATTAGAGCACAAAATCTAACTGAACTTCCAATCAAAGGGAGAAAATACAAATGGAGTAATATGCAAGATGATCCTCTTTTGGAGCAATTGGACAGGTTTTTTACCTCTCTGCATTGGACTTCCTCATATCCATCCACCCTAGTCACTCCTCAAGGGAAGCCAACTTCTGATCACATTCCTTGTGTAATTACAATTCAAACTCAAATTCCAGGCAGTAAAGTGTTCAGATTTGAGAATTGCTGGATTGCTCATCCTGGCTTTCTTCAGACAGTATCTGCTAGCTGAACAAAACCAACTTTCAAACATAATAGTGCAGCAAATATAAATGCTAAATTCAAAAGATTGAGGTATGACCTTAGATTCTGGAGCAAGTCGATTTCTAGATTAAAAATATGTATTGAGAATACCAATAAAGCTATTATGGAGATTGACAAACTGGAAGATATCAGAAGATTGTCTGCACCTGAAGCCAATTTCAGGAAGATTCTAAAATCTCACCTAGCCAGATTGTTAGAATATCAGAATATATACTGGAAGAAAAGGTGCACCATCAGATGGACAAAATTTGGTGATGAAAATACAAAATTCTTTCATTCTGTTGCAACTGAAAGATATAGAAGGAATAATATAGCTTCTCTTCTGGCAGCAGATGGTTCTGTAATCTCTGAGTATAAAGGGAAAGAGGAAATTATTTTTTAGGCTTACAAGGAAAGACTGGGGAGTTGTGATCAGCCTCAAATGCTGTTTAATCTTGCAGATTTAATTCAGCCAACACCTGGTCTGGAAGATT
The DNA here is from genome assembly GCA_007115705.1 of Dactylis glomerata. Classification (NCBI taxonomy): domain Eukaryota; kingdom Viridiplantae; phylum Streptophyta; class Magnoliopsida; order Poales; family Poaceae; genus Dactylis; species Dactylis glomerata. The sequence continues at coordinate 160,841 of QXEO01000742.1, read as the reverse complement.
TATCTTCTCCTTTCACTAAACAGGAAATTGATGCAGTTGTGCAGAATATGCCTTTAGATAAAGCACCTAGACCTGATGGTTTTAATGGGCAATTCTTGAAAACCTGCTGGCATATCATCAAGGAGGATATATATCAGCTCTGTTTTGACTTTTATGACGGAAATCTTAACTTGGAAAGCATCAACATGGGACATATTACTCTGATTCCAAAAGTTTCTTCCCCTGAGAATATTAATGAGTACAGGCCAATCACTCTGTTCAATTGTGTTCTAAAACTATTGACAAAGCTGTTGGCTGACAGACTACAGAAAATAGTGCTAAAAATTATTCATAAGAATCAATATGGTTTTCTTAAAGGGAGATCTATACAGGACTGTCTTGCTTGGGCATTTGAGTTCTTATATCAATGTGAGGCTTCCAAGAAGGAAATTATTTTGCTTAAGCTTGATTTTGCAAAAGCTTTTGACACTATTGATCATTCTGCCATGCTCAAGATTATGAAGCAAATGGGGTTCTCTGATAAGTGGCTTGGTTGGATTAATACTATTTTTAGTATTGATAAATCTGCTGTACTTTTAAATGGTGTCCCTGGTAGGCAATTCTTCTGCAAGAGAGGAGGGAGGCAAGGAGACCCACTTTCCCCTTTGATTTTTGTGCTTGCTGCTGATTTATTACAGTCTGCCATCAATAAAGCCTATCAGCAAGGATTGCTCAGAGCACCTTTCTCCTCTGACTTTGAGATGGATTTTCCCATAGTGCAATATGCAGATGACACTCTGGTTATTATGCAGGCTGATAGGGATCAGATAATTACCATGAAAGAGATTATTGAGAACTATGCTAAATCCACTAGATTAAAAATCAATTTCCATAAATCTTCATTGATTCCTATTAATTTAAGTACTTCTGGGACTGCAGATATTGCAAATCTTCTAGGATGCAATGTGGCTTCTATGCCTTTCACCTATTTAGGATTACCTCTTGGCACTACCAGACCAACAGTTCAAGACCTCATGCCATTGGTTGATAGAATTGAGAGGAGAGTCTCTGCAACTTTTATGCTCATGTCTTATAGTGGCAAAGTGTCCCTGATTAATTCACTCCTTACCTCCATTGCCACCTTCACCATGTGCTACATTCAGTTGCATCCAAAGATTCTTGAACACATTGAAAAAATCAGAAGGCACTGTCTTTGGACAAAGAAAAATGAGGAAGGAGAAGAGAAATGCCAATCTCTGGCTGCTTGGGATATGGTCTGTAAACCAAAAGACAATGGAGGTCTAGGGATTTTGAATCTAAAGCTGCAAAACCAAGGTCTGCTTCTTAAATATTTGCACAAATTCTATAATAAAGTGGACATCCCTTTGGTGCATCTTTTATGGAATACATATTACCTTGGTAGAATTCCACATTCTATGGAGCCTGTTGGATCATTCTGGTGGAAAGATGTTTGTAAACTCATGCCAATATTTAGGGGATTGGCATCTAGCTCTGTTGGAGATGGGCTTTCTACCCTCTTTTGGAAAGATGACTGGCTGTCTGGAGTGAATGCTGAAAAATTCCCAAGAGCATATTCTTTTGCCTCAAATGATGATATCTTTGTGCAATCTTTCCTAACTGCTGACAGACTGTCCTCTAATTTGTGGCTGCCTCTCTCACCTCAAGCTTTTGATGAAGTCAAAGATCTTCAAAGCCTGGTTGCTGATGTCAATATTACATCCATTTCAGATAGTTGGGCATACCCATGGGGGAAAGAGTACACCTCAAGCAAGTTCTATAAATATTGTTTCCATAATATTCACCCTCATGAAAGTTTTCTTTGGCTATGGAAATCTAAATGCACTCCAAGAGTTAAATTCTTTGGCTGGCTAGTGCTCTCTGATTGACTAAACACCAGAAATATGCTTAGAAGGAGGCACTACACTATCAACTCCGGATACCAGTGCTTAATGTGCACTCCCCCACCTGAGGAGACAATTGAACACCTCATCTTTCATTGCATCTTCAGCCAGAGTTGTTGGCAGGTTTTGGATATGTTCTGGCAAGCTACTGGTGATAGACTCCGGATAATTGAAGAAGGGAAACACAGATGGCAGAAGCCCCTCTTCATGGAATTATTCTTGCTGGTTGCCTGGAATATCTGGAAAGAGAGAAATAGGTTGCTTTTTGATGGAGTAGTTCCTTCAGTAGCATCTTGGAAGAGTAGGTTAAAATCAGATTTACTGCTACTTGTTCATAGAACAAAAGACACCCTACACCCTAGTATCCTTGGAATAGCTGCTACTTTGTAATCTCTTTCCTTGGGGGTGCCTCACCCCATTCTCTGTAAAAATGTTGTAACTTTTATTCTTTAATTGAAATTGGAGAGACAGTAGGAGCCTTTCCTACTGTCAAAAGCTTCAAAAAAAAATCTATCATACCCCATTACACATTCACAAATGGTGTCAAACAACTTGATACTCATTCAGAAACACCGCCAAAAATAACTTTCTGGATATATTGGATCATCAAAAAATAGCTTCTCATCAACTTGTTGTGCCCTTTTATCCTTTCCCTCTGTAATTTTTGCCTACCAAAAATGGATCCGCCATGCTTTGGCCTCTTGTTAGCATGCAAAGCTAGAAGCATAGCAATATCCTCTTCTTCAAGATCACTCGTCATCGGAGCTCGAATAGTCATAGGATGAACTCCTCTACAATGCATATCACTATTTTAGAACTATGCAAAAAAAAACAGTGTCATATCACCGCGTAGAGACGGCGGGTCCTACCTTAGAAGCAAAACATCGTGCAGCTGCCACGCGCGGTGATGCTCATCAGATGCGTGCACTTCTGTCGTTCGTCCGAAGCTCGCCGTCGATGGAAACAAGGCGTGCTGCCAAAAAAAGGATCGCCTGCGAGGCGTGCTGCCGTCGCGCCGAATCGCAGCACCCAGCGCCTGCGGGGAATAGGGGTCGCCTGGTGCCGGCGGCTGTATTAGATCTGTACGCGCGATCGATCTATTACGCGCTAGTCGCAGGGACGGCGGGCGGGGTGGCGCATATGAAGTTTTTGAGCAGTTTGGTGAGCGGATTTGGTGGGCAGAGACGTGGGAGTTGTGATGGTGGCAGCAGAGATGAAGTTTCAGGGCGGCCGTTGCGTGCGCGCGCTGTTCCGCGTGCCCCAAATATGCCCCATGCAGGGTGGTTTTTTTGTACGCCGGAAACGAGTTTTGGGCGCGCGGTTTTGCAGCGCCTGCTGGAGCGCGTGACAGGCCCGCCTGCACCCAATAAAAGCAGTTTTTTGGACGCGGGCGCGTTTTTAAATCCGCTGTTAGAGATGCTCACCACCCACCAAGAAGTGTCACTCATAATGATTTTGCATTGAAGTTTTAATGAGACGTTTATTTTTCCTTTTTGAACTACTCTTGCTACCAGAATACTCTGATTATTCGGTATACTTGTTATTATTCGCAAAAAAGTATACTCGTTATTTTGGTTCTTTACTAGAGGTGATGGGGCGGAAGCAGAACACATATTCCTCTGCAACTCAAACTCAGGTGTGTGTGGAACCGTGGCCTCGTGTGTCCAATGCTGAATCTTGTTAGAGTTCACAAGTTAAGCATGATTTTAGCACCCTTTGACTACCAACGGAATAAGAACAGCATTGATTTGTTGCAAGTGCCTTGGATGGTAACATCCCTTCCTTAAATTTCTGGTGCAACCGCAGCTTGTTATCATTTCCTGCATACATGCCTGCAAATTTTGTGCCATGTCCTTATCATTATGAAACCAGCTGAAAGTTAGACTTCAGAAGACATCCATCTCATTTAGATTGCCCACACACTAGCACGATTAATATTTTAGATAAAATGGGCATGATTAATTTCTCCCTCTCAAAGACAATTTTTTTTTCAAGCTGGTAGTTAATAAGTATCTAACACCAAAACTTCTTTTCAACGAATGGACGTTGGTTTGTTCATCCTAGCTATAGGAGATGTATGTAAACCAAATCCATCTCTGCACTGACATGTACTTGCACAATAGTTACAGTGGTACTACTAGTACTAGCTAGCTATAGTAAGTTGGCTCCTGAGGCCATTTCTCCTCTCCCATCAACGCATACGACTCGAGTTCCAGATCTCTTGCTTTTTGTGCACAGATATGGTGAGGGATTTGCATTACATCCTCATCCTCTCACACCTCGCATAGTCGCATGCATATTTATATTTCTGCATTCTGATTTCTAGCAGCCTCTGCCTGCCAAGAACAGAAAATGCTGAATGTCAGAACTCAGGAAACTGCTGAATTACAACTCATGTTAGGCACATACTCCCTCCGATCGGAAATAAGTATCTGTGACTTAGTACAGACTTTGTATCAAGTTAGTATAAAATCACGAACACTTCCTTCCCATGGGAGGGAGTATATTTTTGTTCATGAGAAGGTAGAACAGAGCTTAGCTCTAAACAGTATTGACATGCTTAGGTAAAAGGTGGCTGAAGTAGCTTGCAGTAAGCAAAAGCTTCCAGGCACTTTTTCTTTTGTTCTTTTACACTTGTTTAAAAAATGGTGTAATTACCGACCATTACCAGTATTTAAATGGATGTACTACGAACAGATTCTTACAGTTTACCGTAGTGTAAAAGAAGAGATGTTTCAATCACCGAAAGAAGGCACAGGTACTAAAAAGTACTCCCATTTAACATAACTCCAAAGACTGTGAACTTAGGACAAACTGAAGGACCAAGTAGAAAAAAAAAACAAGAGCATCAACACTCTACACGAATTGCCCTGAAGTACTAGTTCGTGTGCCATATAAGAAGTTAATTATTACTGCTAATATCTTTATCCAAAAATCTAGCACTAAATATGATATGGTATATAAAGTTAAAGAAGATCATACCCTGATGCTGGAGGCAACTGGGATCGATCCTTTGCAGAGGCGTTGCATGAGCTCCACTTGTGTCTTCAAGCACTCCACATAATCCAGGGCCTCACTAAGCAATGAGAAGCCATGGAGTGCCTCCCCACCAGGCACAAGCTTCCTGAGAAGCTGCAACCTCCGCTTCACCATCCTCCTGGCCACCGTCACACTATTGCTGCGGCTCGCCGTCGCCGCCACCAGCGAGCTCCTCCTCCTCCTCCTGGAGCTGCACACACCGTGCGACTTCCTCACGATCTTCCTGCTCCTCATCTCCTTCCGGCAGCTCGGCGCTGTCGCCGCCCTCTGGCTAGTCTCGTAGCCGGATGTGCCCAGGATACGGCGCATGAGGGCCTCGTGGCGCCGCTCTGCCGCGTGCCGCGAGACGAGCGCGCTCGCCCACGGCGCCGCGCGGCCCCTGGCCAATGCCATGGCCACATCGGAGGAGAGCCTCACGGCATCCCGGCGCTCCCGGAGGTTCATGGACTTGGAGGTGAGGCCGGCCACCTGCAGGCTCTGCAGGAGCTGCTCCATGAATGCTCTCTTGAACTTTCTTGAGGCATGCATGTTGCTCCGTTTGTATTGAGGGAGGATCTCGTGAGCAATGCAGTGCCTGCTAGTTTGCTTGGCTTGTTTGGTTCTTCCTAGGAGATGAAAGAAGAGGGGCAGCGGCGGGTTTGAGCTGTTGTAAGAGAGCAAGTAGAGAGGTTTATGTACATATAAAGGAGCTAGACATGTGTTTGCTCAAAGAAAGCTGCATGTGCCTTTGGGTTCGCATCGCATGTGACCTTCTTCTGCTTCTGTTTAGTTGCTGTGTGTGCAGGGAACATTGTTTTACTTCCACCATCCATTTAACCATTTGGGTTTTAGAGAAATGTAACCTCATGTTTTGGTGTACAATTTTGTAAGTACTGTATTAGTTCAACTATTCTCTATAACTATAAGTCAGTGTGCCATTATGTTTGAAATGGAGTAAATTTTGGTATATATTGATTTATTCCGCAATGAAAAATAGAACAAATTAATACCGAAAAATAGAGGACACAATATTTATAATGAAGGCAGTTATATATAACTTTCAGTGGGTATATGTATATATTTGATCATTTTACAGACCTGAGGTGATAAGAAAAGGGAAGTGTGCATGTATCAGGGAAAAGGAGGATTGAGAAAGAATGCACTTTCTTGGGGGCACGCTGAGGGTTGGGAAGAGGGAAGGGGATGGAAGATGCAGACCATGCACATGTCTGCACATGGCGAACTAGCCCCACTTGGATCCTAATAACACCCAAATAGTCCTCATTAATGCCTAATATTATTCATGAAGAAAAAGTGTGATGTTTCAGTTAAACAAAACAAGACCTCTTAATGAAGTCCGTAACTGGTTTTTATGTGCCAGATGCAATTTTAGCTACTCCAGTGAAAGATAGACAGATACAAGTTAACAGGCACGGTAGACATATTCTTAATTACGATAGGAAGTTACACTCATGTAAAAAAGCACATTGTGTAATCACCTAAGGTAGGAATGGCTTCACATTACCATCTTAACAAGGTGAAATCCCCAGAGCCTAGTATCCCAATCATCTAAAGAGTTATGTAGACATAATGTATACTACAATATGGCCGATGATCTCTTTTCACTATAAACAAACTTTCCAAATATTTTTTGTTCAATAGAAACATATTAGGCGAAAACAAACCATAGGTTGGGTCCGAATATAGTGACTGTAGTCTGCTCGTTAATCTTGAAGCCACACAACTTTTTTAGATAAAAAGCCACACAACTTTCAATAAGCGTATCACGGTGATTCTAAATAAAGTGGCCTATCATCACACTAAGTAAAACAAAATTTGACTTAAGAGTGTAATAGTTCAAATTAATCATCATGGTTACATGATTCAGCAATTTACATGTAAAATATATGTTATTTCCGTTATTTCAGGCATAAATATAATATACTACTTAAACATAACTAGTTTGCACGTTCCAATTAGTTGAGAACATGAGATACAACTAGACAGCAACATAGTGTTGAAATCTAGAAGATAGCAAGAATGCATGCTATGATTCTTGCACTAGCAACTTTGCATGTGTTTTCCCATTAGCTAGAGGGTTCATTGACTTTGTTGGTAACAGTACCTCATGGCCAGAGCATTGGAGTGCAGTGGCAGTGAGGCGGTAACATGGAAGCATGATAATTTTCAGCTTGGAGGGTCATGCATGCCAAGTAGCTTTTCGTACACATTGTTCTCCTATTTGCATCCAAATCCTGAATATACCACTCACATGGCATCCACATGGGTATTATTGATTCCACAGAGGCTACAGCAGCCTTCAATCTGATTTCTTCGTGCATATAGATTTGATGCTCTTTATTCTCTGTGTTTATACGTTTTATAATACATGTTGGGTGTATGAGAATATAATGCAATTAATGATCTTAAGCATAACTTTTGTTAATGAGCTACTCGATTCCAAAATATATATATCTGCAAATTGTATGAGTTCTGCAAGAATAAGTAGCCTATCTACTCTCCTTGTAGAGGTCGATATACTCAAGGTCAAGGATGGCCATTATCAAATGTAAATTGCGCCATTTCCGTGCTATTGAATGTTACACAATTTGTTTCATTTGGTCATCAGTTTACCACTAACAAATAGCCTTCTAGAATATATTCTTTCGAAACATTTTTTGCCTTAACTAAGTTTGGTTAACAAAATTTTGGGTTATGAAAACTTCGACATAGAGAACAAAATCCCTCTCCCGGTATAAAGGAAGGAACCCAAGTGCTTGACACTGGCGATCGCTCAAAGCCTAGCCTCCTCTTTAATCTTGCCGATGACGACAGGCTGCATTGTAGAGACATTTCTTGAAAGTGAAAACCTCATGTTTGAAGTTGTCCAGTTCACCACCAATTACATCTGAAAATTCGCGCGTGGGAATCATTGGACCCACTTGTACGTATGCCATCTTGTCGACCTTGAATGGTAGACACCGTTTGATAAGTACCCATAACCAAACTCCTGTTCACCTGTTCTCAAAAGGGTGAAAGGGGGCAAAAGCTTTGCCCCATTCATTAATAAAGAAGGAGTTTAGAAAGTTTTACAACCGAGCCAAGCTCGGGACAAATGACCTCACTCTCGCGGCATTATTGAGCTCAAGTTCTTGGCCCCCGCTAAGCTCCATAGAGCCGCTTCCCCTCTAATTTTTTCTACAACAATATTAGGGAGCATAGCGATGTTCCGGAACACCCTAGCGTTGCGCTCATTCCAAATTTCCCAAGAGACAAGCATGATAAGGGTGACAAGAGATTTCCTCCACACGCCATTGGAGTAGATGAAGCTCATCCACCACTCCTTCACCGAGTCGTGTTTGCCCAAGTCGCGGTGTCCACCGAAGTGATTCCAAGCCAATGAATAATGGAGTTCCAAATTCTCAAGGAGTATCGACACTTGAAGAGGATGTGGGCCGCCGTTTCGGGTACCCGCTTGCAAAGTTGGCAATTCCCGCAATTCGGCCAACCCCGCCTTTGTAGGCGGTCGGCCGACCACACCCGATTTTGCAAGATTAGCCACGCGAAGAGCTTGCACTTGGGCGGAGCCCAAGTCTTCCAAACCGCCTCCATCATGAACGAGTTGACCATGCCCTCAAATTGGGCGCTATAAGCCGACGCCGCCGAGTATTCTCCATTGGCGGTGAATTTCCACTTGATGTCATCTTTGGTGTCCTCATGAAGGTTTATCTCATTGACCAAAGCCCAAAGCTCGACAAACTCACCAATATGGTTTGGTGTGGAGATCTTGTGGGAGTCTAGCTTGTTGATCCAAAAGTCTTGTTGTAACCCTTCCCGCACCGTGAAGTTTTTGCGATTGGAGATGGCAAAGATGGATGGGGCGATGTCTTTAGGCTTTCTCCCATGAAGCCATGGCGTGTGCCAAAAATTGGCTGTTTTTCCGTCCCCAATGGTGATAATGGTTGCCGCGTAGAAAAACTCCATATCCGCGTCATTGCAAGGGTGCTCATTCCCAATCCAAGCCTTGGAGGGGTCTTTCCACCGAAGCCACGGCCATCTTAGCCTAAGTGCCCTTGCGAACTTGTCAAGGTTGAGAATTCCGAGCCCCCCTTTTTCTTTAGGCCTACAAACAATACTCCATTTCACCTTGCATTTTCCTCCGGAAACTTTATCCGCCGCCGCCCAAAAGAAAGCCCTTTCAATCTTGTTGATAGCTTGAAGAGTGCTGGGAGGGAGGTAAAGCGGTGTGATGTGGAAGATGGCTTGAGAAGTGATGACGGATTTTATGAGCGTGCATCTTCCGGCGGCCGCAATATTCCTTCCATGCCAAGGGACAAGCTTGGAGGCTGCCTTGTCCACTAACGGTTGAACATCAACATTCTTTATGCTTCTATGGGAGAGAGGCAACCCAAGGTACTTTATCGGAAAGTTCGTGCGTTGGATCGGCAAGCCTTGCATAATGTTTCCAAGATCAATATTTGCACATCTAATAGGGACGGCGATGCTGTTGTGCACATTGGTGACTAGCCCCGTGACCACACCAAAGCCATCCAAGATGCGAGCCAACGTGTCAAAATCTTCTTTGAAAGGCGCAATGAAAATAGCCGCATCGTCGGCATAGAGGGAGGTGCGAACCGTAGGACCCCTACCGCGGAGACGGTGAAGCTGTCCATTGCGAGTGGCTATGTCAAGTAGTTGCTGTAGAGGGTCGATGGCGAGGCCGAAGAGCAACGGGGATAGGGGGTCTCCTTGCCGAAGGCCTCTCCCATGAGCAATGGGGTCACCCGGAATTCCATTGAGGAGGACTCTAGAAGTGGAGGTGGTAAGAAGGGCCGCCACCCAATTCCTAAACCGCGCCGGGAAGCCGCAACGTTGCATAAGGTCAAGCAAATAGTCCCATCTCACCGAGTCAAAAGCCTTTTTAATATCTAGCTTGAGGAGGATGGTTGGAGTCTTGGAGCGGTGTAATCTTCTTACGTAGTTTCGAACCCCCAAAAAATTGTCATGGATACTCCTTGTTTTGATGAATGCACTTTGGGACGTGGAGATAAGGGTGTTCATATGGGGGGCAAGCTGGGTTGACATCATCTTGGCCACAATTTTGGCGACCCCGTGGATCAAGCTAATTGGACGGAATTCCGAAATGGCCTCCGCCCCCTCCTTCTTGGGGATGAGAACAACATTTGCGGAGTTAAGCCAATGGAAGTTTTCCGCGTGAAGGTTTGAGAAGAGGTGGACGACCGGCATAATGTCATGCTTTATCGTTTGCCAACAAGTCTTATAGAAGGCTCCCGTGAAGCCATCCGGGCCGGGGGCTTTGTCACATGGCATGGACTTGATCGCCGTAAACACCTCCAACTCCGAGAAGCTCTCCCCAAGATCCTCAAGATCCAAAGGCGGGAAGGCCATGCCCGCCCAATTGAAGTCACGCAGCCGTGGAGGCCCCTTTCCCATAACCGCAAAAGGAAGAATACACATACCATTCTACAGAGGAAAGACAACAACATTATGCATGATGGACACGCTATGCTGAATTTGTTTCACAGTACATTCGTCGCGATAAATATGATACTGAAAAAGACCGGCATATATAAAACACAGCAGCCTCAAACCAAGCAAATGTGTGGTAACATAAACTCAAGGCAAACCAGAGCGGAAAAGCTGCTATCTGCAGTTATACAGAACCAGTAAATCTAGAGTGTCCTGATGAGCGAGGAATTGCAATTTCCTCATGTTAGGACACCGCACGTCCGAACGCGTTCGCGCTGACAGAAAAAAGGGGAAAAGCCACCCAAGTGGTCTGACCCAAATAGACAGGCTGCCCGACCCATTCCCGGCGCAAATGTGGGAGCGAAATGGGTCAGCGCGGATAGGCGAGCGGTCCGCCCACGCGTCCGCGCGCGCCTTTTGGTTTCCTCCCATGGCCTACCTGGCAGCCACCCAGCGTCGACTCGTCTTCTCCACCGTGGGTACTGGCCAGTCTGCGCCGCCGCTTCGGCCTCGTCCAGCGCTTCGTCAGCGAGGCATTGATGCAGCGCCTGGCCGTCTGCGTCGGCCATCAATGCCCGACGACCTCCATGACCACGCTGGGCGGCGTGCGGCCAGCGCCTTTTTAAGGTAGGTCCTAGCACGCTGTGGCCACACAACGAGCCTCTGTAGCCACCACCGTCTCTCCCACACGCACGCCATGACTGGCCGCTGGCCTTTCAGTAGGAAAACCAAGAACGACCACGAGGCATCGGGCTCGGGGTCGCGTGACCGCCGACGAATGGCGTTGCCACCTCTCCCACGCCAAGCGCCGACACCGCCGGTCCCCTCTCCTCGCGCTCGTCCTCACCGGAGCGTGTCCAGGCCACCGCGCGACAGCGTGTACGTGTCAGTGCGCCTAGCTCCCCGGCTCTACACGTGTGACCGGCCCGTCTCATGGCCAAACGTCAACCTGCCGGCGTGGTGGCATCTGAATAGCCACCGCATGCCGGTTCCGCCTGTCCCGCTTGATGGGCAGGAACGCGTGAGGGAGATATGCCGGCAGCATGCCCTCCTACCTCAGGCCCTGAGACGGGACCCGACTTCGCCATCGCGTCCCCCAACTGGGACACTTTCGTCCGGTGGGAATGGCGCCCGGACTGGCCCGCTGGCTACCTTGGCGACGCCGACTGGGACAGGAACTGGGCGCTGGCAGCGTCCTCATCCTCCTCCTCCTCCTCCGACGACGATGACGATGAGGACACCGACGATGAGGAGGACGACTTCCATGAGCACGACGGCCAGGGATGCATTGGCGTGAAGAACTAGCCTCCCCCTCCTCCTTCTCCTCCTCGTGTTAGCGGCAAGGTCTCTGGCCAGATCTACAACAGTCGGGTGGTCCGCGACGACGTAAACGACATGGTCAACAATGTCGTCTACCACTACTTCGAGGCCGCCGACCGCGGCGAGGCCTACGACATACCGCCCAAGCTCACCGAGGAGGAGCAGATCGCGGTGGCCATCCTCATCAACCAGGAGGAGAAGAGGAGGGCGTTCCTAGGGTACAAGGATGCCCTGGCCCTCTCAGTGGCCCCGCCTCCACGAGGCCAGAGCCCTGGGACACGTGGCCTGGAACTACACCTGCGTGGCCGGGGGCCACACCATCGATCCTGGGCTGAGCTCCCGGGACGCCGACTCCACCGCCCCCAATGGCGGACTGGCCGTAGCCGCAGGGGCCGTTCATCGACCTCTCCGGCAATGACAACGACGAGTAGACCCTACCGGCGCCGCCGCAACCCTAGTCTAGGCTAGGGTTTTACCTTTTTATATTTTTCCTTTTTTAGTATGTAAAAAATATTATTAATGCAAGAAGGGCCCCGCTTGTCAGGGCTAAAAAAAATTATGCGTCGGGCCGTTGGGTTGACCCCCCGACCTATCCGAATATACACGATTTTGGTGTCCACGGCCCGACCCAAACAGACCGATTCGAACCGTTTCGAATAGCAAAATGGGTCAGCCCGCTAGAGATGCCCTTAGCTTAATGACCACATTAGCATCAAATCCAACTGCCAACATAGTAGAGGGTGGCCCTTAAATTCTTGGGCATGCAATGCAATGAGAGCTACATATGCTACATAGTAGCCATGTACTAGTCCATAGGGCTGGCAAGTGCTGTTGTACCCTCCTGCCTCCTGGAAATCACATGTTGCTATTCAGGTGCCCTTTGGCGTGCAGACACATGGATGGGCTCCCTCCTGTCCAGCCAAAGCCATGCATCTCTCCTTTCAATAATTATTTACAGATCTGGAGAGGAGCACCTAGCTTCCTTTCCTTCCTCTATCCCTTGCTGCTGGGTGTTTCTGGGATTGGACCCCATACCTGTTGACAGCCTCACTTTCCTGCCCAAAACTTGGGTGGAACTTGGGAAGATTGGTCAAACTAATCAGGTGCTTTTTCGAGTATGTACTTGTTTAATCTTGGTTCTTGGATGCATTGGCATTGCTCCTAGTAGAGAATTAATCTTCACTGCACACGCCCTTGTCCAGAATGCCTAAGATTGCTTTCCTGTTTACGAACTTGTTGTTTCTACTTTTGTGTAACTTCTTGTATCTGTTAAAAAGCTAGACAGGGGGTTAAGACAAAAGTCACAATATAATTGACCAATGAACTAATCAAATTATTCATATGAGTATCTTTAGTTAGCTACTCTTACAACCATTTCTAACCAAAAGAAACAAGTGACCATATATGGCAGAAGTAAAGATCTCAAAAGGCAGATACGTGCCCACACTTTAGGTGCAATTGAAATGCAAAAAAGATACTATTCAGTTGTGTCCACTTGGTCTTGGGGTAGTTTAGCTCAGTAAACTCGCACATGCTTCTGGACTGTAGAAGAGGCAAGCTTTGTTTTATCCAAGGTAGAAATGGCCAAATTGTTTTGTAGTTTACCTTTCCCAACCTCTAATGGTTGCTCCCCTTGAAACATGGAGGGAGGGCTAGCATGCTTGTCACCTATGTCTCCTTGTGCTGATGTTCTTATCCTGCTACAGACTGTGCTTAGTGCCTAGTGGCAAGCAAAGAGTTTTTGATAGAAAATTCTGATTGCCATGCCAAAGGAGATGACTCAACAGCTATATGTCAGAAGAAAAAGATGGAACACCATCCGATTTATTCCCTGTTATCTCACCCATGTGAGATTAGCAACTAAACTAGCTAGCCAGGTACCATCAAATTTTAAGAGTACTCACATCCTTAACAGGGAAGTTGCTTAAATTCGACACAAAGCAAACACATTAAGAGAACCAAACACAAAATTACTTGGCAGTTGCTACGATGTTTGGGTGTCACAGGTGGGTCTTGTGCAGAAGTGATTCCTCACAAATCCAAACGGCTCCCACCTTTCAAACATACATATATCCTGCCAAATCAGCCTTTGAGTGGCCGGCCGGTTTGTCCGCATCCTTTATGTCATTCATTCATTCATTCATTCGCATTTGCATGCAGTAGAATTGACGACTCGTCATCTTCTTCTTCTTGTTGTCTCCTATGTTTGTCACCCTCTCTGCAGACTGCACAGAGATAACGGCTTTGGAAGGCTATGCATAATCGTCCTAGTCCATTCCTGCATCTACAAGAACGTGACGCGACCATAGTTTTGCTACCATTAGAAAAATAATATACAGGACATGTAGCGGAGAAGATGTTCATGTACTACGGCAGAGGGATCCGAGGAAAACACAAACCCCATTCTGCAAGGTGTTATGATCAGATTCTCCAGTATTTGCTAGTACAGCAGCACTAGTGCGTGCCGTGTGAGCATCATGGGAAGATGGTACTGTACAACTACCTGGGGCACACAACACAACACGCTGTGCCAACTCCAACTACTGTTTGGTTTGTGATACTGATAATCATCCGACCATAAGATGCCCTATCTTGAAGCTTCCAAAGCCTCTTGGTTATTTTGTTGGTTGTGGGGATGACACAACGTTGAATTTACATCTTCCAGATTCTGTGCATAAACCTCATTTGATTCCCACTAGTGCGCCTACTGCTTTGGTTTAGGTTTCTGGTGTCAATGTTCCTGCCGATGCGATACAGAGTCTGATGGCACGTATGTGCCCTGGTCATGTTAACTGGAAATGGGAGGCTATTGCACATGGTGCTAATGCGTTTCTTATTGGTATTCCATCTGTTGAGGATCTTTCTAGGATTGATGGCATGCAGATGGGGGTTCCGAATTTGAAGGCCCAGATCTCGCTGAGCAAATGGCGACAGGAGGATATTGTGCCAGAGTTTGTTATGGAGCCGGCTTGGGTTCATGTTGAGGGGGTTCCGTATACAGTTAGACACTTCCATGGTCTATGGGCTCTTGGTTCTCTGATTGGCACTACTTTGGATGTGGATCTCGTCTCTCTCCGGAGCCAGGGCGTTGTTTGTATTCTTATTGCCATGAGAGACTTGGCGGCTCTGGAGAAAGATGGTACTGATTCACCTTGTCTTGAGGTTGTTGCATTGCTGAAACTCAATGGGTCTAGGTTGAGGTATCGTCGGGAATCACCACAGTATGTTCCGGATCCAAAGTTTCGACCGTTTTTCTGGAAAGGAGATGGTGATGATGACAATGCTGATGGCTCGAATGAGGACAAGGCTGCTGACCCATCTTCTGGGGCTCCGCGCGATATAGCTAATATGGATGTTGATTCTACTCCTCCTGCTGAGACTGGTGGGAAGTCTGTGTCGGCGCCGGGCGTATCTCATGTGGTCATAACGCCGTATAATCATTCGCCAGCAACCCCCCAAGGGAAGGAGTTAGTTGAGAGGGCTCGTATTCTATCGCCCTCGCTGATCGCTCCCATGGTCTCAACGGTACCAGCTCGCTCTTCCTCGGCCTCACGAGTTCGTACGTTCATGCAGGGTCGAACTCGCCCGGAGCTGGTTTTGCCGGTACTTGGAAGGTCGGTCTCGCCTCGGGATACACTGGTTCGGTCGGTGTCGCCGCTGGATTGCACGGTTCGGTCGGTGTGTGGGAATCCAGTGTTGCAACTCGGCGGAGTGCAGCAGGGCAGTGCGCAGCTGGGCGGTGCACAGCAGGGCGGCGCGCAGCTGTGCGGTGCACAACAGGGCGGCGCGCAGCTGTGCGGTGCACAGCAGGACGGCGTGCACATTAGCCGTGCGCAGCAGAGCGACATGCAGCTAGGTGCTGCGCAGCAGAGCGACAGGCAGCTAGGTGCTGCACAGCAGTGCGGCACGCAGCTGGGTGATACGCAGCCAGGCCATGCGGCCGCTGGGCCTTCACCGGTCGACCACTCCATGGTCCTGGCAGATGCCCAGGCCACGATGGAGACGCGCACGACGGTGCTTACCGCCCAGTCGCCTGGTTCGGAGATGCCCATGTCTGGTGGGCAGCAGGAGGCCTGCTCGCCAGGGACGCCAAGTTCGACAAGTTCTGCGATGCTGGAAACGTCAGATCGGGGTAAGGAGGGGTCTTCACCCGCACCATCCCTTCCTTTGTCCCGATCGCCGATGTTATCGGACTCCGAGGTCACGAGGTCTCCCACCCAGCCGCAGCTCCCGTGTACCGTCCCTCCCTCTCAGCCGGAGGTTCGAAGGAGTGGGAGACATGCGACTGCGGAAGATGGGTCAGGAAGTACGGATGAGGACATGATGCAGAAGGCCATGCGCCTCAAGGCAGCGAAGAATCTCGATTCAGCTGGTATGAAATGTTCTAGTTCTTCTTTTATTAATTATTCAAATGCTAGAATTTCTTCCAATTTGGGTAGTATAGGTGTGTCGTTGGGGCGGAATCCTGATGTTATTTCGGTTTCGGCCAATGCCTTGAGGCATTTGGAGCATGAACGTTTAACAGTCTCTCCAAAGGTTTCGACGAGGCTTGAAACACCTATAATAGAGGAGGATGAAGCTGATGTCATCTCAGATGGTCGGCTTCTTTCTGCTCTTGTAGGTGGCATTTCGGAGGTTGACTTGGAACAGTCAGGGCTAGATTCATTTTTTGATCTAAAAGCTTCTCGACGAAACTCTAAGTCATCTGCTGAAAAGCGGAAAAATCGAAGGACTGTTGTATCTAAGAAATCCAAAATAGTTTCCAAATGAATGGCATGTTCAGAAATAGCAGAGGTCTTGGTGACTTGGCTAAGCATTCTCACATTGCTGATTGTTGTAGGGACTATAATTTGGATTTTGTGGCCATTTCCGAGACGGGTAAACGCAATTACTCTCAAAGTCTATTGAACCGGTTGTCCGGTGGTATAGATTTTGAGTGGTTTTCAGGTCCACCCCATGGGAGGTCTGGGGCATGCTTGTGGGCGTTCGATCAGACACCATGGATGTGCTAGCTAGTTCTGATGGGGAGTACCATATTAAACTCACTATTCGGAACAAAGCTGATAGCTTCATTTGGAGTCTAGTTGCTATCTATGGAGCAGCCCAGGACGCGTTTAAGGCTGACTTCTTACGTGAGTTGGTTAATCTTGCAAAAGACAATCTGTATCCAATTATTATTGGTGGTGATTTTAATTTGCTTAGATTTCGACACGAGAAGAGTAAGGGTCATTTTGATAGCCATTGGCCTTTCTTTTTTAATGTTGTCATTGATAGCTTAGATTTGAGAGAGGTTTCTATGGTTGGTCGACAATTTACTTGGGCTAACAGTTTACCTGACCCAATAGAAGAGAAACTAGATCGCGTCCTCATGGATACTGATTGGGAAAATAAATACCCTTTAGTGTCTGTACGTGCTCTGGAGCGTATTGAAAGATTGTCTGACCATGCTCCAATTCTATTGACTACTGGCTTACCTAAAATGCCGTGTAAGCGTCCGTTCAAGTTTGAACTTGGATGGCTACAGCGGGAGGGATTCCAGGATATGGTCAAGAACGTTTGGGAAAGACCAGTGTACGATAATAATCCGATAGTAAGGTGGAACAAAAAGATGCGCGCTATGCGTAAACACCTTTCTGGTTGGGCGAGTCACACAGCTGGTATTCTAAAAAAAGAAAAGCTTCGCTTATCAGCGATTATTGATGAGTTGGAGGCCCTAGCGGAAGTAAGGTTGTTATCAAGCGATGAAATTGAGTTAAAAAGTCAATCAGATGCTCAGATAACAGCCCTTCTTCGTGAGGAGGAGCTAAAATGGTATCAACTATCAAAGGCTCAGTTCATTTTGGAAGGGGATTCGAACACTCGTTATTTTCATGGGATTGCCAATGGCCGCCACAAGAAAAAACAAATTCAATCCTTAGTACAAGATGAGGGCCGGATTGAAGGCCATGACCAACTCAAATCTTATATTACGAATTACTACAAAGGTCGGTTTGGTCCGCCGGAGGCGAGTTCTTTCTCTCTGGACGAATCCCAAACGGACGATATACCCCAGGTGTCCACCGAGGAAAATGGTTTGCTAACCGCTCAATATTCGGAAGAAGAGGTTAAGAAAGCCATTTTCCAAATGGAACACAATAAGGCACCGGGCCCGGATGGTTTTCCAGCTGAGTTTTATCAGTCTTTCTGGGACACTATTAAGACGGACCTTCTACATATGTTTAGTGTGTTACACGCTAGACAGTTAGAGTTGTTTCATCTAAATTTTGGTGAAGTTATCTTGTTACCAAAGGTTAATGAGGCAAAAAGGATTCAACAATATAGACCTATCTGTCTATTAAACATGAGTTTCAAGATCTTCATGAAAGTGGCTACAATTAGACTGAATACGGTGGCTGATCATGTAGTGCAACCTTCACAAACTGCGTTCATGCAAGGACGGAATATCCTGGATGGGGTTGTAGTCCTACATGAGGAGGTTCATGAAATGCATTCCAAGAAATTAAATGGGGTTATCTTAAAATTAGATTTCGAGAAGGCATATGATAAGGTTAAATGGTCTTTTCTGCAACAAACACTCAGGATGAAAGGCTTTTCTCCTGAATGGCGTGCTTTGATCAATGATTTCGTGTCTGGAGGTAGTGTTGCTATTAGAGTCAATGATGACAATGGCCGCTATTTCTAGATAAGAAAAGGCTTACGCCAGGGCGATCCTCTGTCACCAATGTTATTTAACATAGTGGCGGATATGCTTGCTATTTTGATCGAAAGAGCTAAGTCTGATGGTCAGATTGAGGGGGTGATTCCACATCTTGTTGATGGTGGATTATCAATTCTTCAATATGCCGATGATACAGTTCTATTTATGGAACACGACCTGGAGAAGGCACGAAATCTCAAGTTAATCTTGGCGGCTTTCGAACAACTTTCTGGGCTGAAAATCAATTTCCATAAAAGCGAATTGTTCTGTTTCGGTGAAGCCCAGGATTCAACGGTCGAGTATGCGGACCTGTTTGGTTGTGGGCAAGGCCAGTTTCAAATTCGATATTTGGGAATCCCGATTCACTATCGGCGGTTAACAATTGCTGAATGGAAATTAGTGGAGGAAAGATTACAAAAGCGTCTTAGTAGTTGGAAAGGTAAATTGCTGTCTCTAGGAGGTAGATTGGTACTCATTAACTCAGTACTAACCAATATGGTACTGTATATGATATCTTTCTTCCTCTTGCCAAAAGGTGTATTACACAAGCTCGATTATTATCGATCTAGATTTTTTGGCAAGGGGACAGCGAGAAAAAGAAATATCGACTGGTTAAATGGAATGTGGTATGCCGACCTAAAGATCAGGGGGGGGGGCTGGGGATTCATGACCTTGAGGTCAAAAACTCAGCCCTACTAGGTAAATGGCTTTTTAAGCTACTTACTGAAGATGGGATCTGGCAAACTCTCCTTAAGAGAAAGTATATTGGCACGAAAGCACTTTCTCAAGTGCTTTGGAAACCCGAAGATTCACATTTCTGGGCCGGGCTGATGGCCACGAATAAGTTCTTCTTCCGCTATGGTACTTTTTCGATCAAGGATGGGACACAGATACATTTTTGGGAGGACTCCTGGTTAGGTAATAGTCCTCTTAGTGAGCAGTATCCAGCATTGTATAGTATAGTCCGTCGTAAGAGTGACACCATTGCTTCTGTGATGGCCGCCTCACCTCCAGATGTGATGTTTAGACGCGATTTAATTGGTCCCAGATTAACGGCGTGGAACGCCTTAATTCAACGGTTGGACTCCGTCCAACTGTCGACTGGGCCTAATGAATTTCGTTGGAACCTACATCCCAATGGGAAATTCTCTGTAGGATCAATGTACAAAGCTATTATCCAGTCTGATGTTCCGATTAATAGTAACAAGAAAATCTGAAGATGAAAATACCATTAAAAACCAAGATTTTTGGTTGGTATTTACGTCATGGTGTCATCCTAACCAAAGACAATCTTGTTAAACGTAACTGGCATGGAAGTACACAGTGTATGTTCTGTCATCACAATGAGATGATCAATCACTTATTCTTCCAATGCCGCTTTGCCAGATCTATATGGCCACTTATCCAAGTAGCTTCAAGCCTGTATCCTCCGACTAGTGTTGCCAATATCTTTGAGAATTGGCTTCATGGTATTGATCTAAGGTTTAGAACGCTTCTTAGGGTGGGAGCGCTTGTTGTGGTATGGTCGCTATGGCTATATAGGAATGGCAAAGTTTTTAATGACAAAAATTGTTCTCTCTTGCAGGTTATCTACAGATGTACCAGTATTCTCCGTTTATGGTCACCTCTGCAGCGGGTGGAGCATCGAGACCTATTTATGGAGGTCTGTACACGATTGGAGGATACGGCGAGGGATACTTTTTCCCTACATGGGTGGCCGCATAATCTAAGGATTAGACCTCCACCCTCATCTTAGGCGATTTACAATTACTCATTTTGATATGTATTTCGTCTTCTATTTATTAGATTGACACTCTGAGACTTCTAAACAGCTGTGTGCATCCTAGTTATGCAGAGGCTGGGTGTAATTACTTGTTATGAGTAATAAAAGGCGCCCGTTTTCGAAAAACTCCAACATCAATATGAACTAGAGGTTTGTGTAGGCATGCTACATTCCAGGATTGATTTCTAGGTGTCAAGCAAGTAAGCTACGGCCTTAGAGCATCTCCAACAGATGCACAATATTCTGGCGCGCTATATGTCGTCCCGCCCGCGCTGTAAACGTTTGCGGCGCGCTGGCCTGGATTTTCCCCCACCAGAGGTGCTAAAATACAGCGTGTTCGTGAGCGCAAAACATGCTCCTCCGCCGGGTGCTCCAAAATACAGCGCCATCGCCAGCGCCAGAACATTTAGATAATTTTTTTATATTAGAAAATACCTAAACATTACATCGCCAGCGCCAGAACATATAGATAAGCTTAAAAAAACTACTCCTCGTCGGCGGAGGAGTCCCAGAAACTGGAGGAGAGGGTCGTCGACGACACCGGAGAGATCGTCCACTCGAAGGAAGAAGACGACGACACGACGATCATCGATGGACCGGCGCCGTTCTTTTTCTCCTCCTTCTTCCTTGCCGCCCTCCTCGCGGCCTTATCTTCCCTGGCCTTCTTCCTCGCCGCCTTCTTCGCGCGGCGCTCCTCGCGGTCGGCATGCTTCACCTCCTTCATCGCCGCCTTCTCCTCGGCCTTCTCGGCGTAGAACGCCTCCATCGCGGCGACGTCCTCCGGGAACTATTCGCGCCACTCGAGGCGGAGGCGCTCGTCGCGCTCCGCGATGAGCAGGCGCTGCTCGAGCTCCCGCTGGCGCGCTTGCTGCTCGCGCGTGATAGCCGGCGGCGGCGGCGCGAGCATCTCCGCCTGCGCGCGCGTCGTGACGTCGTCGAAGTTCATGCTCCGGCGCGGGCGGCCGAGGCGCCAGGCGACCGCGTCGTACGCGCGCGCCACCTCGTGCGCGGTCTCGAAGGTGCCGAGGCCGATGCGCTCCTCGCCAGAGCGGATCTCCGCGTAGAAGGTCCCGTTGGGCCGCGCTCGGACGCCGCGGTAGCCGGAGCTTGAGCGGCGGCGGGGCGGCGTCTCGTCGGCGGAGGGCGGCGGCGCGAGGGAGAGCGAGGAGGGCGGCGGCGGTGCGAGGCGCGTGGCGAGCGATGCGCGGGAGGGAACTTTCCGTGGCGGTTGGTGAGCGCGGCGCGTGGAGATAAATAGGGCGCGCAGCAGCCGAAGCGGCAAGTTTGCCTCGCAGGATAGCGCAAACGCGCGCGCGGGGCAAAACTGCTCGTTTTCCCGCGCCCGCTGGAGGAGTGCGCGGCCTCTCCCGCGCGGCAAACGGGCGGTTATTTTGCCGCGCGGGCGTTTTCGCGCCCGTGTTGGAGATGCTCTTACACTACTTTACCTCATCTCTCTAAACTGAATGCATGTCAATGATTGTTTCTCTTACCACCTTATATCTCAAGAAACATGCAAGACCAAGATAATCTTACTTGCTAAGATGTTCTTACCGGTATAATCTGAAATAGAATATTTCATTCCATGCTCTGCCTTCAGCCTCCAGTATCGCCCACACCAACACACCACCATTCCCTGTCAGCAACATGCCCCCTCCCTGAAAACAATGCCTGGCAGATCTGGCCTAGGTTGCTCTCTGTTCATTCAGCCTGAAACCTGGGTCTCATCATGTGTCCATCTGACGCCTGCCGAAAGGATCATGGAGGAGGTCCTGGCTCTGCAAACGCAGGGCAGGACCATGCTACATGAAGGCGACGCCAGCCATCATTCCCTCGTAGTCCGCGCCGCGCATACCATCTTCTTCGTCTCTCCGCAGTCGCCGTCGCACTGTACCTGTATGTATATGGATGGAAGCCAGTGGCGGAGCTTCAAGAAAAAGTTTGGGCGGGCCAAGCTAAAGCAGGAAAAAAAGCAAAATATGGTTCACAATAGTTAAAGATAACCTCTCAGAAACACACACAATCAGATATGGCATGCGAACTGTGTTATGTTTGCCGGCTGAAACTAGAGCAGGTAGAAGCTTGCAGCGGAATTTTTTTGAGCAGAAACAGGACCTGCTTGGCCGCCCGCGCCTGCATCCAGAGGCTTGGGGTTGCGGATGTTGCGCACTCGCCGCTCGCTATGTGTATGTGCTATTGGACGTCCGCCGCTCGCTGCATCGCTACCAGAACTCGGCCGCTCAGTCGTCGCCTCGTCGGCCCACGGCTGCTGCCTAAACCATCGCCCATCGATGCGCCCTTGTGCTGCTGAGGAGCAAGAACAACGAAGTGACGAACTGAACATGTCACAGATACGTGCGTCTCATGTAGACCGAGCTGAGTTCGTAGCCTTTAGTCGCAGCGGTATAGGTATAGTTTATCGTTTCGCTCCTGGGTTGGGCGGGCCACAGCCCGGGTTTGCCCTCACTAAGCTCCGCCCCTGATGGAAGCAACAAGTCATTTTCTCTCATCTACTACATGTGTTCGATGTGCGTTTCAGCGTGGGATTCATGGCGCACCTGCAGTTGCAGCACGCTGCTGGTCGCTGAGACCAGTGTGTTGCTATGCTAGAAGTCTAATGATGATCAGTGTGTACACAGCTCATCTGGCCCTTCTCCACGGCACTATTCAGTGGTCGCCAGACTGAAGAACAGTGGTCAACATGTATCAGTTTGGGTTTTTTTTTCTAGCAAGCAAGCATGCATGATGATTATTCCCAGCCGACACATACAGATTTTGCTGTTTGGGAATTATGGTTGCATGGCCGCATGGAGATTCTCTCTGCAAACACCTGCATTTTAGTATGCATACCTGAAGATGCAGTATATTCCAAATAGATGGGTGCATCAAGAAACTATCAAGAGGATAAATTCTAGTTCCTGAGTTCAGCTTCTATTCTTAAAAAGGGGCAAACAGAAATAAGTATAGTATAAAAGCTAAGAAACAAAACGTACTGTACCTGCAAACACATAATAAACATCAAGATCATTGGGTAGTGGAGATTTCTTGCACCTGGGCACCAGTGATCCTGCCACGTGTTGTCCTGTGGATGGTTGCTTTTATTGTCTGGTATCTGTGTCAGAGTGACTCTCCACCAAATACGTAGCGCTGGAAAAAGAGAAATACAGCCAGTTGCGTATGATGTAACAGTGAATTCTGTAGAGGTAGGTGGGTGATGTACTACTGCTAGGTGGGTTATTAAATTCGGTGGTCCATACGCTTGACCTGAGGTGAGTAGCCTTTTAAATAAACTAAAGTGAAGCGCAAGACCGATGAGCACCTCACTAATTACTAGCATGTGTTACCTGGTAATTAGATGCAATGTACAGTTGTTTGTAGGTGCTTCAAGATCAGCATTTCCAGTTTAAAGAAACTCTTTCTAATATTTAGATAGAAGAAGCAGTATATGAAACATGCATTTTCGTTAATCAGCATCAACATGTCATTGATTTCTCGGCTCTAGGACTCGGTACACACTCCTTTTCAAATTGTATCCGCTATTACCTAACGTTTCTATTTTTACTTTTGGCTAATAAGTGTCTGGTTAATCTCTGCTCCTCCACCTCAATTAAATTTTTGGAGAGCTTACAACAGACCCCTCCAAACCCATAGCTAGCATACAGGCATAGTACTGCAAAAAGTAACACCGTGCCTCCCTGAGCCCCAGTCTGTTGCCGTTTGAGTAGACCATGCTCTGCAAAAATTCAGCAGGTGGATGCATGATGCTGCTGCGCACGGTTACATTAAATGAGCTCCCTAAAATAATACAGCGCTGCTAGAGATATACATGCAGACATATCGCAAGGAAACGCTCTGTGTACTGCAAAAGTACAAACAACTGAATTGACAGATATAGAAAACAAACGGTGCACATCACTCCACGTGGGCGGGAGCACTGGTGCTCAAGAGCCAAAACAACTTTTCGATCATTGGGAGCGTACAATATCCGGGGCACATGCGAACATGCGTGCATGTGCCATCACTGTACACGGTACCTTGTACTCTCTAATTACTCTGTTGTTAGAGGATACCTACATCTTTCAGGAACTTCCAACCTCTATGAAAATCCATGGAGAGCTATCAACCTGGTGGTTTTCCGTTACATCTATAAGCCTCCAGAGCTGAAAAAGAATACCAATTCCTTAGAGAGCAATAAGATCAAGTTACATGAACAAAAATAGTCGTTTAAATATGCAGGTTAAGAATCTTGTTCATCCTGAGGACCCTTGGGAATGTCGACCCCAGCCATTACTTAGTTTCACAAATTGTCTAACAATTTAGCTCATTTACTGGCAAGACTTGCTAACCATGCTAGGCCATAAATTAGTTCCACTCAAGCCTCAAGGGATTGGTTAAGGATTTTTACTGCATAGAACTAGCTCACAGTGGGGTACAGGGTACAAACAAGACTCCACTACCCCGTGATGTACAAGATAGGGCCCACTCAGCAACAAAAATTACTGCTAAGGAACACATTGATCTATCCTTCTAGCTCTGCAGCTTCTAACTCCAGCGATAGTACAACCCTTCAGAATATCCATAGAACACGGTTTTCACAGCCAAGTGTTGAGCAAAAGCATGACAAAGGGGCATGCTAATTTCATGTTCAAAATGAGGAGTAAAGCAAGGTACAAATACCAATCTTCTCTTGTATCTAAGTAGACTTGTTATGAATTCTGGAAGAAAAAATATCATTCAGCCTCTCCCTGGATGTTTCCTCATGTGAATTTGATGTGTTCTGAATGGCTTTCGCAGTATCATAACATACCACGATAGCCACATAACATCATGTTTATGAGTCTGATTCATGTCGTCTAGAGCTCTGATTCAGTCCCTGATTTTAGGCATGGGCCATATTCGAAGGACATGGATGACACAGAAGGAATGAGATAAAATAATTGGAGCAGAAAGAATAATCTGTTGGAGACTAGATGTGTGGTATATTGGGAATGGACCAGCACCAGATATGACGTAGGCACAAGCATGATGTGTGGCACTTCAGTCCTTTCAATCCTAACAAAACCTGAAATTGAACAACTTGGAGTGCTCTCCAGAACGTAAGCACATTGTTAAAAAAACTCCAACCTTGGGGAAAGAAACCAGAAGGCATTGTTTGTTAGGTCGAGGAAAGGCCCCGAAAGCCGGCTCTACCCTTTGCGGCGGCGCAATTGGCAGCAAGGCACGCGTGGGGAACAAATTCAGCGAGGGGCCTATGTGGACTCCTGCAGAGTGATCGACCTATGGACTTCCCCGTGACTCCACAACAAC
This sequence comes from Dactylis glomerata, assembly GCA_007115705.1. Classification (NCBI taxonomy): domain Eukaryota; kingdom Viridiplantae; phylum Streptophyta; class Magnoliopsida; order Poales; family Poaceae; genus Dactylis; species Dactylis glomerata. Next base: position 135,328 of record QXEO01000742.1, on the reverse strand, counting down.
TAGATTGATATACATCTCTGCACTGAATTTGTTGTTGATGTTGATGACTTGATGTAAGCTAGGTGTACATCATATGAGAGTGTGGCATACTAGAGTGGTTCTCTTACAGAAGTTTCATTGAACTAAATATTTAGTAAAGAATATTCCTGAAATAAGCAAACTGTACATAACAGCAGTAAAGGAAAACAGTCAGAGAGGTTCACAAAGCATATATTGCAAATGAAAATATGATTTGAAGATGGAACGTCACCGATGAGCATGCTTCTTGCACCCAGCACAAAGGGAACAACGTAGTTTCTGTTCACAGCCACAAGCACTCAAAGGCTAAGTTGTAAAATATAGCCAAACGGAAAGACTACAAAAGACATAACAAATTCAAATGTAGAGAAGTGCCGTCATAATGTTTAAACACAATAGATAAGTTCATCCAAGCAACAGAGATACTAGACCATAATGCCAACAGTAACATGCAACTAGAGCAGTATTCATGCAAAATAACTGTTGTTGTCAGACAACAACTTTGGACTGTTGAAGTGTATAAGTGAATTGCCTAGTCCTTTCCATCAGTTCGGACTTTTGATTGCGTTGGCTAGTGCATGAAGCTTAACATGGTATCAGAGTCCAGGGTCTCGAGTTCGAGTCTTGGTTTTCGCAATTTATTGTAAAAATTGTTGTTGCCCCCCTTTGTGTCCACGTGTTGACTTTCTCTTCTCCCGTTTGTGTCCACGTGTTGATTTTCTCTTCTCCTGTCTGTGTCCACGTGTTGACTTTCTCTTCTCCCGTCATACGTGAGTGGGGGTGTTGAAGTGTATAAGTGAATTGCCTAGCCCTTTCCATGAGTTCGGACTTTTGGTTGCATTGGCTAGTGCACGAAGCTTAACATGGACAACTTCAAAAACAATCTGTAAGCAGTGAGGCATAATCGATAACACGTTGCATTCACCATCAACGCAAAGAAGTGCACGTGGGTGTGTTTTTTTCTTTGACCAAACGGGTCCCCCCGTCAATTTCCATTGAAGAAACCACCACAATATTTTACAACAAAAGTAGAAAAGGCAGAATAACAAAAGGAAAACAGGCAAGACAACAAATGTCTGCCATTATTTGAGCAAATCCTACGATATCTCCAGCACTCACGCCAAAGAAAGGCTTGCCAACATCAACCACCAACAATCTCCAGATGAGCATCACAATTCAAAATCATTGACAAACTACAGGCTATACCACAGTCAAGACAGAACACCAGCAGAAAAGGAGATCATCTTCAGTTCGATATTCTGAGAATTGTGGGAGCCTAGCCATGCACCCTTGAGTACACCTCGCCCGCCACCCTCCTCGGCAAAACGGCTCCATCTTCAAGCCTTCCTCTGTCTTGGTTTTTCTGCAAAATAGCCCAGTAATCAACACATTGCAAAGTCTATATATTGAGCTGGATGGGTCATCTGGGAATTTTTTGTTAAAACATGCATCATTTCTTGTCTTCCAGATTATCCAGCAAACAGCAGTGCTCTCCCAGCATATCATCTGCATTTTCTGGTGGTCTGACAAAACCAAAACCAAATGCACAGACCACCATTTGCCAAACAAATCTGGCAAAAGAACACTCAAACAATAGATGGTTCATATTTTCTTCTTAGGAACAGAAATGGCATTGAGAATTGCCAGTCCAGCCTCTCCTCATCAGATTATCTTTTGTCAGACCATCCACATGAACACTTTAACTTTCAGTGGCATTTTGATCTTCCAGATGAATTTAAAAGGATAAATTCCATCAGATCTCAATTACAGATACAAATCCTTCACTCTGAACTGTCCAATGGTCCATCTCACTATATCTTTCTTCTGGTCATCCAGCTGAATACTATCCACCATTCTTTTTAGCTCCTCCCACTGAGCCAAAGTCTCACCATAAAGCAATCTCCTGAACCTAATCACACCCCAGCCTTCCTTCCTGTTTGACTGTATAAACAGTCAAAGACTTCCTGAAAGCTAGGTTGTAGAGCCTGGGAAATTGAGTAGCCAAGGGTATATTATTAACCTAGCCATCTTCCCAGAAAAGAGTTTTCCTTCCATCATTCATTACCCTCTTAGCAAATTGTTGGAAATAGGGTTTAAACCCATTAATCCTTGCCAGAAGTGAGAGCTGCCAGGACCAGCATGAGCATTAGCTAAGACATGGTTTTGCAGTCCCCTCACTATTTTCTAGCTTCCACAGCCACTTGCATAACAAACTCTTGTTCATATTTGTCAGATCCAACACTCCTAGTCCCCCACAATCCTTGGGCAAGCAGACAGTGTCCCACTTCACCAAGTGATATTTTTTTGTGTCTTCCATTTCTTGCCAAATCATCCTCTTCCTGATAATATCAGCTTTCTAAAGAAAGCCCTTGGGATCTTCCAGGAAGGAAAGCATGTATAATGTGATGCTCCTGAGGCAAGCATTGACTAAAGTCAATCTGTCACCAGCTGACAGCATATTTCCTTTCCAGCCTGAAAGTTTTTCCCCATTTTCTTAGCAATTGGGTCCCATTTGGATACTGCCAATCTTTTCTCATCTATGGGCGTTCCTAAATATTTCATTGGCAGTTCAGCAATTGGGCAAGTGAAAATCTCACTATATTGCTGACTCCTCTCTCTTGCATTCACCAAACAAAAAAATTCACTCTTGTAGAAATTAATTTTAAGCCCAGAAACTTGTTCAAATAGGCACAAAATGAATTTCATATTTCTTGCACTTTCCAGAGAATCTTCCAAAAGCACAATGGTGTCATCTGCATATTGGAGAATAGAAACTCCTTCATCTACCAAATGTGTCACCAGTCCATTGATTAGTCTTTCATGCTTGGCTTTCTTAATCATCATGGCCAGACCATCTCCAACTATATCAAACAGTAATGGAGACAGAGGGTCCCCTTGCCTTACCACTGCATGTGTGGTAAAGTAGGGACCACCTGGTCATTAACCTTGATGGCCACTCTTCCTCCTCTCACCACTTTCATTATCCAATCACATAGGCCATCCCCTAGTCCTTTAAGTTGCATCATCTGATACAAAAAAGCCCAGTTCACCTTGTCATATGTTTTGAAAAGGACACCTGACAATTTTTTATGATGCATTTCATGGATAGTCTCATGCAGGATCAGTATCCCTTCCATAATATATCTATCCTTGATAAAGGTTGTTTGAATATCAGCAATCACTTTGTAAATAACTAAACCCAATCTGTTTGCCAAAATTTTGGTCAGTATTTTATAACTGACATTTAGCAAACAAATAGGCCTAAATTTTTGAATCACATCGGGGACTTTAGGTATCAAGGAAATCACTCCATGATTTAGTCTCTCAATGTCTAATCTCCCCTGATGAAAAGCATCAAACATCTCCTTTAAATCATACTTGATAACCTCCCAAAATGTTTGGTAGAACTCTGCAGGCAACCCATCAGGACCTACCCATCAGGACCTGCAGCCTTGTTATGTTTTAAATCAAAAACCACCTCCTTGATTTCATCCAGTCCAAACTCTTTCATGTCATCATCATTTAGTTGTGCCCCTTCGATCCCTTCCAGTCTCAAATCAGTTATTGGAGCTCGCCCAAATAGGCCTTTGTAATAATAAGTTGCATGTTTGATAATTTCATCATCACCTAAAATTTAGCACAGAAGTATGATTCTTTTTCTTCCTCCCACTAGACTTCAGGCGAAAATATTCTGTATTACCATCGCCTTCCTTCAGATCTTTTTCCTTTGCCCTCTTCCTCCATTTCAGTTCCTCATCTCTCAAAAGCTTTTTTAACCTTCCAATCAAGTCTCTTTTTCTCCCACACTAAGGACATTCTCCTCATTCTTCTTATCTAGACTATCAAGCTTTGTAAGAATCTCACTTTTCTCCTTTCTATAAGCCCCTTCCACATTTATATGCCAACCCTTGATATGTCTTCTCAGTCTTCTAGTTTTCTTTTGCCATTTATCAATGTCAAATTTGTGAAAAGTTGGAGAATTCCAACTATTACACACAATCTCATGGAAGCCATCCCTCTCCACCCAGCAATTCTCATATCGAAATGAGTTGCAATGTGGTGGGGGAGACCCATTGTTTAGTATTAAAGGCACATGATCAGAAACATTTCTGTTCTTGCCAGTAACAACTGACACGGGATAAGCCAAATCCCACTCTACAGAAACTAGAACCCTGTATAGCTTCTCAAAAGTGGGGTCTGGTAAATTGTTAGCCCAAGTATACTTTCTACCTATGAGCTTTACCTCTTTTAATCCACTAATTTCTATAATGGAATTAAAGGTGTGACTCCATCTAGGTAGATTACAAGGTTTATTCTTATCTTCTACACTCCTGATGATATTAAAATCACCCCCTATCACTACAGCTCCTTTACATTTGTTGCACAGCTGTGCAAATTCAGTAAGGAACCCCTCTTTTCCTTCAGACTGAGCTGGACCATAAACCACAATCAGATGCCATTTCATCTTGGAATATTTATCCAAAAGATGCATTCTTATGTGGTATTTTCCACACTCCTCCAAAATATCATGCAAGTCACTATCTACTCCTAGAAGCATACCACCAGATCTGCCAATGGGTGGCACAGATTTCCAGGAGAAATTTCTATTCCCTGCAATCTTCCTGGTGTACTGACTCTTAATAGTCTCACTGAGACCAAGAAAGCACACTCTATCATCCCTAATCAACTCTCTCAGGAACCTTTGCTTGTCAGGGTGTTCCACTCCCCTGATGTTTGCAAAGCAACCTGTCATTTAAATTTTGGGGGTCTCCCCCTTTTCTTAGCCAGCTCAACATAGGGGAGCACTGCTTTGTAATCTTTTTGCCTCTCCCTAACTTAACCACACTGTGGTAAGTATCATTTTCAATAATATCATCATCCTTATCACTGTCACAAGCCATCTCCTCCACTTCCTCTGTCACCTGAGTGAACATGCACGTGGGTGTGTATAAACCTAAAACTCCATGAGTGTATGATGAAAAGTCCCGATTTATGCATATGCTATGGCCTGCCTATTCCCTAATGATTGGAGTTCCATGACCACAGCTAGCGCTGCTAATCAATAAGATGGGACCAAACTAAGTGTGCTTTCCCAGCAATGAGGTAAGCCTTAAATGACACGGGTATATACGATGCAGCTCATTATGGGGATTGCTCGGGACCATGGACCATCTAGTTGAGCGTTCTTCAATGATTAGAGCAAGTACAATAGAGCTGAGTCAGCTGGCTATAAGAAATAAAATATTATACTTTTGCTTAGGTGGAGGAGTGAGAATAGGAGAGAGAAGATGAGTGGGCTCTTATGCAAGAGCCAGCTCTAGCACGTGCTCCTAGGCATTTTGTGAGAGTAAAAGGTGGGCCATATATTGATAAAGTAGTACAATCTTATAGCCTACTATTGTACATGCTAGCTATATATTAACTATATATGACATGGCAAACTGTTATAGCCGATTTTGTCAATTGTATGCCTACTAATATCATATAGGCTTCCCAATAAAAAATAGTCACAGATTGTTCACTTATTTACTCGAGGTTTCTAACCACACTAAGGTACACAGTAACAGTACTATAATACAATTATGAAGCTAGTACCAAGAGGTACTGGAGACAACCTCAGGATGGACAACAGATAAGAAAAAAGAAGTTCGTACCTGAGAAAAATCCAAAAAAAAAGGAGATACATAAGGTGCGTCAGTAAGGGGTGTGATCCCACCATCCAAAATATCCATGTCTCTCCTTCAGTAGACAGGTAAAGGTTTGATCTTGTTCATTCTGTTACCAACAAATCTTCCTGAAATTTAGCTCGTTTTTAGAATTAAATGGAGAATCCAGGATCTTTCATGTTTACTACCTTACGATTTGCTAGATACGAAACAATAAATAGAAAATATATATACAAAAAGAGTTACCTATGATGCTTCAGTAGTTACATAGAAGTATAAAAAATATCTTAGTAAATTTATATATGTCTTGACTTCAATATATAATTAATTAATTCAATAATATTTGACGTACATAGTTACACTAGCTAATTCAGTATGTTCCAAAAAAAATTAGACAATGTTCAGTCGTATGCATTGTAAGCAGAGCCAAAGTTGACAACTAGGTCTGTTTTCAAGTTGATGGAAATAGGGGCCAGCATTCATGAAGATGTGTTGTAAGCAGAGAGGAAAAGGATGGTCTTGACTTCAATATATAATTAATTAATTCAATAATATTTGACATACATAGTTACACTAGCTAATTCAGTATGTTCCAACAAAATTAGAACATTCCATATTTCCATTTAGTCATAGCCTTGAAATTATCATTCCAAAGTTGACAATGTTCAGTCATATGAATTGTACGCAGAGCCAAAGTTTTTTAAAAAAAACAATGGAAGGCTCAATGAGCCCAGCTTTGAATTAACAAAGCCAAAACGGCCAACATTACAACGTTACTTACAACGAACTGCTGGGGTTGCCAGCTAGAGATCACAAACCAAAAACAACAGAAGACAAAGAAAATAACAGAGGAGCAAAACACCCTAACTAAGCCTAGGAAGAGAGCTTGCACCCGCCGGAGAAGGCAGAGTCTTCTGTTGAACGGGCGCGGCACTGGCGCAGACCAAACCACGAAGACCTCCCTTGCATAGACAGGGCACACCTATGGCCGAAGGAACGCAGAAATCTTCAGGACTTGAGCTTCTGAAGGGGAGGGCTGGAAGTAGACGCCTCCAAGAAGGGAGCGGCACCCATGAGCGTCGCCGTCACCTGCAGCGGCATAAGCCTTGCTGAGCTTTCGCCCGAGCCCAACCACCACCCCAAAGACACGACCTTGACACTCCTTGAGTCCTTTCACCAATTGTCCCGCGGCAAGATGGAGAAATCACCGGCAACGCCCGTGGCAAGTCGCAGACCTAACCAACCACCCCTGGGTCTGTAGGTAGCTGCACAACCCAGGAGATACCGTGTATAAGCAGCCGGGGCGACAAAGGGATCGACAAGCGCAACAACGGAGAAGGGGTGAAACTAAAGACCCTGAAGCACGACCGAGCCCCAACGGCGAGGCGCGCAAGCTGTGCACGGAGGTGGAGGCCGGCCACAGGGGAAAGGAGGGACATTTGGTGGCGCCTACAAGAAGTAGAACGGCGCCAGGGGCATCGTCGCCACCCGCAAGGCCGAGGCCGTGCACGGCTTTCGCCGATGTCCCAACCACCTGCCAAGCAACGGCCACCACCATAGAGATCGGGAAGAGGCCGCAGAGCCAAACCCCGCCGACAACACCCCCGAAGTGTTGCTGGCCCGGGGAGACGTGGTGATCCACGCCCTGGAGCACCTACGCCAAGCTCATCGCCAGCACCACCCACTGGCCTTGCCATGCCACCACAGAACGGCTTCCTGACCGCAGCATCACAGAGCACTCCGCCTAGGGCAAGATGGAGCGGCGGCGAGAGAAGTGTGCAACCGCCGGCCACACCGCGTCGCCCGCGCGACCGCAGCAAAGGGCCGACTGGCACCCGCGACCACCGCCCACCCCTGGAGCAGGGTCGCCAACCAAGCCCAGGGCCGCCGCCTGGCATCCAGAGGCCCCGTCCCACCGCACCAACCGCCGCCGCCGGCCACCAGAGGAGGGCCCCCGAGAGACCAAGCGCCCTGCTTGGTCCGAGCAAGGTTGTGGACAACTGTAGCGGTCCACCGCCACCAGCTCCGGCAGAGCCAAAGTTGACAACTAGGTCTGCTTAACTCATCTATGTCTTGACTTCAATATATAAATAATTAATTCAATAATGTTTGACGTACATAGTTACACTAGCTAATTCAGTATGTTCCAAAAAAATTAGAACATTCCATATTTCCATTAAGTCATAGCCTTGAAATTATCATTCCAAAGTTGACAATGTTCAGTCATATGCATTATAAGCAGAGCCAAAGTTGACAACTAGGTCTGTTTTCAAGTTGATGGAAATAGGGGGCAGTATTCGATATGTAAGAAGAGAGGAAAAGGATGGTCCACTTGTTTAACTCATCTATTAACCGACTAGGGCACCCAAAATATGTCCAGTTCAAGCTCAGATTCGATTAAGTACTGAAGAAGCGCAATGATACAAGTTAATCCAACGAAAATATTATGTTAACTTCCCGGATTGATTCCGAGCATGTGGTTTCAAAATAATTCAAATGGATGACACGAAGCTGATATGTATTATCTCAGTCATCGAAGTACACTTCAGAGTTCGGAGAAAAATGCAACAAGAAAACAGACATACTAGCAAATAATCTATCTACCCAAACTCTTCTGGTACTAAACTAAAATTATACAGCCTCCAAGCAGGCGCATCAGATTATTTCATCAACAAAAGCTCCATGAGATCAAGATGAAACAACCTGCCTACTATAATGTTGCTAATGTAACTCAGCCAATTTTGACCACTAAATAGTTAGTACTTAGCCTCAAATATTCATTATGAACTTGCAATGTGATGCAAATTTTGTATGCCATAAAGCCTATCAGTTCTATGTGTATGGATTCTTGATGAATGCTACAATAATAATATTTGACTAACATAAATGAAGAATCATGAAATTGTGTTGTCAAGCTTACACAGAAAATTGCATCGAAGTTTATGTGAAGTGGAATATATGGTGTAGAACAAATGGGTAGTAGACAGGTAAAGAAGAATGCTTGTAAACTCAAGGCACACAAGACCCACCATTCTTAAGCATTTGAATCATGCATCACGCAATCAAAAAACATTGATTCTCGACCGGTATCGATTTAATGGGGGATATGGAATAATTTATTGCAATTCAAAAGGTGCATAAGAGAAAAGATATTCTAACTTCAATTGTTCCTTGTCCAAACAAAACCTTCAACTGTGCCTGAATCTGATGAAAATCAGAAGTCTGGTATGTATAAAACCCGACTGCCTTGCTTATATTATCTCATTGGTAATCAAAAAGACTCCACAAGAAGCTAATCAAGCAAAAAATAAAATATCATGTTTAAACCATGATATACAAACTGACAAAGTAACCAACAACATAACAGTGGCAATTGACACTAACGGGAAATACTCCAAGAATACTTCACTGAATACGAGTTTGGAACAGTCGACATGTGTGAAGGATCATTCCGTAGCCATGAGTCACGTAAGGATATGCTAGGGAAATCGTATGCACCCTGTTTGTGTAATCATGTGCTTTTCTCGTCGCTTCCATGGCTAAGAATAATAATAGAACTCCTATGTCACTTGCTTTAGCATCCTAAGCGGACACCGGGACACGCTAGATAACGCATGTGTTATGCATTGCAGGGACATCAATGGGAGCAATGAGTGCCTTTGCTACCCCATGCATGCAATGGACATGCTCCCCAGCCATTCCGTCGAACACCTTGTGGGCAATCACAGGTCATATCCACGCTAGCAACCTACACCTTTAAATAGGCGGCGTAGCAACGCGTTGGAGGATACAGGATAGTGCGCATGTCGCGGACAGTCGGGCGTGAGCACGCAACGGGGGTGGGCTCACCTGGCTAGGCCGGCGACGGCGAGGCATCCCCTGGCGACGCTATCGCCCAAGCTAAGGAGCTCGCCTGCTTGCCCTCCTACCGTCCTACGTGTCGTGCCGTCGGTGGCCTCTGCTCCTTGTGCAGAGGGAGCTTGACAGCTTGTGCTTGTGGGATTGCGGAAGGCGGAAGGCGGAAGGCGGAAGGGATTGTATGTGTGGGCAACTGGGCAAGACAGAAGTGATACGAGCGATAGAGAGAACGGGGAACTCAAACATGGGAATTTTCTTCATCCGCTGACGGTTATTTGGCTGGCGCCCTGAACCTGAACTAGCAAGCTTTTTCTTTGAGAAAACTTTATAATGCACTTGGAGTGCAGCACATTTTATAAAGTAGTTTGTCACGTACTCCCTCCATTTATAAATATAAGATATTTTAGATTTGTGAAGCAAACGTACACACTAAAACTTGTCTAGATACGTTTGCTTCACAAAACTAAAACATCTTATATTTATGAACGGAGAGAGTAGATGCCAATGCTACCTACGAGTTGTATATCTTAGTCACATGAATGGAAGACCAACGAGGGTTAGATAAGATTTCTGACTTTATTCTCATGGACTGAACGAGGTAACCCAACATGCCAAGATGATTATGTGCTTATTCAGAGAACGGGTGAAGTTCTGAATGCACATGATCCAAATGTTCACTGTGACTTTCTTCTGAGTTGTAGTCTGAGTACACGCTATCGAAGTTCTGAATTAGAGATGCAAAGTGGATCCCACCAAAATCCTACTTTTATCATCCATTTTTGTGATTTCAAGTTCAAAATGTGGCCCCAAAATCTGAACTAGAAATGACAAAATGAACTACAAGTGCGGCTTTGGCAGAATCTCACTTGACACCTTATTCTGAATTTACATTGAGTGCTACAGACAGAACAGGTAAAAAGTACGGTGAAGTAACCTTAACTTAAATTCTCGGAACTGTATTCATTCTCCCCAGATCAAAAAAGAAAAACTATTGTAATTAGGCTGGACAAGATTATTATCACAGCAGTATTATATACGCTATGCATTAAATGTACTTCCTCCGTTTCAAAATATAAGATGTTTTAGCTTTGTGAAGTAAATGTACCTAGGCATCTTTTAGTGTGTAGGTTCACTCGAATATACACACTAAAAGGTGTCTAGATACATTTGCTTCATAACCCTAAAACATCTTATATTTTGAAACGGAGGGAGTATGTATTTACACGTAAGTTCATAGGGGCTCATTCTTCATATCAAGCCAAAGAAGAAGCCGTCGAGGGCGCCCAAGATGTCTAGCCTGCTGTGCAGGTTCCTCACTTTCGTACACAAATCCACACTTCATGTACAGTTTTTGCGCTGCTTCGTTGTTGATGGCCACATGAACATACAAGTCTGTTATGCCTGCAAACATTTGAGTACGCGTCGAGCGTGAGAAACAGCACCACAGAACATGAAAGTAGTTCAAAGCGGATTATTATAAGCTCAAAGATAAGTAGAATAATAATCCCACTTTTATCAATCCATCTAGGATTGCTATGGAACAATGATATGATTCACCTAAACAGAAAGCAGTCGCACATTTGCTGTCAAACGATGCTGAAAGAACAAGTTTGGGAAACAACGCTTAAGCCTAAAAAGAAGCATGTCTTTGTACAACCAAAGAATCAAGGACTCGATCTATCAGTAACCTAAATAAAAACTAGTAATTAAGGATAAGTCTAACACCACATAAATACAAAGCACAAGAACGTTAAGGGAACTAAATGAAATGAACTTTACCCCATTTACGAGCAAGTTTCTTAGACTTGTCAACCAGCGCATAGCCCAGCCCGTTTCTTTGGAGCTCCTTGGCAACACAAACATTGCTTAGGTATGCCCGTGTATGACTGGATTCATTTACCTATTAACATGGATCAGTTATTAAAAAATAATAGAATATTTGAAGAAGCAACAAAAGATTATTTTTAATTAAATTAAAATCATCATTTTGCATCATGTTTGACCAATATAACTATCTGTATAAGGCTTAGATTAGAAATGGAAACTCTTATCATTTAATAAAAAATTAGAAATAAGAACTGTGAATGGCATTGAGAACCAACTATTATAGAAATTCAGTTAAATCCAGTGAACCTTCACTCTGTTGGGAACTGATTTTCCTTTTCTGCATGAAAACAAAATAGTTTCTTACAGATTGGAAGTGACTGACTAATCTAAGTTACAACAAACTGAGCAAAGCCCATCAGGAATTCCATGATACTATTCAATAGTAGGCAAAATAGAATCAATAACCTTACCCCTGGCCTCTTTCCGGTTAGTTCATCTGGTAGCCAGAGGCACTGATTCAGGTCTAAACTACCAACTACTATTCTTTCTTCCCCATCTTCAACAAACTGCAAATGTCACATTTCAGAGGTTAAGCTCTAGCATTGATAGATTAATCATGTTAGAATCAGTATAACCTCCCCACGACAAAAAAAAAGAGGACGAGTACAACCAACTGTAGACTAAAAACCTCTGGTAAAAATATGGGAGCCAAGAGAGGCTAAGTATTTAATTTAATTTAATTTAATTTTGGCACAAAGTTAGATCTAGAAGAACAAATAGCATTTTGTGCTTTCTGCACACGACAAAGTGAGAATGTGAGATTGCAAAAGTGAATCAAAGTGGGCGAAAAAATGCATTTTTACAATTATCATTTGTTAGAATCTTTTCTCAAGAAAAACATATAAGAAATTTTAGAGCAATGAAATGCCTTTGCCTATCAGATTTGTATGATCTAGCCAGGCAACATGGAACGGAGCAGATAAATAAACATATGTTCGAGGACATTGCATCCATATTATCATTATACCTTGCATGCTGAACAAAGCTCCTCGGCTGACATCAATGATGGCAGCAGTGGTAGTGTCCCATTTATACAAGCAACTCTCTGGAAGTTAATCATATTCCCAGAAATCCGACTTTGTAATGCTTCATACTCTCTTTCTGCCAGACCTTTCCTGTGATCCTAATAGAACTTAAAAATAAGTGAAACTAAATTAATAGTGAATCATTATGATGCTTCAGTGCTGCATGCAGAGAAAAAGGAAGGAAATGCATGAAAAGTAATAGTATAGAATGGAAAATGTACTATTAAGATAGAAGGAAGATGCAGTGGAGAAAAGGTGGCACCACCATTTTGCAAGTAGCTAAGTTGTCTACACTGACTTTAAAATACACTTGGCCAGAACGTAGTGAATTCAGATGAAATTTGGTAGGATGAACTACAAGAATAAACATACAGCAACATTCTGCACTGCCGTTTTTTCTGCAAATAAAACAGTTACTATTGGCATTCCAGGCTTAGCTTAGCCAGGAAGTGTGGTTGTGGAGTTGTGGTTTTCGGACTAGTTTTCCTTTAATTAACAGAGGACTTCAATGTTTACGAATGGAAATTGCAGGAGCCTCTATCTTCTTGACAAGGTTCAAAGTGAATTTTACTTTTTATTCCTCAGGTGTGCATTTGTGACACATATTACCTGGAATATCCTATCTAAGAAATTTTGAACCCGGTTTTATCGCATTTATGCATTTTGCCGATTCTGTTAGATAGGACCGGCATGTTAGGTCGACGTGGCAGGACAACATTGTGTAAAGCTCGGAGGGCGTCATCCACGATCATGTCCACTTTTCCAGCCTTCTCTTCTCCATCCGTTCCATTCCTCGTCCTCCTCTGATATCCCCGAAACACAATCATCACCACATCTTGCCCAGGACACAAATCAAAGAAAGAGGATCCGAAGTTTCTTAAATGGGGTATTCTTGACGAATTTTCACTACATGGGGTCAAAAACTAGAAGCTTCCACTATAAACACAGATCGATCCCTATCTGCGAAATCTTGTCATTTGGGCGAGGACTAATATTGCACACCAACTTCACAGAATACTGTCACATTTGCCAGATGTTAGGGTGCCTCCTCGGTTAATTCTTCGTTTCTGAAAGGTAACAACTTACATACAGACAGGCAGGAAAGATGGAGATTTTTTTTCGAAAAGGGAAAGAGATGGAGATGAGGTTGATTGAAGAGATCGATCACCTCGGCCCCGACTGTGTCGCGAGAGTACTCGTAGAAGGTGCGAACGCGGAGGCGCACAGCTGCGCGGAGCTCGTCGAGCGTGACAAACTCTCGGACGGCCACCGCGCCGGCGCGCTCCTCTAGCAGCAGCGGCGCAACAGCATCAACGGCCGCCGCGGCGCTGGCGCGGCACCGGAAGCTCGGGATGGCGAGGCGGCAGCTGCGAGGGGCGGTGAGGAGGGCGGGGTAGCGGATTGTTTGGGCAACTGGAGGGGGCGAGGGAGGCAGCAGCAGCCGCGACGCCGACGCCATGGATCGGACTTGGACGACTTTGCGGCTGGCAGTTGGTTGGTTGGGAAACGGAGACGTTTCCGCCACAGCTGCCTCGGTTGAGCCTCACTGTCTGGCTTGGAATATGTTACTACCTGCCACCGCCGGATCAACGGCGTGACTGTTTAGGTCGCATGAAGCTGAACCAGGGTGTCTGCAGTGGTGAACCTGTATACATCTCTCTTCTAGACTTACAGTACTCCCTCCATCCACTTCTATAAGATATATATTGTAAAAAAAATTAATATAGTCTAGATATATAAACTAAAATGAGCAAATCTACACATAAAATATGTCTACATACATGTATTTTAGTGTGTATCTAGTCCACTTTCTACAAGGTCTTATAAAAGTGAACAGAGGGAGTACCTTTTTAAAAATATCGGCAAGTAAAGTCACCTCCGGTGGAGCGCGAAGAAACGAATTGGCTGAATGCTAGGAAGGAGCGGGAGACACGGCGTCCTTTCGAGATCACGCATCATAAATCTCTTCATCGCTCATTCTTCCTCCTGCCACTCTCCTCTCCTCTCCTCTACCCACTCTCCTTCCCAACTTGTCGGTGGTTCCTCTATCGGCGACAGAGCCTTTGAGACGACACATTGAAAGACGGTGATATCTTTGTTGCCTCTACCTCAACCGCTACAGTCTGTGAGCAAGACTTCATCTCTCTGGCTGCGAACAAGACCTTTATTGATTCATCAATGACAGTAAGTCCTACTCGCACTATTACCAAACTATTGCGAGTGTGGATATTTATGTTTATTGTCAGTATAGAGGTTCTCGATGACATGTATGATAGATCTCTAAGTGTAACCGTTGTCTAAGATTTTTATCCGTTATTGGTATGACAACAACTTTGATTGCGCTCTACTACTTGATTATATCTTTTTTTAGATATTGAGATTTGACCGTTACTTGGTTATATCTTTTTTTATTGAGATTTGACTGATTACTTGATTATATCTGTTGCATATTTAGGGTAAAGTTACTCACTTGATAATCAATTGCCAATGATTATCTGTGCCATAATGAAGTTCTAGGATGCCTTTTAGTACCTAGTGTTGTGCATGATCCCTAGTACTAAGTGATCATCCCTTGAGTGCTATGTCATTGTTGTATGAGGCTTGTTGTTTACTTTTTTCTACAGACAGTTATTAAAATATGGCACTATCTCTGTTCATGGGTCATGCATATACCTAGTGTTGTGTACAACTACATTGGTTATGCATGTTTCTTGGTAAATACTGGACCATCTTATGGATTTGTGTGTGCTTTGTTACTATGAGGCTCCCAATTAGGATTTTCATTGTTTTGTTTGCATGAGCCGGTCATTAAAATGTAGCACATTTTAGTGCAATAGATGTAACTATAGTACCTTGTCCAATGTGCAAGCACATTGCTTCTGTATTTTTTGGTCCGCCACCCCCGACATCCTTCTAAACCACCCACCTCCCCCAATTCCGTTGAACCCTCGCACCCCTGAAACCATAAGATCATGCACGTCCACCCTAAGTTTTTTCGGCCTCACCTCTGTCGATGACATCGCGGCCAACTGCGCCTTCCCCATCTCCGGTAAGGTCTTGGCCTCGCCTCTTCCAGGGACGTCGCGGCCAACCGCGTTTTCCCTTCTCCGGCAAGGTGGGTGTGTGGTCATTTTCTTCCCTTGGTGCAACTCTTCTTCAGCTCCAGCGCCGTCCACCGCATAAACGCACCAGGCCCAAATGCTATGAGGGGTATGCGTAATGACATACATGTCTCCGCATCCAATCGACATGTAAGGCTCCCACCTAGGAAGGTATTCCCCTCACGCTAAGGGTGTGATTTCGTACTCCTGCCAAGATCCGTCTTTCTCCCCAAGCTAGGTTTAAGCTTTCTACCGTCCTTTCAGACCTGAACATTATTTGTGAGACCATGTTGACCTAGAAGCCCCTAAGATACTGAGTAACAAGGGGGGATTCGACCTCCTAGAGTTCAACTACCATTCTCAACCCATGAATAATATGATTCCAAAGCTTCTTTCGTAACTCCCAGAATTTTTCCCACCTTCAGAAGGATGAAGCATAGAAAGATTTTTAGTCCTTTCCACAACTCCTAAATTTCTCATCAATCTATCCAATCTAATTCCACCCTCTTATATAGAAATCAAATAAGCCACATTAATTCTAAATATACTTTTTAATTGAAAGAGTTTTCAAGGAGTTGGATCTACTTACTTTATTGCTTTCCAATTTTATGTTGGGTTTGATAAGACCTCTTTTTTGCTTTCTTGATAAATAATCGACAAATTTTTTTTGAACGTTTTCTAGATTCTGAAGGAACCGTACGGTAGGAGTAGAGGGAAATTCTCCAAAGACTATTGAAAACAAAAGTAGTGGACAGACAAAGAAATGAAATGAACAAGAAGCGAGTATTCGAACTAGTATAAATCCTAGAAAGCGTGAATACTTATTTCATTCTATTAAAATAAGAAGCTCATTCTCTTCATAAGAAGAAAGAGAAGCAAATATATTCTGTACTCGATAAGTGTCGATATGCAATGGGTAACTTGCCCAATTTGTTGAGTTCCCCTTACTTGAACAGACCAGTTTGAATTCGGTTATTTCAATAAGTTCTTTTAAAAATTCAATTGTTTATTTATCTCTTATTCCAAAATTCACCTGAAAATTGAATCGATATTGTGTTGGTGTTCAGTCTACCGCTCACGTTCGATGCTATCGAGGTAGGTTGCTAAAATATCCAGAGAGACTTTGCAATTGCGGTCGAATCATTTCTTCAGTGCATTTTGCCATATGTTTTGAAATAAATATGAGCTAAAAGTGTCAAACAAAGATTGCCCCAGCAGAGTCAAGTCCGGGTAAGGTGTAACACCCCAGCCACCCTATGGCCGAGCATGTTATCCTTGGAATCTCTTTAGGATCTCTAGACTGGCCCCACAGACCAACACTTGTCTTTACTGTGCACTTTGTTCTCACTCATGCGCACCCGGGAAGGACAGGCTAAGCATGCTTAACCTAGAGATCTTTTCAGATGAGCTTTCGGAAAAGAAGGTACCTTGTTGATATAAGTATCCTATCAATTCCTATTAAGCCCTAGGCCAGGATGTCACACACTCACCCCCTTAGAAGACCGACGTCCTCATCGGTCAACCCTAGTTCAAGAACTTCCCCTCTTGGACACGTCCATGCGTCCAGTGCCGACTCATGTGCCACGATGGGCTACATGTCTGCGCATCTGACCTGCACACGCCCGTTTTACCACGAGGGTCTGCTCTAATACCAAATATAACACCCGAGTCACCCTGTGGCTGGGCATGTTACCCTTGGAAGCTCTCTAAGATCTCCAGACTGGTGATGGTGTGTAGTAGGCACCGAGTTGAGAACCCCAAGAGGAAGGTATGATGAGCACAGCAGCAAGTTTCCCTCAGTTATAAAACCAAGGTTTATCAAACCAGTAGGAGAAAGAACCAACTTCGGAAGGTTTATGCTAGCTAGCTTGGCGATAGCTCCAGACAATTTATATGTGGCGCCTTGATACGTCTCAAACGTATCTATAATTTTTGATGCTCCATGCTTGTTTTTACACCATTTGCCTTGTGTTTCGTTACACTTCGTGGCGTTTTTATGCGATTTCCGGAACTAACCTATTAACAAGTCGCCATAGTGCCAGTTCCCTGTTTTCTGCTATTTTTGTGTTTCAGAAAAGTTACACAGGAAATATTCTTGAATTGGACGAAACCAAAGCCAGTCGCCCAGAATTTCACCGAAGCTTCCAGAGAACCGAAGAGGAGGCAGAGTGGGGCCACGAGGGCCCCACACACCAGGGCAGCATGGCCCAGGCCCTGGCCGCGCCCCCTATGTGTGAGAGCGCCCTGGCAGCCCCCTGACGACGCCCCTTCGCCTATATAAAGCCTCGGGACGGAAAACCCTAAGGGAGTCGGCAATTTTCCAGAAAGAGTTCTGTAGCTCCGCCGCCGCTATCGACGAATTTCGAGGGACAGAAGTCTCTGTTCTGGCACCCTGCCGGGACGGGGAAGTGCCCCCAGAGCCATCTCCATCGGTCTCCATCGCCGTCTCCGCCGTTTCCATCGACCTCACCGCCATCTCCATCAACCTTGTTGTCTCCTATGATGAGGAGGGAGTAGTTCTTCCCCGGGGCTGAGGGCTCTACCGGTAGCTATGTGGTTCACCTCTCTCTCCCATGATGTGATCTTTATGTGATCGTGAGCTTTGTATCATGTTGAATAAGTAGATGCTACTCTTCATCATTATGTGTACTCTAGTGGTGTTATTAAAGTAATATATTCCTCCTGCCATAGTGTAACGGTGACAGTGTGTGCATCGTGGTGGTACTTGGTCTAGGCTACGATTGTGATCTCTTATGGATTATGAGAATAATTATCACTATGATAGTATTGAAGTGATCTATTCCTCCTTTCATGGTGTAATGTTGACAGTGTCTGCACCGTGTTAGTACTTGGTCTAAGTTGCAATAATATTTATCTTGAGTTGTGATTTGATTTGGATATCTCTATGAGTGGTGTTTGTCAAGTACTTGATGAACTTTAAGGGGTGCTTCTGTAGCCACTACGCAATGATTAGTGTTATTCAATAGTAGAGTAATTCAGAGTAGCATAGTGAAGAGAAGTTATTTGTTTATTTAATTATGTTATATTTGTTGGGAGTGTGTCCACTAGTGAAAGTATGATCCCTAGGCCTTGTTTCCAAGCTTTGCACACCGTTTACTTGATGTTTTGTTACTTGTTTGCTTGCTGCCATTTTTATTCCAGATTACATTTACTACTTATAATCATCTATACCACTTGTATTTCACTATCTCTTCGCTGAACTAGTGCACCTATACATCTGACAAGTGTATTGGGTGTGTTGGGGACACAAGAGACTTTCTGTATCATAATTGCAGGGTTGTTTGAGAGGGATAGCTTTGACCTCTTCCTCCCTGAGTTCGATAAACCTTGGGTGATCCACTTAAGGGAAACTTGCTGATGTTCTACAAACCTCTGCACTTGGAGGCCCAACACTGTCTACAAGAACAGATGCGTGCGTAGACATCAAGCTCTTTTCTGGCGCCGTTGCCAGGGAGGTAAGGTAAAAGGTACTCGCATCCTTCTGTGTGAGTGCTCGAAGTTATTTCCTTTATATTCTGCAATTATATCTTTTTGTTTCTTGTTTTTATTTTCACTAGTTAGGCTTAATGGAAAGTAACGAGTTCTTTAGTCTTTTTCCTGAGTTTAGATTTGAAGAGAAAGTTGAAAAACCTTTGGAGCTTCATTTGCATGCTAATAGTGTTGTTAGTATGAATGCTTTGAATACCGTTATTGCTAATGCTATAGAAAAGTCTAACCTTGGGGAAGCTGGTTTTGTTAAGCATGATATTTTTAGTTCCCCGACTTTAGTGGAGAAAGTTTGCTCTGATGATATTTTATCTCCCCTATGTGATGTTCCTATGCCTGTTACCTATGTTAGTGATCATGATTGGGAAAAGCACTCTACTTTTGATATTGAAAATCTTTTTGGTACAAATTCTAAGATTAATAATTGTTGTACCATTAGTGCTATCCATGTTCCTTCTTATGATGATATGTTTGAAGAATATGCTTTGCGAAATAGCTGTTCTCTAGCTTGTGATGATACTAAACCTCTAGTTTATGATGGTTATGATGATGGGTATAATATTTTCAGTTCACCTACTATTGAGGATAAAATTAGTTATGATTACAATATGCCTCCTATTTTTGATTATTATGGTGATGAGAATAATTATTCTATTGAATCTGCTCCTACTACGATTGTTCATGTTGGGAGTATTAATTCTCTTATGCATGTGGCTCGTGATAGGGATGCTTTATGTGATAGTTATATTGTTAGTTCTATTCATGATGCTACTGAAAGTTATTATGAGAGAGGGAAACATGGTTTGATGGATCTCAACAATATTGAGTTTCCCCTCTTTATGTTCCAACTCTTGAAGTTGTACTTGTTTTGCCTTCCTATGCTTTTTGCTTTGCGCTTTCATGACTTGTCTCTTTACAAGACTATTTTTCATAGGAAGTGGTTTAGATTTAAATGTCTTTCACATTTGCTTTTTGATGCTCTCTATTGCTTTAAGTTTCTATATGGCGCCTTTGCCTCAAGCTCTTATATGACGCCCACATGAGCATCTTTGCAAATTACTGCGCCTAGCTCAAAGGCGTTAAAGAAAAGCACTCTTGGGAGATAACCCATTGTTTATTTTTAGTACGTTTTCTTTTATTTGAGTCTTGGAAGTTATTACTACTGTAATAACCGCTCCTTATCCTTTTTATTTTGTTGTTGTGCCAAGAGAAGCCTCTAATTTGAGTGAGGTGAGATTTGGGGATGTTGCTGTCCTGAAACAGTTTTTGGTGCTGCACCGTAAAAATTCGTGAAAATTCTCTGTATATCTTTTGGACCTGAGATTTCTTGTGCATATGCCCCAGGTTATATCCAAACTTTTATTAGTTGAACACTTTTTTATTTGAGCAACAGAAAACCCTCTAAAAATTCGACCTTTGTCAGCTGTTCTGTTTTGACAGATTTCTGCCAATATTTGTGTTTGCCGCTTTATCGCTTTCTTTTTTAGTTCTTTTGATCACGGAACTTTTGGGGAAGTTGCTACAGTAGTTTATACTTTATATGTGGTGGTTTTGAGTTGAAACCTGAAGCAAAAAGGGTTGATTCAATGCTATGCTTACACTAATGTTGCTAATAGAATTGTGTTTAGTTTTGTATGAAGGAAGTTTTCAAGTGTAGGGATTGGAGAATGATGAGATGAGATGAAGAATGGACAAAAGCTCAAGCTTGGGGATGCCCATGTCACCCCAAGAAATATCCAAGAAGTATAAGCGTCAAAGCTTGGGGATGCCCCCTAGGCACCCCTTTTCTTCATCGGCAAAAATTAGGTCACCTTTCAAGACACTATGTTTTTATTGCTTCATGCACTATGCGTTTTTCTTGGAGCGTCAGTTGTTTTTTCTTTCAGTTTTTCTTTTGTTTTGTTTGCTGCAATAAATGGTTAGATCACATCATGTTTCTTTTGGAGGAGATGAACTCGCTTTTCATTTGCCAAGAACACTCTAGTTTTCATGCTTATTGTTCAAAGAGTGTTCTCTTTTTCTGCTACTGCGTTTAGCTTTTGTTTTTTGCCTTGATTTTTGTTCAGATCTTGTTTTATCTTTGCATCAAGGTGTATTTGGACCTCTGGTCTATGTTGGCTTTTATCAAAAGAGTTGTCTCAAGAAGGTTTGAATGGTGTTGGAAAAGAGAAAAGTTTCATGCAAAAAAAAAGTGGTACAAAAAGGAGCTTGTGTAGACTGCGGCCTAGGCTTTTTCATGTCATGCTTGATATCTTTTTGATAGTATGCTTAGTGGTTTTGCTGTAGCTTGACTTGTCTCAAATGACTGAGATTGCTTAATGAGCCTTTGAAAAAATCATGCGTTGTTTTAATTATTTGGAAGCATTATTTTGGTTTTCTCCTTGATGCTTTATTTGGGTTGACTTGGCGCATGCTCACACATATTTGACTCATACAAAGTCGCCATTGCCTCTATGATCATTTATTTTTTGACTTTTGATGTCATCTTATGCTTCTTTTAATGTTGCTTTGTCGCTTTGCATGATTATGGCCGTTATTGCTCTCTTAGTTGGTCGCTCCCAGTCTTTTGCTAGCCCTCGTTTTGTACTGAGTATGAGCTCTACTCATGCATCCAACTCCCAAAAACCAAGTTTGCCATTGTGTCCACTATAAATTCCTATGCATGGTATTTGCAAGCTATTCCAAGTAAATTTTCATGTGCTACCTTTGAAAAAACCTTCAAAACACTTCTTGTTTTGTGACACTGTTTTCAGCTCATGGGGACGTAGTGGTCGGATTTGCTATATTCCATATTGCTTATTCCAAAAAAAAGGCACTCCTCCATGGAATGTGAATGTTGGTGGGCACCCGATGGAATCGGTTAGCCATGGTTTGTGAAAGGAAAAAAGGTGGGGAGGAGTGCCAAGCTTTATAAAAGAGCACAAAAGTGCCAATCTCTCTCTCAAAAACTTGCTTCATTTTTGTATGGAAGATAGTAAGAACCCCATTGCCAGTCATTGACAAAGACAACTACCTCTCAAAACCAATTTTTATCTCTCTGTTTTACAAATGAAAAGCTCTAGCACATGTTTAATCACTGCTTCCCTCCGCGAAGGGCCTTTCTTTTACTTTTATGTTGAGTCACCACCTTCTATCTTTATGCACCATTAAGAGAGCATAGTTGTCATTCTTAGTATAATGTGCATTGTCCCAAAGTTTTCATTGATTGATTCATATTGTTGGTTTCACTTGTTCTCAAATTATTTGTATCTAGTCGCCCTCTTAAACTTGAAGGTGTCCTATGCATTTATGTTTTGCTCTCTCATGAAGGACAAGCTGAAAACCATTTGTATGTTTTTCTTTATGATTTGAACACACGTTTGACTTTCATTATTTCAATATTCATGATCTTTTGTTTGTGTTCTTTTTCATGTTATAACATGGTTGCCAAGTTTCTATTATCAAGATTATGTCTTTCATGCCCATGTTTTAAGTTCTTTGATCTCAGCACTCAATGCTTTACCTATATGATCAAAGTTGTGATGGTGCATGTCACCTCAAAAATTATTCTTTTGTTATCACTTACCTACTCGAGGACAAGCAGGAGTTAAGCTTGGGGATGCTGATACGTCTCAAACGTATCTATAATTTTTTATGCTCCATGCTTGTTTTTACACCATTTGCCTTGTGTTTCGTTACACTTCGTGGCGTTTTTATGCAATTTCTGGAACTAACCTATTAACAAGTCGCCATAGTGCCAGTTCCCTGTTTTCTGCTGTTTTTGTGTTTCAGAAAAGTTACACAGGAAATATTCTCGGAATTGAACGAAACCAAAGCCAGTCGCCCAGAATTTCACCAAAGCCTCCAGAGAACCTAAGAGTAGGCGGAGTGGGGCCACGAGGGCCCCACACACTAGGGTGGCGCGGCCTAGGCCCTGGTCGCGCCCCCTATGTGTGAGGGCGCCCTGTCAGCCCCCTGACGACGCCCCTTCGCCTATATAAAGCCTCGGGACGGAAAACCCTAAGGGAGTCGGCAATTTTCCAGAAAGAGTTCCGTAGCTCCGCCGCCGCCGTCGACAAATTTCGGGGGACAGAAGTCTCTGTTTCGGCACTCTGCCGGGACTGGGGAAGTGCCCCCGGAGCCATCTCCATCGGTCTCCATCGCCGTCTCCGCCGTCTCCATCGACCTCACCGCCATCTCCATCAATCTTGCTGTCTCCTATGATGAGGAGGGAGTAGTTCTTCCCCGGGGCTGAGGGCTCTACCGGTAGCTATGTGGTTCACCTCTCTCTCCCATGATGTGATCTTTATGTGATCGTGAGCTTTGTATCATGTTGAATAAGTAGATGCTACTCTTCATCATTATGTGTACTCTAGTGGTGTTATTAAAGTAATCTATTCCTCCTGCCATGGTGTAACGGTGACAGTGTGTGCATCGTGGTGGTACTTGGTCTAGGCTATGATTGTGATCTCTTATGGATTATGAGTATAATTATCACTATGATAGTATTGAAGTGATCTATTCCTCCTTTCATGGTATAATGTTGACAGTGTGTGCACCGTGTTAGTACTTGGTCTAAGTTGCAATAATATTTATCTTGAGTTGTGATTTGATTTGGATATCTCTATGAGTGGTGTTTGTCAAGTACTTGATGAACTTTAAGGGGTGCTTCTGTAGCCACTACGCAATGATTAGTGTTATTCAATAGGAGAGTAATTCAGAGTAGCATAGTGAAGAGAAGTTATTTATTTATTCAATTATGTTATATTTGTTGGGAGTGTGTCCACTAGTGAAAGTATGATCCCTAGGCCTTGTTTTCAAGCTTTGCACACCGTTTACTTGCTATTTTGTTACTTGTTTGCTTGCTGCCATTTTTATTCCAGATTGCATTTACTACTTATAATCATCTATACCACTTGTATTTCACTATCTCTTCGCCGAACTAGTGCACCTATACATCTGACAAGTGTATTGGGTGTGTTGGGGACACAAGAGACTTTCTGTATCGTAATTGCAGGGTTGTTTGAGAGGGATAGCTTTGACCTCTTCCTCCCTAAGTTCGATAAACCTTGGGTGATCCACTTAAGGGAAACTTGCTGCTGTTCTACAAACCTCTGCACTTGGAGGCCCAACACTGTCTACAAGAACAGACGCATGCGTAGACATCACGCCTTATCTGGGGCGTAGCTTTGCACCAGCAGCAACGTGGAACCTGCACACAACACAACCAAAGTACTTTGCCCCAACTAGCAGTGAGGTTGTCAATCTCACCGGTTTGCTGTAAACAATGGATTAAACGTATCATGTGGTAAAAGATATTTGTTTGCGAGAAAGTAAATAATGCGTGTAAAAGTAAATGGTAATATGAATGTAAAAGAATGGACTGGGGTCCACAGTTTACTAGAGGTGTCTCTCCATAAAGACAAATAACATGCTGGGTGAACAAATTACAGTTGGGCAATTGATAGAATAAAGAATGCAAATAAATGCATGTACATGTCATGAGGATCACTATGAGATTCACTTGGGCATTACAACATAATACATAGACCGTAATCCAACTACATCTATGACTAATAATCCACCCGCCGGATATCATCCGAGCAACCGTTGGATATTAAGTTGCAAGCAACAGATTATCGCCTTAAGCAAAGTGTGTAATGTAAACAATACAAATGTCCTTGAACACAAGATTGTTGTTTTCTCCCTAGTAGCAATAGCACATCTACAACCTTAGAAGTTATTGTCACTCTCCCAGATTACTAGAGGCATGAACCCACTATCGAGCATAAATACTCCCTCTTGGAGTTACTAGCATCTACTCGGCCAAGATATCTACTAGCAACGGAGAGCATGCAAGATCATAAACAACATAGAGATGATAAATCAATAAATCAACTTGACATAGTACTCAATATTCATCGGATCCCAACAAACACAACATGTAGAATTACATAACGATGATCTTGATCATGATAGGCAGCTCACAAGATCTAAACATGAAGCACATGGAGGATAAGACATCCATCTAGCTACTGCTATGGACCCGTAGTCCAAGGTAGACTACTCACACATCACTCCGGAGGCAGGCATGGTGATGAAGGAGGCCTCCGGTGGTGATTCCCCTCTCTGGCAGGGTGTCGGGAAGAGCTTCTGGACCCTCCCGATCTCGCGTCGACGATGGCGGCGGCTTGCAGTATGTTTTCTGGAAAATTGATTGGGTCCTTAGGGTTTTCTCGTCGAGGAGAATATACAGGCGGAAGGGGGATGTCAGGAGGTGGACCACGGGCCCACACCATGCCCCGGCGTGGCCAGGGGGTGGCCCACGCCATGGGGGGTGTGGCCGCCCTCTGGCCCCCCCTCCATCTCTGCTTTGGACTCTGTCTCGTGTCGGGAAATATAGGAACTTCCACTTTTGTTTCATCCAATTCCGAGAATTTTTCCTGTGTAACTTTTCTGAAACACAAAAACAGCAGAAAACAGGAAACTGGCTGTGTGGCATCTCGTTAATAGGTTAGTTCCAGAAAATGCATAAAAACGCCACAAAGTGTAACAAAACACAAAGCAAATGGTGCATAAATAAGCATGGAGTATCAAAAATTTATAGATACGTCTGAGACGTATCAAGCATCCCCAAGCTTAACTCCTGCTCGTCTTCGAGTAGGTAAGTGATAACAAAACAATAATTTTTTAGGTGACATGCACCAACACAATCTTGATCAAACGATGTAAAGCATTGAGTGTTGAGATCAAAGTACTCTAAATATGGGCATAAAAGACATAATCTTGACAATAAAACTTAGCAACCATGTTATAACATGAAAAGTAACACAAATAAAAGATCATGAGTAATAATGCATTGAAAGTCAAGTGTGTGTTTCAAGCATATAGAAAAACATAGCAAAGTAGTATTCAGCCTGTCCTTCATGGAGTAGCAAAACATAAATGCATAGGACACCTTCAAGTTTAAGAGGGCGACTAGATACAAATAATTTAAGAACAAGCAAAACCATAATCATGAATCAATCAATAATAAATTTTGGGACTATGCACATTATACTCAGAATGACAACTATGCTCTCTTAGACGGTGCATAAAGGTAGAAGGTGAAGACTCAACATAAAAGTAAAAGAAAGGCCCTTCGCAGAGGGAAGCAAGGATTAAACATGTGCCAGAGCTTTTCATTTGTAAAACAGAGATAAAAATTTGTTTTCAGAGGTGGTTGTTCTTGTCAACGACTGGCAATGGGGTTCTTACTATCTTCCATACTAAGCAAGTTTTGAGAGAGATTGGCACATTTGTGCTCTTTTATAAAGCTTAGCACTCCTCCCCACTTTTCCTTTCACAAACCAAGGCTAACCGATTCCATCGGATGCCCACCAACTTTCACATACCATTGAGGAGTGCCCCTTTTTTTCTTTTTTTTTTCTTTTTTGAAATATAACAATATGGAATATAGCAAATCCGACCACTACGTCCCCATGAGCTAAAAACAGTGTCGCAAAATAAGAAGTATTTTGAAGGTTTTTTGAAAGGTAGCATATGAAAATTTACTTGGAATGTCTTGAAAATACCATGCATAGGAATTTATAGTGGACTCTTTGGAAAAAACTTGGTTTTTGGTAGTTGGATGCACGAGAAGTATTCCCTCTCAGTACAGATGAAGGCTAGCAAAAGACTGGGAGCGACCAACTAAGAGAGCAATAACGGCCATAATCATGCATAGCGACAGAACATTATTAACCAAAGCATAAAGTGGTATCACAAGTCAAAAAAGAAATGACCATAGAGGCTTGAGGCGACTTGTTAAAGTCAAACATGGTGTAAGCATGCGCCAAGTCAACCCAAATATAGCATCAAAGGAGAATACCACAATAATATGCTCCCATATAATAAAAACAACGCATGATTCTTTTAAAGGCACATTAAGTAATCTCAATCATTTGAGACAAGTCATGCTAAAGCAAAAACTACTAAGCATATTATCAAAATAACATCAAGCATGACATGCAAAAGTCTAAGCCATAGTCTAAACAAGCTCCCATTTGTACCACTATATGCATGAAACTATTTTCTGTTTTCCAACACCAATCAACCTTTTTGAAACAACTCTTAAAGATGAAAACCAACATAGACCAGAGGTCTAAACACACCTTGATAGAAATAAAAAAACAAGATCTGAATAAAAATCAAGGCGAAAAATGAAAGCTAAACGCAGTACTAAAAAAAGAGAACACTCGTTGAACGAAAAGAGTGAAAACTAGAGTGTTCTTAGCAATGAAAAACGGAGTGTGTCTTCTCGAAAAGAAATATGTTGGGGTCCAACCATTTATTGCAGCAAACAAAACAAAAGAAAACTGAAAGTGAAAGTAAAGACGCTCCAAGAAAAACGCATAGTATATGAAGCAATAAAAATATAGTGTCTTGAAAGATGACCTAATTTTTGCCGATGAAGAAGGGGTGCCTCGGGGCATCCCCAAGCTTTGACGCTTGTACCTCTTGGATATTTCTTGGGGTGACATGGGCATCCCCAAGCTTGAGCTTTTGTCCATTCTTCATCTCATCTCATCATTCTCCTTTCCCTACACTTTAAAACTTCCTTCATACAAAACTCCACACAATTCTATTAGCAACATTAGTGTAAGCATGGTGGTAAATCTACTCTTTTGGTTCAGTTTCAACTCAAGTATAACACCCATTAAAGCATAAGCTACTGTATCAACTCTCTCAAAAGTTCCGTGATCAAAAGAACTCAAAAAGAAAGCGATCAAGAGGTAAACACAAATAGTGACATAAATCTGTCAAAATAGAACAGCTGGTAAAGATCGATTTTTTTTGAAAATCTTTTGTTGCTCAAATCGAAAAGTGCAAAACTAATAAAAGTTAGGGAATAACCTGGGGCATGTGCACAAGAAATCGTAGATCAAAATGATGTTTTGAGAATTTTCACGAATTTTTATGGTACAGCACAAAAACCTGTTTCAGGACAGCAACTTCCCCAAATCTTACCTTCCTGCAATTAGAGGTTCTTCTTGGCACAAAAACAAAATAAAAAATGATAAGGAGAGGTCATTACAGTAGTAATAACTTCCAGGACTCAACAAAAAGAAAAGGTACTAAAAAGAAAACATTGTGTTATCTCCCAAGAGTGCTTTTCTTTAACGCCTTTGAGCTAGGCGCAGAAAGTGAAAATCAAGTATTTTCAAATGAACAAACATTAAGATCAATCATTTCCCTGAAACCACCATTTGTAACAATAGGCACTTTAGGCGCCCTCAAAGATGATTCAACCTGCAAATCACTTTTAGTTGAACTAAAAGTTTTTCCAATCTTAAAAACATTCTGCGGTTTTGGCACAAACACCTTGGGAACATACATAAATTTTTAGTCTTTTCCAACAAAAGCTTTCTCCTTCTTAAATTTAAGAGAAGAGAAAATTGAACTTAAAGTTTCCATAGACTCCTCTAATTTACCAATCCTAAGGTTTTGACTATCATGGATAGTGCTAGCCTCTAAAACAGTGATTCTTTTACCGATACTTTTTGTCGATTCATTAACCTGGCTAGTGTTATCAAGGAGATTTGGCAAACTTTTCTCTAAAGAGCTCAGTTTTTCTATAACATCTCAGTTTTGACAACATGAATAGGTGGTACTCCCACTAAACTTTCAATTAAAGTGCATGCTTCCAAAGCAGGACTACTTAGAAAATTACCCCTTGCGAGAGTATCAAGAACATACCTATTCCAGCTAGATATACCAACATAAAAATTCCTAAGAAGGATCATGGTAGAATGCTTTTTTGTACATCTAATATGGGAATTACTAATTCGGTACCAAGCATCTTTCAAACTTTCTCCCCCTTGTTGCTTAAAAGTACGAACCTCAGCATTACTCATTCTAGCAAGACTAAAAAGCAGACAAGCAAAAATAAAAACTGTAAAGGAACTAATTTTTTTTGTATTTTTTATAAAAAGATGCAAATAAAAACAAATTAAATAAAGTAAGCAAAACAATAACAAAGTAAAAAGATTGGAAGCGAGAGACTCCCCTTGCAGAAATCCTCTTTCTCCCCGGCAACGGCGCCAGAAAAAATGCTTGATGGTGCGTAGTAGGCACCCAGTTGGGAACCCCAAGAGGAAGGTATGATGAGCACAGCAGCAAGTTTCCCTCAGTTATGAAACCAAGGTTTATCGAACCAGTAGGAGAAAGAACCAACTTCCGAAGGTTAATGCTACCTGGCTTGGCGATAGCTCCAGACAATTTATATGTGGCGCCTTATCTAGGGCGTAGCTTTGCACCAGCAGCAACGTGGAACCTGCACACAACACAACCAAAGTACTTTACCCCAACTAGCAGTGAGGTTGTCAATCTCACCGGTTTGCTGTAAACAAAGGATTAAACGTATCGTGTGGTAAAAGATATTTGTTTGCGAGAAAGTAAATGATGCATGTAAAAGTAAACGGTAATATGAATGTAAAAGAATGGACCGGGGTCCACAGTTCACTAGAGGTGTCTCTCCATAAAGACAAATAACATGCTGGGTGAACAAATTACAGTTAGGTAATTGACAGAATAAAGAATGCAAACAAATGCATGTACATGTCATGAGGATCACTATGAGATTCACTTGGGCATTACAACATAATACATAGACCGTAATCCAATTGCATCTATGACTAATAATCCACCCACCAGATGTCATCCGAGTAACCGTTGGGTATTAAGTTGCAAGCAACAGATTATCGTCTTAAGTAAAGTGTGTAATGTAAACAATACAAATGTCCTTGAACACAAGATTGTTGCTTTCTCCCTAGTAGCAATAGCACATCTACAACCTTAGAAGTTATTGTCACTCTCCCAGATTACTAGAGGCATGAACCCACTATTGAGCATAAATACTCCCTCTTGGAGTTACTAGCATCTACTCGGCCAAGATATCTACTAGCAACGGAGAGCATGCAAGATCATAAACAACATAGAGATGATAAATCAATAAATCAACTTGACATAGTACTCAATATTCATTGGATCCCAACAAACACAACATGTAGAATTACATAACGATGATCTTGATCATGATAGATAGATCACAAGATCTAAACATGAAGCACATGGAGGAGAAGATGTCCATCTAGCTACTGCTATGGACCTGTAGTCCAAGATAGACTACTCACACATCACTCCGGAGGCAGGCATGGTGATGAAGGAGGCCTCCGGTGGTGATTCCCCTATTTGGCAGGGTGCCGGGAAGAGCTTCTAGACCCTCCCGATCTTGCGTCGACGATGGCGGCGGCTTGCAGTATGTTCTCTGGAAAATTCATCGGGTCCTTAGGGTTTTCTCGTTGAGGAGAATATATAAGCGGAAGGGCAATGTCAGGAGGTGGACCAGGGGCCCACACCATGCCCCGGCGCGGCCAGGGGGTGGCCTGCGCCATGGGGGGTGTGGCCGCCCTCTGCCCCCTCCGTCTCGTGTTGGGAAAAATAAGAACGTCGGCTTTTGTTTCGTCCAATTCTGAGAATATTTCATGTTTAACTTTTCTAAACACAAAAAATAGCAGAAAATAGGGAACTGGCACTATGGCATCTCGTTAATAGGTTAGTTCTGGAAAATGCATAAAAATGCCACGAAGTGTAACAAAACACAAAGCAAATGATGCATAAACAAGCATGGATCATCAAAAATTATAGATACGTCTGAGACGTATCAACTGGCCCCACAGATCAACACTTGTCTTTTTTGCGCACGTTATCTTACCGCGAGGGTCAGGTCTGATACCAAATGTAACACCCCAGCCACCCTTTGGCCGGGCATGTTACCCCTGGAAGCTCTCTAGAATCTCTAGACTGGCCCCATAGATCAACATTTGTCTTTTCAGTGCACTTTGTCCTCACTCATATGCACCCGGGAAGGACTTCCCGGTCAGTCACCCATCCTCAAATCGCTCTAGGCCAAGCATGCTTAACCTGGAGTTATCTTCAGATGAGCTTTTGGAAAAGAAGGTATACCTTTATTGATACAAGTATCCTATCAATCCTATTAAGCCCTAGGCCAGGATGTCACATAAGGTCTGGATAGGCCAATTCCTATAACATACTCCGCTTCAAAAAGTCAAAATTATGGGCTTCGGTGGTCGTCTACTCATGCCCTTGTTTACGGGGGCTCCTATTTTAGCTTTAAACAATGTAATTGTTTGAGATCGTGTTGGAAACTTTGACATGATAGTTCAGATGAGCTTGCCCAATTTCTTTGGCAAGGGAAGCCTAACAATTTCCGTTGTGATCAGGTTTTGTTTTCGACGACTTCGCTCACTGTTTCACTCAAAAAAAATTCCGAACTTTGAATATTTTTAATATCTAAACATTCAAAATTTGAACATTTTCCAAATTTGAAGACTTTTAAAATTTTAATAGTTTTTAATCTAAACAATGTTCAAATCAAAACATTTTTGAAATAAATGTTTTCAAAATCTGGAAGTTCTTAAAATATGAACATTCTTTCAAATCTAAACAAATTCCACATCTTAACTCTAATTTTTTTCAAAAGATATTTTAAAACTAATAAAATAAAATAAATAAAATCGAAAATATTGAATAAAAGAAACAAAATAGAAACAGAAAAGGAAAAATGAGAAAAACCAACAAAAACTACGTACCTAGGATTGGGCCTGGCCCACCTCTGAAATTCTTTAGGGAGCGCCTCAGATAGACCCCGCAGCGGGCAATGAATATGATTTTCTCTTATTAACGGGTCTCCCTATTCGACGCATTTTGTGTCAGTTACGACACTGGCGGTGCCTCGTTAGTCCCCATCCTCTTCCCCGACCCTGCCTCTCCTCCTCTTCTTCCTTGCCCCAAGCACATCGTCATCTGCTTCAAGAACTCGCCTCCTCCATCGCCAGCCAGGCCGCCTACCGCCGCCACCCGCCATGCCTTGCCGCCCCGCCCTCCTCAGATCGCACCCCATCGCCGGTCCACCCCTGCCCCGACCACCCTCTAACCTCGAGGACTAATTTATGTGCATACTACACTTGCGAGTTCTTTTGCTCGGAGGTCAGTGAGCGGCAACTAAAATTTCTTGAAGTACGTGAACAATATATTCACAATATATTTTTACTACCATTAATTGTGTCGAGTGTCATTCATAATATTTGTTATGATGATTGATATTCATATTGATCTCCTTCTTTATAGTTGGAAGCAAAACGGAATCAGCTCCCACCGAACGAATGCATAGTAGCAATTCAAGAGGAATTGGCGGGATTTTTGCTTGACAAAGTCATAAACCCAAAGGGAGAATTCCATTATCGCTAATGCCTCCATGTGATCTCCTTGTAATTGAATAGACGGGCTCTAGTCTCGATTGTGATCTCCATGCATGTAAACAAGTTGTATATACGTGTATATATGCTCGTAAGACAAGATATATTATATATGCATTGGCATGTACACTATGTAGTAGTGTACAAATATATATATGAAAACTTGTTTGAAATGAATAAAAAAATTGAATGGAAAACACAAAATTAAAAGGATAACATAAACTGAAAAGGAATTGAAATGTAGAAAAATAAAATGGAAGACGGAGGGACTACCACGTGTGGAGCCCTTTATTCCCGGTTCGTATTACGAACCGGGACTAAATGTCCTATGCCCCGAGCACGTGCCGACGGCCATGTGGTGGGCCATTAGTCCTGGTTTGTAATGCGACCGAGACTAAAGGGTGGGGATTCAGTCCCGATTGGGCGGTCTCGGTTGTGCAACCGAGACTAAATCCCCGCACCAATTGGGACTGAAGCCCCGTTTTCCACTAGTGCCCGATCACCCTCTAACCTCCCCATCCTCTTGTTTTCGGCACCGTTGAACCCTCACCACACCTCTTCTACTCTAGCACCGGTGGCCTGAACCCTACCCTAAGTCAGCGTCGACAAACCCGCACCCTTGTACCCTAAAATTTCTTTTTTGCTCCGCTACCTAGGGCTTGCCAACCGTGGGCAGGGCGACTTCGGGGGTGTTTGTTTGGGCTTTACCGAGTAAAGCAAGCAAGAAAGAGGGAAGGAGCAGCTATTTTCGAGCTAGGCTCGATCCCTTTTTCGTCCACTTCTCGTTATTTGTAATTCTACTTGAATTAGTTCTTCCTAAGTTTAGTGAGGTGAGTACTGCATCCATAACTAGAGGACTTGCTTTTCTGCTTGGCTCAATGTGGGTTGGCTTGGATTACTTAGTGTTGCGCGCCTAGGAGGGCAGCGCTCTTGGGATGCGGAGGAGCTATTATTGCCCAGCTCCCTAACCTAATGCGGCTGGACCACAGGGAACCTTAGCATGGGAGGACGTCCTAATCCTTTTGCCACCGCAAGGCTGGCTAATCGTACGCAGCAGGAGCAAGGGAACTCCCCTGGTTCAGGAAGGCACATGAGTCCGAACGCTATTATGAATGTGCGACCGACACCACACTACGTAGGTACCTGTGCATGCAGGTGAGGCATCGGTCGGTCCTAGAAACAGCGGCAGCTAGCGAGGAGTTAACGACCGGACGTGCTGCAACCTAGGGATCACCAGGCAGCTCTTTCGCTTTATAGGGATATCGGGGGGCGGCATAGCACAATTCTTCTTGGAGGAGGGTTTTGGTTTGCCCAGGTGACTGATCCTGCCATAATATACTCCTGCCAATTCTATTGCACCGGCAGAGATTGGAAAACAAACGGGTGGCTTTTAAAGCTGGCTTTACCAAAGCCGAAGTACCTAACAGGCAGACTGCGGGAAGCACGTATCGGGGTGCTTTCCGCATCCTTCCCTTTAACTCCTGAAGCGTTATATTGTGTTGCCCTATTTGTATTCAGTATTTACATAGGATTGCCACCGGATGGACCGAATCCTCCAGCAGGCTGACCCAAAACGACGACGCAAATGATCCGTTCAGGTCCGTTTGCATCAAGGCCCGGATAGAATTGACAAAGTTATATCTGATCAATTTTTTTGGTGTGTTTAGTGTTATGTATTCATGGAATTTTTAATACTTCCTGTAATTATCAATACCCATCTTTGACATGATGCATTTATACATGTTTTAGTGTATAGATACATCATGTCAAACATAGGTATTAGTGGTCGAAGGGAGTATTATATATGCTTATACACTCCAATCAATTATTGGTGTGCTTATTTTTTTGTTTTTTTGTGTGTATTCATAGTATTTTGCAATCACAGATACGCTAATACACTTCAGTCAATGATTATACATATTCTCAGAACTATGAGGGTATTTTAGATAATTCCTCAACATACAGCTAGCCTGCCAGCCAAGTAGCCAAATAGTTAAACTCAGAACAACAGCTTTCCCTACACAACATCTTTCCCTAAACCCACAACCAACCACAACCCAAACAAATGTTGAGGTTCGGTGCAAATAACAAAAAAATTATATGCTACGCAACCCCGAATTGCCCAAGGACCTATCTATTAGTAATGCTGTAATGGTAGGAGTTTCGGACACGTACCCTCGAAGATCGAAATGCGGGGATTACGCTTCCGCACAAGCGTTGACGATGAAGATGATGTAGCCGACCTCAAGGTCATGAAGATCTTGGAGCAACAACTCCGGCACCGCATGAGTGGTACCTCCGCGTACTCGCACACGTACGGAGACCATGATGAATCCCGGAACCCCATTTCCAGCCGAGATGCGGAAGCGGATGGCTTTGGACAGGGATCCGAAAAATTTGCAACACGACGGCGTGTCGTGGTGGTGATTCTCGTCTCCTACGCAGCCCTTCGGGAGGCCACGCAGGAGAGAGAGAGGCAGAGGGCAGCGGCCAGGGCTAGGTCGGCGCATAAGGAGGTGGTAGGAGGAGGCCGTGGAGGAGGGCTCGTGGGATGTGTTGTACATCTCTCCTCCTGGGACCCCCCTCCTTTATATAGTGGGGAGGGGGTGCACCCTTACCCCTCCACCAAGGCACCAGGAGGCGGCAGCCAAGGAGGAGGAGAAGGGCAGTGGTAGCCAAGGGTGGGGCCAGGCCGGCCCCCTAGAAAACCCTAACCCTAGCTGGCCTGGGCCAGGGCTATGGCGTCCCCCATTTTTCCTTTATTCCCTAATGGGCTTCTTTCAATAAATTGGCCCATTTAGTGAAATAATAATTTGTTAATCATTTAATAAATATTAATTCATATAATTAATAATAATTAACTCATAATTAATTCCACGCTACTCCGAAACACTTTCGGACTCCGTCAGAACCATTCCGGACTCCACCAAAACTATTCTGGATTTCACCGAAACTATTTCAGACTCCGCGAAACTATTTCGGATTTAGTTGTAACCATTCCCCTCTCACATATGACATCACACATTTTTTTTGGATAATACCAAAACGTCTCTAGCATCGTGATCCCTTAAGTGTGTTACCTGACGGTTCGAGAACGCGACAGACATTACCGAGAACTCTCTCTGATAAATGATCTTCAGTTGGACCTTGGAAATCTGTGAAGACCCCTGTGCATTCTACGAAGTTCTTTTAGTCATTGAACCATACGAGTCAATAAGCTATTCCCTTTGCTTTGCTGATACTAGCATTGCCTAAGATCCGATCGCCGGTATTCGCCAATACCTAGTTGATCTTATTACCGCCTAACACTGTTTACTCATATCTGATAGTCCATCTCCATGACCTAGTCACATGCTGCGCAGCATTGATGTGTTCTCACCGAGTGGGCCCAGAGTACCATATCTGTCATGCAGATGAGCAAATCCCACTCTTGGTTATATTCCTCAACCTACCCCTTTGGAAAACCCAAGAGACACCTTTTCAGTCAACCTATTAAGTGATGACGTTTGATGCAATTAGAGTTTCCTCCGGAAATAGTGATTATGTAATAACCTCATGGTCTAAGGACTAAGCTACGACACTTCTTCATATTGCAAAGTGAACATCATGACACGATCGTGTTGCAACAGAAAATGTGGGTAATGTCCATCATGGCATGATAAAAAATGTCATGATCTCATCGTCTATTGGCATAATGCACCATGATCGGGAAACCTCGATCATCAGTTGATCAATGAACCGGTAAATAGGGATTTTACTGGGGACTCCTAATCATTTAATACTACACCTATGTCAATGTTTCCAGTTGACATAGTTCTAGCATAGCATTAAACTTATTGTGAACTTGACGGAATATGCAAAGAAGTCCAAGATTATTTTCCTCTAGAGCATAATTCCTTGAGTCTCCCACTTGCACTAAAGTACAAATAATATAGCTGCATTTTGTTTAATGATCACTGAGCATATCATCCATATGGTCTTTTGATCATGCACGCATAGTGAGTACCTACCTTTAGCGATCTGCACAGATTAGATCTTAATATTCTTTGCAACTTGTCAATTCATTATGACTCCCTATCATCTCATGATGTTTGTTTAAGTTTAATGTTTGGTAGAAGAGTGAGACTTTGTATTCTAGTTTTGCAATGGTGTCTGATTAATCCTCGATTTTCTCATAAACCATGCTAAATAGACAGACACTTATCTAGAAGTCGAACTTTCTCTAACCAAGCATTGCACTTGCCACTACCAGAGTAGCTTTTAATTTATGTAGCTTTAGTTTAAATCGCCTAAATGCAATCTCAATATCCCAATCATGCTTTTGTTGCACTTAGTCTTTGATGGAGTTAATTTCCCAAATTTCTGAACCAAGTGTACGCTCACTTTTCCAGAATTTCCTATTCAGTTCTTTCAAGAATTCATAGGATAGTCTTTTCCTTGGTCTAATGATTCTTCAATCATTCTTTTAACTAGCCTTTAAACATTTGAACTTGGGATGCATTGTTTGTCTTTATGCAAAACATGGTTTTGGATAGCGCAAACTATGAGACGCTTCTGTCAACCATTATTGAGTTCAAACTCAATATTTTCCTTAGTCATTTAGTCAAATCCTTTTGACTCTGTTCATTCTGAACTCTCAGAATTATTACTAACATACATTCTGACTTAATGCTTTTAAAATTTTGCCTTAAACTTTTAAAACCTGATGTCCATTTCACCACTTATTAATTCTAATTAATAATCATGATACGAATGCACTTATTCATAATATGTCATCCACATAAATGAATTTGTCATAGCTCCCACTCAGAATATGTACTCTTACATATAAACCAAGCTCTCACTTAGAATATGTACTCTTACATATAATTGTGAGATTAAAGCTATTTTTCATCGCTCCCACTCAGTTTAATACAAATAGGTTTATCCTGATAATTTTGGAGTACTCCAAAAGTCCTTTGATTTTTAAATCAAATCAAGATACCTTAAATGTGAATTAATTCAAAATGTGTTAAATATTGCCATAACTTAAACTGATTTAAGAACTTGCAATTTTAACAACTAGTTTGAATTTGAAGACTTTCAAACACTGCTACACATTGTAGTTAGTCTTATGAATTTGTCTAAAACACTTTTAGGACAAATCATGTTTTTATGTCTTTTCCATTAAAGATTTATTTTCTTCTCCATGATCTGATATTATTTTGAAGAATTAAGTAATACAATTTACTTAATAAGATCGAGTAACAATTACCTCTTAAATAAAATCTTTAATTCTAACTCTATGTTATTTTCGCATTTAGGTCCGCCATCTTTTCTTCGTAGTTCGTAGGTATGTCCAGTTTCAAAAACTTTTGACAAGTAAATCATTAATTTCACTTCGCAAACCAGCGCAATTTTAATTCATGAATCCTATTCGAATAAAGGACTTAATTGCATGATCTCTATCATCAATTCTTCTTTTCTAATATAGACCTTTGCTTCTGAACTTATTCCTTTTTAGGGGAAACACGCGGCCTTTTATTATTACATAGAAACCAAGTCCCGGGCTAACTCGCCTTCAATACAAGTAGGATAATGAATAAACCAAATGTTACTACTACTTAAGCCACATCCCTCCTTAGCCAATTTGTGTGCAATGCCATTCGCCGATCGCCTTGCCCATTTGATCGCATAATCTTCTATCTCCCTAGCCGCACGCTTGAGCCTCTCGATCCGAGGCCCGTGCCTAGATCTGTCCACTAGGTCAGAGCGCAATTTATCGACCAAGACAGAGCTATCCATCTTCAGCACCGCCCTTTTCAGTTTGAGAGGCTTGACCAGCACCAAGCCTTGTTCACATGCGCGGAGCTCAGCCTCCTCAGGGTCAGATAGGGAGGGGAAAAATGGGACGATCCCGCAAGGAATCGGCCATCGTGATCACAAATGACCACACCTCCGCCACCATTCGGCACTGACTTAGCCATTGATTCATCTGAGTTCACCTTGACCCACCCCTCCTCTGGTGGAAGCCAGCGTTCCTTCGGTGCCTGCATTTTTGCCGGTTTTGCTTCACTCAGGCCATGCCACTCCTCCACCAGCTGGATTGCTCTCTGCGCAATGGACTCTGGGTTCTCAATGAGCCTGCTCTCCCGTGCATCATTTCTTGCTAGCCACATTTGGTATAAGACCATCAGAGATATATCCATGTCTGCTTCCTTCACCCTAGCCAACCAGTCCAGCATCCAATTCTTGAGGTCCCGAAAGTCATGCACATCAGAAGGTAGGCTCAGAACACCCGCACTAGTGCGGTCACCAACAGAGCTCCAAACATGTTGTGCATGGGGGCATAGCCAGAATTGGTGAAGAGCTGTTGACAAGGGTATAGATAATAGAGCCTGACAGTTGAGTACCCCTGAGGCCTGTTAAGCTAGGCCCAGTTGTAACGTTAGTCAAAATACGGGTTCATGTCGTATGTCGATATTGTAATCTGTGTCGGATCCCTCCCGATCCTTGAGACCTGGCCACCTATATATAGGGGCCAGGAGAGGATGGTGGGGGACAGATTGAAAGCAAGCCAGGTTTATACCCATGTTTACTTTTGATACACACCTTGTTTGACTGATTTTACCTTCGAGTTCATCCGACGCCCTATCTCCCCGATCCTAAGTCCTTCATCTAGGACATTTGTCGAGTTAACCCTCGTCAATTGGCGTCGACCGTGGGGAGCTGGGCGTTGGAATCATGAATTCGACGGCTTTTTTGCTTTTAGCCAATAGCAATCCAGAAGTTGACGAAATCCAGATACCCTTCGGAACCATCAATTTTCAACCTCACCAACCATCGATTTTCAACCTCACCAGTCAAGTTTCACGCAAGTATTCGAGAGCATGGATCAAGATATGGATTTGACAATCAGAAGTCTAAACTTTCGCGTCGGATCACTAGGTTCGATTCGCCTTTCAGATTCGACGAAACCGGGTCCGTCAGCAAGTGAACCCAAGACAGTAGAAATGTCGGAATCATCAGAAGGCTCTTCCAGCAAGGTAAACTCGCCGGTCAGCTTCGCAGAAATAGAAGAAGGAAAAATCGCTGGAGGCGATGAAACCATGGAGAATTTCGACTTGGAAGTCCAATTTGAAGATCTCATGATCTGCCACGATGACACTTCAGACAAATCAACAGATACCTGGAAGACGGGATTAGAGCTTCATGTAGATGATAGTTCGATCCTCTCAAGCTTCAACAGCAAACTCGACAATCGATACCAAGTACTCGCCATTGTAGGAGACAACTCAGAAGAACTCGATGAAAACAACAATCCAGTGCTCAACCTAGCAAACGTAAACAGAGGAGCGAATTATTTAGCAGAAGGAGAAACTGCAGATTCCCTTGCAACTAGGGAGAAAGTTCGACTATCAGTCGACGAGTGGAGAACAATCAAGACAGCCGTGGAGCACGGCACGCCAATACCAACAAACGCTAGCAAGAACATGCTTTTAGGGTATCACTACGCCTTAAGACAATAGTCGAAGCAACTAGCAAAGGAAAGGATTGAAATACAGAAGAGAAAAGACTCGGCCATTGCAGCAAGTGACGCTGCTCGCAGAGCACATAGCGATGCGTCATACACAAACGGCAAAAGACATCGTCGGCACGGATCAAGGTTCGAAAACCTTGAGTATTCAGAAAGGCAAAGCCTCTCCAAAAACCTCGACTCATCCTTCCTATCGGTCGACGAGCAAGGAAACATTATACCAAAGACTCCTAAAGCAGCACTAGTGGCAGCTCAAGCATACCTACATACAACACGACCAAATCCAGGAGACCCAGGGGAACATATGCACCGGGCAGCACTAAATGGATTGAAGATGGTAGGCAACAAATTATCTGCAAAAGAAGAGGAGGCATATCGCAACAAAGGAACCCATAAACCAAGATCACCACGCCGTCACAATAGTCCTCGGCATAGAAGCGGCAGTCGACGATCTAGAACACCATCACCAAGGCGACACAAAAGCCCGAAGTATGGAGGAACCTGAAGATCCAAGTCTCCAAACAAGACATATGATTACGAAGACGACGAAAAGGAGATGGGGGCATCATGCTTTACCCACAGGGTTCGCACCACGCCAGTACCCAAAGGTTTCAAACTACCCCATGATCAGTAAAAGTACGATGGATCCCAGGAGCCACAGTCATGGCCCTCGAATTATCTGCAAGCAGTAAAAATATTGGGAGGAACCAAGGAAACAGCTATGCAAAGTTTGCAATTACACCTCACCGGCGCGGCAAGGTCATGGTTGAGCAAATTAGAAAAAGAAACAATTGGAAGCTGGGAAGAGCTCACAAAGCAATTCACGAGTAACTTCAAGTCGACATATAAGCGGCCAGCATCCATAGAAGAAGTCAAAGCATGCGTACAGCAACGCAATGAGACATTAAGGGCGTATATCCAAAGATGGAGCATCATCAAAAATTTGGCAGTTGAAGTTTCAGACGAAAGAGCAATAGACGCATTCATAGTCGGGTTAAGGCGAGGAGACCTAGTCGAAGAGATGGGCAGAATTAAGCCGAAAATAGTATCAGAATTAATGGATATAGCAAACAGATTTGCAGACAGAGAAGATGCGTGCAACAACAAATGGACACGACCGCCAGAGGATGATAGAGGAAACAGATATGGAGGCCAAAGGAGGAGATCCCGCAATTACGATAACTACGGCTCTCACAGCCAGGTGGCCGCAGGATACAAGGACAATAGCTACCAAGGGAACGACCGTAAAAGCTCGGGATATCGTAGCTATGGAAAAGAAGACTACAAAAAGTTTCCGACAAGAGAATCCAGAGAGTACAACCCATCACCAGAAGATATGCTAAACGGACCATGTCACATACACTCCGCGTTTGTTGATGGGAAACGAGTATCCAGGCACACAATGAAAGATTGCATAACGTTCTTGAAACTACAGGAAGCAGCACTAAACAGGCAAGCCGAAGCAAAACGGCAAGGATACGAAGGAAACACAAGCAGCGCACCTGCAAGTCAACAAGGAAACAATGGAGTTTCTCAAGGTCAAGACCAGCCAAACTAGGAACGCGATGGCGACGGAGGATATGTTCCATCCAAAGGGCACATCACAGCAATGATACAGCCTGTGCCAAAGTCGAACAAAGAGGAAAAAAGCATAACTCGCCAAGTTAACCTAGCAGTAACCTCGCCTCCAGCAACAACATAATATCTACACTGGTCAGAGCAACCCATAGAATTCAGCAGAGATAATCATCCCATAATAGTACCTCGGCCAGCAAACGCGCCTTTGGTACTCAAAGCCCAAATTGGGACATACGATGTCGACAGAGTATTCATGGATGCAGGAAGCGGCATAAATCTTATATATGCGAAGACCCTACGAGCAATGCACATTTCATTGGAGTTCCTGAAACCAACTGACTGTTCCTTTCATGGAATCGTCCCAGGGAGCGCTAATTATCCACTTGGTCGAATAGCACTCAATGTTTGCTTCGGAAATTGGCAAAACTACAGAAGAGCGAGGCTCGACTTCGAAGTCATGGACTAGCCATCACAATATCATGCGATCCTCGGACGACCAACAGTTTTTGCGATTCATGGCAGTACCTCACTATACGTACCTGGTACTCAAAATGCTAGGGCCCAAAGGAATCATCACAGTTAAAGGAAGCTTTGAACTCTCAGATCTATGCGACAAGGAATTCCACAAGATGGCTCAAAACTTTGGCATGATGGCAAACTATGGAGAGCCCAAAGACAAAGCAAAAAGCTCGACTACAGGAGCCGCACAACAACCCGAAGGGCACCCAGCAGAGCCGGAGGTTAAAAAACCGTGGGTATAGCTGTCAGAACAAGACAAACCTACAGGAGAAGAAGAGAAGACCTCAGCGACATAGGCGACAAAGTACGTCAAAGAATAGAGTAGAAAAACAAGGCTGTAAAAGCCACGAGCTGTTCTAGGGCAATGCCCTCTAGATCCAGAACACAGGTCATTGGCCGGATCTCTTGGGTCACCCTATGTATCTTACATTATAAGCATAAATAAAGACAAAGTTCCTCCTATTCGAGCTTAAGTGTCTTTAAAACAAAAATTGTGGCAAACACACCAAAATTCACAAAGGTAAACGCTCTGAGAATAAAAATTTCTGACAAAAGAAGTTAGAAAGCAAAAACTCTCGCGTTCTATACACAAAGTACACATACAACATGATCATCACAACATTGGGTTATCAGAATCGTCCACCCCTAGGGGGTCTAAATAATGATGCTCGCGGAAAAACGCGGCATCCTCTCGAAGCAACCTAGCTATGATCCTTCTTGCTGGTTGAAGGGTAGTCTCTAGATGAACTCACAAACTAG
The DNA here is from genome assembly GCA_007115705.1 of Dactylis glomerata. Lineage (NCBI taxonomy): Eukaryota > Viridiplantae > Streptophyta > Magnoliopsida > Poales > Poaceae > Dactylis > Dactylis glomerata. The sequence goes on along the minus strand of QXEO01000742.1, from coordinate 92,596 downwards.
CTCCCCCTGAAGGAAAACTCAGTGACATAGAACTATAATTGAGCCTCGGATGCCACTTATGTGTCCACCCAAGAGCAAAATTGGCGCCAGTCACCAAGTTGAGCTCTATCAGCCAATGAATTCGCTGACTAGATCTAAAAGCGTCGAGTAGCTGTGGAAAGCTTCCAGACAGAGGATTGCGAGGGAGCATGAAAGAATACATGGTCATCAAAGATCTTTGACAACCATCAACTGCTTCTCCAATGTGCTGAGCACGATCTTGAAGAAGCACAATGGCACGACGCCATCGGGAATCAGACCACAAACTGTCGATTCCCTCTGATGCTTTCTCGAGAGCCGCAATTCACTCAGAAACCCGATGTGTCTCCCCAACAAAGTCCAGGCAAGTACCTGAGATAACAAAAGGTATTAGCTAGCAATAGTGGAATAAAAAGGAAAAGAGGAAGGCTGCAAGGAACTTTACATCGCAACATCTCACAGACGGACTCGACGATACCAATAAGAAAGGAGTTGCATTCTTCGAGATGCACGATTTTGGCCATCAGACCCGACACCTTATCGTCAAGTACGGATATCTGTTTCATAAAGCCACAAGATTTGCTGGCCTTGTCCAAAGCAAGCTTCGCCTGGCGTTTCATCAAGGATAAACGACCCTCAAGGTCCAAAATCCTTAGCGAATATTCCGTACATTGACAAGAAGGACGAGAAGGCGAAGAAGCTCCGGAGTCGAACATATGAGCAGGAGATGAAGCCCGATCACGACCCGACGATCCACCAACATGCGCAGGCTGGATGCCAACAGAAAGAAAAAGACAACATCTCAAAAACTCAGTCCAAGCGCGACATTTCATAAAAGAAAAGTATTTACAACGAGTACATGCCCCCTGATTGACTCTCGGGCAAAATATAAATAAAGCTTACTACATCAAAAGAAGTGAAGGCTACGAAGGAATACTAAAGTCTAAGCCACCTCAGCAGCAGGCTCCGTGGCAGAAGTAGGTGCAGGAGAGGTAGCACCAGCGTTGGGAGGAGGCATCGATCCACTTGTCGCTAGAGTCGAAGAAACCGGCATAGCAGAGGTCGAAGAAGCCGCCGAAGGAGAAATTATTGATACGATGCCTGGCGCGTACTTCTTCGCCTTCTCGAAGAAAACCCGCAGCTCCGAAAGAGGTTGACCACGGGAAGAGCTCACCTTCTCCCAGTTAACCTCCTCGCCGTGCGCATAAGTAAGCGCAATGGCCCCCTCCGCACCTCGCTTCACGGAGCGCCCTTTCATCAGAAGGATAGGATCTTCGGGGGTGTCAAACGCCTTTGCAAGCTTCTTCAAATCAGCATCTGGCACATCCGCTTTTTGGTTGGGCCACAACCCGACGAAAATCCGCGTTAACACGCGACTAACCAGCTCAAAGATCTTCTAGATAGATATCCAGTTCGACTCCAGCAAGTTAACCACGGCCAGTAGAGGATCATCGTCGGGCTGCAAGGGCGCCAAAGACACCGCAGTATGTTCTAAAGAACAAAAGGGACAGCATATGTCAGTAAGTATGAGAATGGGCAAACCAATAAAGAAGGGAAAAAGCATGGTATTCACCTCCAGCAAGAGCCGAAATCTTATTCAGGCGTTCAGTTACGGCCTGCTCCCTCTGGACGTGACCTTGATTAGCATCAGAAAGTGCTTTCTCCGCTTTCTTCACCCTAGCCAATGCTGACTTAGTGGACTTCTCGGTAGCAGTTTCGGCAGTGGCGGCAGCATCAAAAGCATTTCTGGAAGCTTTGAGTTCAGCTTCTAGCGACAATATGCGAGCGTTAGCTGCCGACAAAGCATCTGCAGCACAAAGAAGGGAAAAGAAAGTTCAATAAAGAAACAGAGAAAGGCACTCGAGACAAGCAAAGCACAAGAAAGAAGATTACCCTGCGAAGCTCTAGTAGCTTTCAAATATTCGACACATTCAGTGCCCAAAGTGACGGACTTCTTCATCAAGATCTGTCTAGAAAAACACGTGAGTAGGAAGATCACACAAGGAACAAAGCAAAAATACCAGGATCAACACGCACATCGTCGGAGGAGCTCGTGGACCGATGGGTGTCGAGGGAAGCACCGGCGTCTGTTGACTTCTTCAAATGCTTGGAACCACGAGTAGAGACGACCTTCTTAACAAGAGCTTTTGGTGACTGATACGTCTCAAACGTATCTATAATTTTTGATGCTCCATGCTTATTTTTACACCATTTGCTTAGCGTTTCGTTACACTTCGTGGTATTTTTATGCATTTTCCGGAACTAACCTATTAACAAGATGCCACAGTGCCAGTTCCCGGTTTTCTGCTATTTTTGTGTTTCAGAAAAGTTACACAGGAAATATTCTCAAAATTGGACGAAACAAAAGCCAAACATCCAGATATTTAACAAAGCTTCCAGAAGACCAAAGAGGAGACGGAGAGGGGCCATGAGCCGGCCACACAACTAGGGCGGTGTGGCCCAGGCCCTGGCCGCGCCCCCTATGTGTGAGACCGCCTCGGTCCACTTCTGACGCTGCCCCTTCGCCTATAAAGACCCCCCGACGGGAAAAAACTAAAGACCCGATCAATATTCTAGAAACACATCGCGATCCGCCGCCGTCGTCGGCCCGAGATCGGGAGGGTCCAGAAGCTCTTCTCGGCACCCTGCCGGAGAGGGGAATCACCATCGGAGGTCTTCTTCATCACCATGCTTGCCTCCGGCGCGATGAGTGAGTAGTCTACCTTGGACTATGGGTCCATAGCAGTAGCTAGTTGGTTGTATTCTCCACCATGTGCTTCATGTTTAGATCTCGTGAGCTGCCTTACATGATCGAAACTACCTTTATGTAATTCTACATGTTGTGTTTGTTAGGATCCGATGAATATTGGTGTTATGATTGAGTTGATGTGCTGAATATTATCTTATGTTATCTCTATGTTGTTTATGATCTTGCATGCTCTCCGTTGTTAGTAGCTATCTTGGCCAAGTAGATACTAGTGACTCCAAGAGGGGGTATTTATGCTCGATAGTTGGGTTCATGCCTCTATTTAATCTGGGGGAGTGACAGAAACCTCTAAGGTTGTAGATGTGCTGTTGCCACTAGGGAGAAAACAACATTCTTATGTCCAAGGACATATGCTTTGTTTACATTACACACTTTGCTTAATGCAGTTATCTGTTGTTCGCAACTTAATATTCACGGGGTCCTCGGATGATTCCCCATGGGTGGATTATTAGTCATAGATGCAGTTGGATGGCGGTCTATGTATCTTGTTGTAATGCCCAGAGTAAATCTCATAGTGATCCTCTTGACATATGCACGTTATCTTTATTCTATCAATTGCCCAACTGTAATTTGTTTACCCAGCATGTGTTATTTATCTTATGGAGAGACACCACTAGTGAACTATGGACCCCGGTCCAATTTACTTTACATTGCTATCACATGTTTACTTTACTCGCACTGTTTACTTTCTCGCATACTACTATTGCTTTCCACTCGATACGCTCATTCCTTTGGTTACAGCAAACCGGTGAGATTGACAACCTCATCGTAAGTTGAGAGCAAAGTACTTGGTTGTGTTGTGTGAAGGTTCCGCGTTGCCGCTGGCGAAGCAAAGCACTGGACAAGGCGCTCTATAAATTGTCCGGAGCTGTCCCGAAGCTAGCAAGCATCACCTTCTTGAGTTTGGCTTTTTCCTACTGGATTGATATACCTTGGTTTCATAACTGAGGGAATACTTGCTGCTATATTCATCAAACCTTCTCTTGGGGTTTCCAACTGGCCGGTCATTTATATCTTCAACTACACGCCAATAGTTTTCTGGCACCATTCAACACCGCGCCACCAACAAGTTTTCTGGTGCCGTTGCCGGGGAAAAAGAAGACTTCTGCAAGGGGAGTTTCACATGCACATCCTTTACTTTGTTTTAAGTTTTGCTTTACTTTATTTTTGCTTGCATCCTTTTATCAAAAACACAAAAAAATTTGTTTCCTTTATAGTTGTTTATTATGTCTAGTCTAGTTGCTACTACTATGTCGCCCGAGGATATGATTTTCACTTTCAAACAAAAGAGTGAGGAAAGTTTCAAAGAAGCTTGGTCTAGAATTTATAATTGGCATGGAAAAACTGAACCGAAAATGACATTGAGTTTGCTTCTTAGTTGCTTTTACTTTGGACTTGCTTTTCGTTATAGATATGCTTTGGATGCCATTGTAGAAGGATATTTCCTTCATTGTGATGGAGATCAGGCCTTCAATATTATTAAAAAGTTGATTACAGTTTATAGCTTTCCAACTAATTTTGATGCTGATCTTGTGAGCATTTTTAATAGATTGAACACTCTTGAGACTCGAACTGATTGCTTAAAAGATTGTTATGGTACATTGCGCCAGCATTTTGATTATGTTCCAATAAACTCTGAACCCTCAAGTTGGTATCCTACGGTAAAAATCACCATTAGTGGTGAAACTTTTCATGCTCATTGTGATATTATGTCTGAATTTTGTCTTATGCCAAAGGATGTTTATGAATCTTTAAGTCTTTGGAAGCTTTCCGATGGGGGAGAAGAAATTTCTCTTACTAATAATGCCACTATATTTCCTGTTGGAATAGCTAAAGGAGTGTTTACAAAAGTCCTTGGAAAAATGGTATCTACTGATTATCTTGTTATTGAATGTGTAGGAAAGGGACAAATCATGCTTGGAAGGTCTCTATAAAATTTACTAGTCCACCTTGCAACAATCACGTCTTTCCTAGAGTTAAGAAGGGTAAGAAAGGAAGACATAAGGCGCCCATTGATGCTAATGCTTCATCACTTGATATTACTTGATTCGCACTTTCTGCGCCTAGCTCAAAGGCGTTAAAGAAAAGCACTCTTGGGAGATAACCCAATGTTTTACTTTCAGTTCTTTTTCTTTTATTTGAGTCTTGGAAGTTATTACTACTGTAATAACTTCTCCTTATCATTTTTATTTTGTTTTTGTGCCAAGAGAAGCCTCTAATGTGAGTGAGGTAAGATTTGGGGATGTTGCTGTCCTGAAACAGATTTTGGTGCTGCACCGTAAAAATTTGTGAAAATTCTCAGAATATCTTTTGGACCTGCGATTTCTTTTGCATATGACCCAGGTTATATCCAAGCTTTCATTAGTTTAACACTTTTTGATTTGAGCAACAGAAAACCCTCTAAAAATTCGACCTTTGTCAGCTGTTCTGTTTTGACAGATTTCTGCCACTATTTGTGTTTGCCTCTCGATCGCTTTCTTTTTGAGTTCTTTTGATCATAGAATTTTTGGGGAAGTTGCTACAGTAGTATATGCTTTATATGTGGTGGTTTTGAGTTGAAACCTAAAGCAAAAAGGGGTTGATTCATTATTATGCTTACACTACTGTTGCTAATAGAATTGTGTGGAGTTTTGTATGAAGAAGTTTTCAATTATAGGGATTGGAGAATGATGAGATGAGTTGAAGAATGGACAAAAGCTCAAGATTGGGGATGCCCATGCATCCCAAGAAATATCCAAGAGGTACAAGCATCAAAGCTTGGGGATGCCCCTGAGGTACCCTTTCTTCATCGGCAAAAATTAGGTCACCTTTCAACACACTATATTTTTATTGCTTCATGAACTATGCGTTTTTTCTTGGAGCATCAGTTGTTTTAGTTTTCAGTTTTGTTTAGTTTTGTTTGCTGCAATAAATGGTTGGACCCCAACAAATTTGTTTTGGAGAAGTTGCCTTGCTTTTCATTTGCCAAGAACACTCCGTTTTTCACTCTTATCGTTCAAACGAGTGTTCTCTTTTTCTGCTACTACGTTTAGTTTTTGATTTTTTCCTTGATTTGTGTTCATATCTTGTTATATCTTTGCATCAAGGTGTATTTTGACCTCTGGTCCATGTTGGTTTTCATCAAAAGAGTTATTTCAAAAAGGTTCGAATGGTGTTGGAAAAGAAAAAAGTTTCATGCAAAAAAGTGGTACAAAAGGAGCTTGTGTAGACTGCGGCCTAGGCTTTTGCATGTCGTGCTTGATATCTTTTTGATAGTATGCTTAGTGGTTTTGCTGTAGCATGACTTGTCACAAATGACTGAGATTGCTTAATGAGCCTTTGAAAAAATCATGCGTTGTTTTTATTATTTGGAAGCATTATTTTGGTTTTCTCCTTGATGCTTTATTTGGGTTGACTTGGCGCATGCTTACACATGTTAGACTCATACAAAGTCACCATGAGCCCCTATGATCATTTAGTTTTTGACTTTTGATGCCATCTTATGCTTCTTTTAATGTTGCTTTGTCGCTTTGCATGATTATGGCCGTTATTGCTCTCTTAGTTGGTCGCTCCCAGTCTTTTGCTAGCCCTCATTTTGTACTGAGTATGAGCTCTACTCGTGCATCCAACTCCTAAAAACCAAGTTATTCCAATGTGTCCATCATACATACCTATTAGCAATTTGCTATTCCAAAGTACATTTGACTTGCTTTTATCTATCCTTCAAATTAAACTCTTTTTGGTGTTATGCGAAAATTGGTCGGTAAAGCTCTCACGAACCGGATGGCACACTTTACTTTTCCCGTTCTTAAAAATTTGACATTGTGGCTCTCTAATGTTGAGTTGTTATGCTTGCAAGTTGTAAGTTGGAAATTAGCCCAGCCATGTCGTCATGGGGCAAGCTTTCAACATTGCACTTTCTTTCATTTGAGTTGATATCGTGATCTTTTGTTTATGGATACTCGCGATGTGAAATAATTTGGGAATCTTGTGGGATCATGGAGTTTTTATGTGTGTTAGAGAAACACCTGGGCCGCTAATCTAAGCCATGCATAATTCATGGTGGAAATTTACAACATGCCCATAGTGAACATTCGATGACGCATCTCAAAATAAAAAGCTATACCAATGGTAAATAAAAGAGATGTCGAGGTGTTCATTGTCTATTTATCTTGTCATTTTGATGTGGGCTTGTTCCATGTCATCGGGCAGGAGGTACCCCATTGGTGGTTCTCGATGATACACATATATTTACAATAACAAGAGCCTGCTTGGGACTCTAAGTCGAGTAGCATGAGGTTTGGGTATTCGTACTTCACGGGATACGAGGTTTTCAACTTATGATTTGTCAAGCATATGCTTCATAATTGTACTTGCATTAACTCTAACCATTCAAGATGCTTATGATGGGGGGAATGAGAGCTCAAAGCTAGTAAGTACCATAATTTTTGAAGGTTTATAAAACTTGCAATCACTGCTTCCCTCTGTGAAGGGCCTTTCTTTTACTTTTATGTTGAGTCACCACCTTCTATCTTTATGCACCGTCTAAGAGAGCATAGTTGTCATTCTTAGTGTAATGTGCATTGTCCCAAAGTTTATCATTGATTGATTCATGTTGGCTTCTCTTGTTCTTAAATTATTTGTATCTAGTCGCCCTCTTAAACTTGAAGGTGTCCTATGCATTTATGTTTTGCTATTCCATGAAGGACAAGCTGAAAACCATTTGCTATGTTTTTCCATATGATTTGAACACACGTTTGACTTTCATTGTTTTATTTTCATGATCTTTCGTTTGTGTTCTTCTTCATGTTATAACATGGTTGCTAATTTTCTTCTATCAAGATTAGATCTTTCATGCCCATGTTTTAAGTTCTTTTGATCGTAGCACACAATGCTTACATAGATGATCAAGATTGTGTAGGTGCATGTCATCTCAAAAATTATTTCTTTGTTATCACTTACCTACTAGAGGACGAGTAGGAGTTAAGCTTGGGGATGCTTGATACGTCTCAAACATATCTATAATTTTTTATGCTCCATGCTTATTTTTACACCATTTGCTTAGTGTTTCGTTACACTTCATGGCATTTTTATGCATTTTTCGAAACTAACATATTAACAAGATGCCACAGTGCCAGTTCCCTATTTTCTGCTATTTTTGTGTTTCAGAAAAGTTACACAGGAAATATTCTCGGAATTGGACGAAACAAAAGCCAAACATCTAGATATTTAACGAAGCTTCCAGAAGACCGAAGAGGAGACAGAGAGGGTCCATGAGCCAGCCACATAATAGGGCAGCGCGGCCCAGGCCCTGGCCGTGCCCCCTATGTGTGAGACCACCTCAGTCCACTTCTGACGCTGCCCCTTTGCCTATAAAGTCCCCCCAACGGGAAAAACCTAAAGACCCGATCAATTTTCTATAAACACATCGCGATCCGCCGCCATCGTCGACCCAAGATCGGGAGGGTCCAGAAGCTCTTCCTGGCACCTTGCCGGAGAGGGGAATCACCACCGGAGGTCTTCTTCATCGCCATGCTTGCCTCCGGCGTGATGAGTGAGTAGTCTACCTTGGACTATGGGTCCATAGCAGTAGCTAGTTGGTTGTCTTCTCCACCATGTGCTTCATGTTTAGATCTCGTGAGATGCCTTACATGATCGAGACTACCTTTATGTAATTCTACATGTTGTGTTTGTTGGGATCCGATGAATATTGGTGTTATGATTGAGTTGATGTGCTGAATATTATCTTATGCTATCTCTATGTTGTTTATGATCTTGCATGCTCTCCGTTGTTAGTAGCTATCTTGGCCGAGTAGATACTAGTGACTCCAAGAGGGGGTATTTATGCTCGATAGTTGGGTTCATGCCTCTATTTAATCTGGGGGAGTGACAGAAACCTCTAAGGTTGTAGATGTGCTGTTGCCACTAGGGAGAAAACAACATTATTATGTCCGCATTTAGGACTTACAAAGAATGAATCCCAGTGATTCTCAGGGTACCCAGTGCGTCCACCAGGATTTTCTTCACGTCGTAGACACGGATACATACCAGCAGAGCGCATCCATGTGCGTATACCAGGCCACACAGGACGGATCCCGGGGTCTTACCTTCGTGATAAATCACGACATTCGAGTTTCGTTGCGATAACGCAACTCGAGAATCTTATGTCGCAGCCAAGTTTTCGACTGATAAAATCAAAGAATTTCGGATTTTAATTTAACTTCTTCGCTCCCAATGGGAGTAATCTCTTTGTATTTCGTCGACTATGTAGTTGAAGTTTGTATGACAATCTTTCTTCATCTGCACTATTGATTATCTCATCCTCTATCGGGTGCGCGCTCAGCGCTCCCGATGGGAGTAGCCCCCGAGGCTATGCTTGAGTACTTGTAATCGAGCATAGGCTCAAAGTTTAATTCATTTTTCCTTGTTGACTTCTCCTATTTGCAAGCCCCCCGGGTCCAAGTCGAGGTTTTCATATCGTGCGACCACAGTCTCCTCTTCTTTTTTTTCCTTTGGTATTATCGTCTGCTGTGTGCAGAATTTAACTCCTGTTGTAAAATATGTTTACGGGCCTTGCTTTAGCACGGGGGCCCGATAATATGTGCTTATAAATAAAGCACCTTCTAGCAAGGGTAAAAACCCTAATCAGATTCCTCCTCCGCCGCATCATCTTCTTCCTCCATCTAGGGTTTTCCTAGCCTTTTCCTTTGACCATATGGCTGATGCAGATGGTTCTTGCATGAACCTTGGCTCTCCGGTGGCACCGCGAGGTCGGGGTCGCCCTCGTGGAAGCAAGAACAAGAACAACACAACTCCAGCCGCCGCAGGATCTTCATCAGCCGCTCCAGTTAAGCGCCGCCCCGGTCGCCCACCTGGGAGCAAAAATAAGCCCAAGGTGACTGGTGCTGTCCCAGGTCCAAGCGCCCCTACTCCTGCTGCTCCCACTGCTCCTCCCAGAATCTTTTCCTTCTTTTGCATTGCTATGGCACAGTGCCGTGAGATTCAGCGTCTGCCGCTGAATTTCACCAAGTTCATGGATGGGCGGGAACTGCGGGAAGCGGTTCTCCGTGAACAGTCTGGTAGTGGGACTCCATACGAGGTGGAGGATTGGTACGATGGCGACGGTGAGCAGTACTTGAGGGGTGGCTGGTCACAATTTGCAGAAGACCACGACATCCACCAAAGCTTCTTCATGGCCTTCGACTTCCACATCGGCACGTCAAAGTTCGATGTGAAGATCTATGACGACACCCAATGCCAGAAGAAGTATGAAGCTGAAGTCCATTTCCATTAGGCTCTACCTTTTATGTAATTTCGTTTGATAATGTCCTTGCTGCCATGTTATCTGTAATGAATATTCGTACTCTACTTTGATGGTTTTACTAGTACCCTGAAAACAAGTCACTTGTTCTGAGGTATGCTTGAGATATATCGGGTTCTTTGCGAACCAATTGGTATGAAGAATATCGGGTTCTTTTGTGAACCAAATTGTTTGAGTATTTATCGGGTTGTCTGTACAACCTTATAATGAAAAAGATCTCCAAATCGCGATAAAAATTCCTTTCGTACGACCCGAGGGTTGAAGCCAAAGAACCAATTAGTAGAAATACTTGTACAACTTTGTCGAGTTCAACCCAAAGAACCCGACCTATGGCCTCATGTTCTGGGTTCAGAAGGTTAACTCGAGTTTAATTATACCACTAGATGTAGTCTACGCATAGAAACATCGTAGCTGCTCTGCGTTCCACGGATTGCTCTCGTCTTTTCCTGTCTTCTTGTCTTGTAGTCGATATGCTCCTCCTGGTATTACTTCTGTGACGATGTAGGGTCCCACCCAAGGGGACTCCAATTTGCCATGGCTGTCTTGCCTGAGTCGCAAAACTAGGTCTCCCACCACGAAAGATCGTGGACGAACTCGACTACTGTGGTAGTTTCGTAGGCTCTGTTGATACTGCGTGGCTCTTTCTAATGCCTTGTCCCTTGCTTCATCTAGTGCATCGACATCGTTTTGCAATGCTTCTGTCGATGTTATCTCGTCGAATGCCATCACTCTTGGGGCCTCGTGTGTAACTTCTACTGGAAGCACGGCTTCTGCGCCATGGACCAGGAAGAAAGGAGTTTCTTGAGTTGCTGCGTTAGGCGTAGTTCTTAGGCTCCAAAGAACGGAGGGCAATTCTTCTACCCAAGCGCTCTTGGCTTTCTCGAGAGGTGCTAAGAGCCTCTTTTTTATCCCACTACATATCAGGCCGTTGGCTTTTTCGACTTGCCCATTTGTCTTCGGGTGCGCCACAGATGCGAATTTGAGCTTGATCCCTAGTCCTTCGCAATAACTCTTAAATTCCTTTGAAGTGAAATTTGTCCCGTTGTCTGTGATGATGCTATATGGTACACCAAAACGGAATACTATTGACTTCATGAAGCTGATTGCTGCTGTAGAATCTTGAGTTGTTACCGGGGCCGCTTCTACCCACTTGGTAAATTTATCGACTGCCACTAGCATGTAAACATGCCCTCCTGGCCAGGATTTGTGCAACTTTCCCACCATATCGAGGCCCCATTGCGCAAAGGGCCATGACAATGGTATTGTTTGTAGCTCTGCTGCTGGTGCATGCGGTCTAGATGCGAATCTTTGACATGCTTCACACTTTCGAACTATATCTTTCACGTCTTCGATGGCTGTTAGCCAATAGAATCCTGCTCGGAAAGCTTTTGCCGCTATTGCTCTGCTGCTAGCATGATGGCCGCACACTCCGCCGTGTATGTCTTTTAGTATTGTTTGTCCTTCCTGGGGCGTTACGCAACGCTGCAAAACGCCGGTAATACTCTTCTTGTATAACTTCCCCTGCAACACGACAAACGCTTTCGATCTTCGAGTTATCCTCTTGGCCTCCACTGCATCTTCTGGTAATTGTTTATTTATCATATATGCCAGATATGGCTGCATCCATGTTTCTTCTATCATCATGACCTCCTCTGGCTCCAACGTAACCCCCGAGTCTGCTACAGTAGTCGAACTTTTTCCATTTTTTATTGATCTTTCTACTATTTCTTCCCAAAATACTCCGGACGGCACGGGTAAGCACTGTGACCCGATATTTGCTAAATTGTCGGCTTCTTCATTGCTGTTCCTGCTTATATGCGAGACTTCGCATCCATCGAATGTTCCCTCGAGATAATGATATAGATTCTTGTAGGCCATCATGTTATCATTGATTGTGTCACACCTGTTCATAACTTGCTAGACAACAAGGTTGGAATCTCCAAATATTTTTAGGCGAGTTGCTCCACATGCTTTGGCCATCTTCATACCGTGCAACAAAGCCTCGTACTCTGCTTCATTATTAGAAGACTGTGGAAAGCTCATCCTTAAAACGTACTTCAATTTGTCACCATGAGGCGATATCAAAACCACTCCTGCGCCTGCGCCTTGAACTCTCTTAGAACCGTCGAAGTACATTGTCCAAACACTGGATAAGTCTGGTGGTCCCGTGCTTTGCAGCTCCAGCCACTCTGCCATAAAATCTGGCAAGACTTGTGACTTAATCGCCTTCCTTTTTTCGTACGTGATGTCCATGGGAGATAACTCGATTCCCCACAAAGAGACACGTCCTGTTGCCGAAGGATTGTTCAATATGCTTGATAGCGGCGCTTCATTGACCACTATAATTGGGTGCACCGCAAAGTACTGTCGCAGTTTTCGTGCAGTTGTGAAAACACTATATGCAAGTTTCTGATAATGCGGGTACCTCTGTTTCGTCGGAGATAATACTTCGCTGATGAAATATACCGGCCTCTGGACGCCGTGGGCTTTTCCTTCTTCGCTTCTTTCGACTACTAATACTGTGCTCACCACCTGATGGGTTGCGGCGATGTAGAGTAGTAGTGGCTCTCTTTCTTTTGGTGCGACCAGCACTGGCGGCGTGGAAAACACTTTTTTCAACTGTGCGAAAGCTACGTCTGCTTCTTCTGTCCATTCAAATTTATCATCTGACTTCTTCATAAGTGCATAGAAAGGAAGCGCCTTTTCTCCCAATCGAGCAACGAAACGACTTAAAGCCGCGACGCGCCCTGCAAGTTTCTGTACGTCGTGTAGTTTCGTGGGTTTCCCCATTGTCAAAATTGCTTGAATCTTCTCTGGGTTCGCCTCTATTCCTCGTGCTGATACCAGGAACCCTAAAAGTTGTCCTGCTGATACGCCGAAGGAACACTTTGTCGGGTTAAGCTTAAGCTTGTACCTGCTCAGGTTGTCGAAGGTTTCTGCCAAGTCGCTGATTAGAGATTTCTCCTCTCTTGTGGTGATGACTACATCATCAATGTAGACTTGGATGTTGCGCCCTATTTGGATTCCGAGGCAATTTTGCATCATCCGTTGATAAGTTGCTCCTGCATTTTTTAGGCCGAACGACATCACTTGGTAGCAAAACACTCCATATGGTGTGATGAAGGCTGTTTTTTCTTCGTCTTCTTTCTTCAATTTGATCTGATTGTAACCAGAATATGCATCCAAAAATGAAAGCCTTGCACATCCCGCTGTTGAATCAATTATCTGATCGATGCGGGGTAGAGGGAAGGGATCCTTTGGACAATGCTTATTGAGAGATGTGTAGTCGACACATACTCTTTGTACGTCTGTGTTCTTCTTGGGTACTATGACTGGGTTCGACACCCAACTCGAAGTTTTGATTTCTCTGATAAATCCGGCATTTTCTAGCCTGTGCAACTCTGATGCTATCGCCTTCCTTTTAGGTTCATCAAATCGTCGCAATGGCTGCTTGACTGGCTTTGCCTTGGGATCTACATTTAATGCGTGCTCGACGAGTTCCCTGGGAACCCCTAGCATGTCTGATGGACACCAGGCGAAGATTTCGCAGCGCTCACGGAGGAACTCGACGAGCGCGCTTTCCTATGCGGGATCCAAGTTCACCGCAATTGATGTCGTCTTGTTTGCATCTGTAGGGTGGACCTGGATTTTCTTCGAGTCCTGAGTTGTGTCGAAAGCCTGATCTGGCAGGGATCGTCCAACGTCGGGTAGCACATTATGATCCGTTTCTCCTTTTAACCTCTCATATTCTGCTGTCATGCCGAAGGTTTGCGCCATCCTGTTGAATTCTCTGTCGCATGTGTTGGCTACTTCAAAGCTCCATTGTACTGTGATTGTTCCTTTGGGTCCTGGAATTTTTAGCGTAAGGTACGCGTAGTGTGGTACTGCCATGAATTTTGCAAATGCTGGGCGCCCCAGGATTGCATGGTATTGTGACGGCCAGTCCATAACTTCGAATTCCAGCTTCTCTCTTCGGTGGTTGCCGCTACTGCCAAAGCAGACATCGAGTTCTACTCTTCCCAAAGGGTAGTTTGCGGCTCCCGGTACTATTCCGTGGAAGGAGCAATCTGTTGGCTTCAGACTCGTCAGCGAGATGCACATTGCTTTTAAGGTTCTAGCATATATTAAGTTTATGCCACTCCCTGCATCCATGAATACTCTTCCGATGTCATATCCTCCTATTTGCGCCTTTAAAACCATAGGCGAGTGGCCTGGCCTGGGAACTTTTCTCGGGTGGTCTGCTCTACTGAACTTAACTGGTTGTTCTGACCACCGCAGGTACTCTGTTGTAGCTGGTGGTGATGATATTACTAGGTTTACTTGCCTGGATATGCTCTTCCGCTCTTTCTTTGACTTGAGCACCGGTTGAATCATAGCTGATATGTAAACTTTTGACTCTAGGTGCCTTGCTAGCCTTTGCATTTGATATCCTTGACTTCTGTGTTTTTCTCCTTGCCTCCCTCCTTGGCTTGAGCCCATGGCGCTTTGCAGCCTTAGGAATGTTCTGCAATCCTTCATCTGGTGGTTTGAGACCCTTTTCCCGTCGAGATATGCGTAGTGGATTCGACAAGGTCCATATAGCATATCCTCGGCCGAAGGACCGGAGTATCTCGATTTTTCTACCCCTTTTGCCTGAAACCTCATATTTTCATATCCTTCCTCTTCTTCTAATATGTGGCACGCGGCTACCTGATTTCGCCTTCCTTGGTTATCCCTGCTGCGGTATCGTCTCCTCTGTCTACTTATTCTGTCGACTTCTGGTGAACGTCCTCTTTTGTTGTTATACACGTCCTCTCCATCAGCGAATTTGTTGGCTTGTTCCATTAACTCGGCTAGTGTCATCGGTCTTGTTCTTCCTATCTCTTCCACGAGATCTGAGCAGCGAAGCCCGGCCGTAAAGGCGTCTATTGCTCGTTCGTCGGAGACGTCCTCTGCTGAGTTTTTGACTATACTCCAGCGTTGTATATAAGAACGTAGCATTTTGCCTTTCCTCTGCACGCACGCTTTAATTTCCTCCAATGATGATGGGCGCTTGTAAGTTGAACGAAATTTTTTTGCGAATTGACTTTCGAGTTCCCCCCAACTTCCGATGGATTCGTTGGGTAGGGTATTCAACCAGGACCGCGCTGCGCCGGTGAGGTGTAGCTGCAAACTTTGCATTGCAGTTGCCTTTGTTCCCCCTAATATCTGTACTGCCTGCAGATAGTCTGACAACCATAGGGTAGGTTCTTGTGAGCCGTCATACTTATGCTGGTCGTGTGGCAGTTTGAATCCTTTGGGTACCCGCGTTTTGCGAACCCTGCGGGTAAAGCATAACACACCCATCTCTTTATCGTCGTCTTCATAATTCTCTTCCCTCCAAGCATGACGCGATTTGTTTACTCGAGCTTGCGCTATTATATTTCTTGCGTCCTCTTTCCTCTTCTGTCGCCTTTCCTCTTCTGATGACTCGCTGTACTCGCTATCTGTGAAGTTGTATCCGGACTTCTCGTTTTGATTTTCCTTGCAGCTTGTCAATTTTGTCTCTGGGCCTTTTTCCCTGATCTTACTTTCCACTATTTCAAGGCTTCGTATCGCGGCTCGGTGCATATCTTCCCGTGGGTCCCCAGGTTCTGGCCTTGTGGTTAGTAAATATGCTTGTGCTGCTACCAATGCTGCTTCTGGCGTTTCTTGCATGAAGTCGTCTTCCTCCTCTTCTAGCTGTGGGGTAGGGCTTCTTGAGTACCGTTCTTCTCTGCTGCGCGCCGTCGCCCCTCTATTGTGCTTTGGGTCTGCATGCCTTTCTCTGTTGTACTCTGAATCTTCACTATAGTCTCCCCAGTACTCCTCCCTTGATATACTGTTATTGTCTTGAAAGACCATGTCTCTTTCCTCCCTTAGTTTCTTCCTGTGTTGGTATAATGCATACTGATATCCCATTAGAACTTCTCTTCTTGCTCCTTCGGGTACTTCTGTACCACGATTGATAGCTGATTTGATCATTCTCCATTCGCCAGCTGAAACGTGGATTTTCTCCTTTTCCTTTTTGTTATGTTCTTTCATTTTGTCGACTTGCCTATCGACCTTTTTACTTCCTTTGTTGTTGTTTTCTTCTTCTGCTTCAGTGATAATAACGCATAACTGATGTACTTTGGAGACGCCGCTGCTTCCCACGGCGAAGTCCTTTGCGTTATTGTGCGTTTGGCACGCTCTTTCTTCTGAGTCGAAATTTTCCTGAATTTTGTCGCCTTCTGCGATTGGTGCTTTTTCGAAGCTGACCGGCGAGTTTACCTCGCTGGAAGAGTCTTCTGATGATTCCAATATTTCCTCTATTCCTGACTTGTTTGCCGACGGATCTGGTTTCGTTGAATCCGAGAGGCGGGATGAACCCGATGGCCCGATAGTGATGCTCAAACTTCCAATGGTTAACTCCATCTCTTGATTTCCGTCGAGTTCTGAACTGCTGTTGGCTAAAAGCGAAAAAGCCGTCGAATTCATGATTCCAACGCCCAAACTCCCCACGGTCGGCGCCAATTGACGAGGGGTTAACTCGACAAATGTCCTAGATGAAGGACTTAGGATCGGGAGAATAGGGCGTTGGATGAACTCGAAGGTAAAGATTAGTTGAAATAGGTGTATGTCGAAAGTAAACTTGGGTATTCAACCTGGCTTGCTCTCAATCTGCCCTACACCGTCCCCTCCTGGCCCCTTTATATAGGTGGCCAGGTCTCGAGGATCGGGTAGGGTCCGACACAGATTACAATATCGACATACGGTAGGAACTCGTACTCGACTATCATTACAATTGGGCCTAGCTTAACGGGCCTCAGGGGTACTCAACTAACGGGATCTATTAGCTATACCCTTGTCACCCAGCATGTGTTATTTATCTTATGGAGAGACACCACTAGTGAACTATGGACCCTGGTCCAATTTCCTTTACATTGCTATCACCTGTTTACTTTACTCGCACTGTTTACTTTCTCGCATACTACTATTGCTTTCCACTCGATACGCTCATTCCTTTGTTTACAGCAAACCGGTGAGATTGACAACCTCATCGTAAGTTGGGAGCAAAGTACTTGGTTGTGTTGTGTGCAGGTTCCGCATTGCCGCTGGCGAAGCAAAGCACTGGTCGAGGCGCCCTATAAATTGTCCGGAGCTGTCGCGAAGCTAGCAAGCATCACCTTCTTGAGTTTGGCTTTTTCCTACTGGATTGATATACCTTGGTTTCATAACTGAGGGAAAACTTGCTGCTATATTCATCAAACCTTCTCTTGGGGTTCCAACTGGCCGGTCATTTATATCATCAACTACACGCCAACAGTTTTCTGGCACCATTCAACACCGCGCCACCACTGACTTATTCACCGGAGCAGCTTCTTGCAAAGAAGGTTCATCGGCGGCCGTAGCCTCAACAGAAGGAGCAGTGGCAGCATCTTTCTTTGGGTTCTCGTTGTCACTGTGAAGGAAACAAAAGGCAGAGACCTCGCATAAGTCAAAAGAAAGGAAGCAAGTAAAAATAAAAATTTGAGTCAACAAAAAACCCACGAGTCCAAGGCATCGAAAAGCTCTTCTTCATCCTCTAGAGCAGAGGCCTCTCTGGCCACATTATTGTGAGCGGAGGCACTCGAAGAAGCGAGCTCCTCGACATGTTTCCTCTTCTTGTCGAGGCCAAGATCTTCGGAAAGCGCAGGCGGAGGCGACGTAGTCGAGCTGGTTCTTTCCAGCGAATCTTCGGCTTCATCGTCATCTTGGCTGTCCTTAGCCTCGGGGGCTTCAGACGCAGCATCGACAAGAACATTTTGAATAGGTCCCCCCTCTAGAAGGGGGGGGGGGGGCGAGAAACAAGGAACTGATGATCCTGGAAGAAAAACAAGCCGAAAGTTATAAAAGTGATAAGGTAAAAGAAGACGAATAAATGGAGACAGTGCACATACCGCAGGCAAGTGATGCTCGAAGTCGAAGTAACTAGTGGTCAAAGCTGGAATTTCATCTTCTTTCGTGAGAGTAGTCAGAGCTCTCACTCACTTGTCGAGATCTTTCTTCTCCATAAGATCATCAGATACTCGAGAAGAATCTCCCAAGCCAGAGAATGACCAAAGCTTAGAAATACGATGCTGAAGAGGCCGAACTCGATGTTGCAGGAAAAATGCCATCAGTTGAGTCCCTGACAGCGCACCTCCGTCATCACTCTTTAGAGCCTGGATGCGAGCTAGCAATGGCTTGATGTCCTCCATCTCAGCTTCCGTGGGAGGCGAATCCCACGAGGCCAATTTCTTGAGATTTTTAGCGGCATCAAAAGGAGCAATGCCGTATTGGTCAGAGGGAGAGACTTTCTGGTCTTTTAAGTAAAACTACTTCTTCCTCCAACCTTGCACAGAGGCAGCCATGGAAAATTCCAAGTACTGAGACTCCGCACGGACAGAAACAACAGCCCCGCCCAGCTCTGGCCTTTTTGATAAAGCAACACTGGGACGGAGGCGAAAGAGATATTTCCAGAGAAGAAAGTGGGGTTCGATCCCCAAGAACGACTCGCAAAGAGATGAAATAGGCAATATGCAGAATCGAGTTTGGTGTGAGCTGGTGAAGTTGCACACCGTACACAAAGAGAAGCCCACAAAGGAACTCGTGGGCAGGAAAAGAGAGACCGCATAAGAGAAAGGCAAGAAACATCATCCGGAAGCCGCTCGGGGGCTTGGGGATGCGCTCGGTGCTAGGGAAGATGACCTGGTCCCCGTCGGCGATGAGACCATCAGCGAGGGCCTTGCTGAGATCCGTTTGCTTGAACTCCGTAGGCACCCAGTTGGTCGATGCATTGGTGGTGTTGGTTTTCCCCATCTTGTTCTTTTGCGCGCGGGTCTTGAAGCGCATCTACGAGCCGCGCGCGCGGGCTGTGCAGAAGCTCGGAAGCGCGCAAGGTTCGCAACAATGGTGGCGGCAGCAGGAGCAAGGAACTGGTAAACAGTAAAATCTCCACTCTCCCCCATATATAGCTTCCTGATGAAGGAACATGGGCTGAGACGTGGCGCAAGGAGCGGAAATGGCAGCCCACTAACGGGCAGGAAAATTGCAAAATTATCGCGCTGCCCACGCAACGGTCAGCGCCCAGTCAAGTCATTTAAAGAATGACTCTGATAATGATGTCACAAGAATTCGAGTCACAGGGAAATCAAAACATGATAAGAGGTGGACACTAATAGGTGAAAATTCGGCAAAAGTATGGTATGACAGATCTGCGTATTGATGATGACCAAGAAAGTCGATGAAACACTGACATGAAAGATACAGAGGAATCAAGGAAGAAAAACTCATTCTTTGAGTCTATACCCGAAAGTATTCGACTATAGCCTCAGGGGCTACTACCATCGGGAGCGCTGAGCGCGCACCCGACGATATTAAAATACAGCTACGATCCGATGAGTAAAAGTAGGTACAATGTACTTGAGCCTATACTCGAAATAAGTTTTTCGATTATAGCCTCGGGGGCTACTCCCATCGGGAGCACTGGGCGCGCACCCAATGATGTTTTTTCATGAATAATGGAGCGAAGAAGGCAAAAGAGGATTTCAAAAGCATCATTACTACCATCGGGAGGGAATTTATATTAATCAAGGTTGAGTAACCCGAATATTTTTAGAATTGAAATAGTCAAACAAGGCTGCGAGATATGATTCTCGAGTTGCGTCATCGCGACAACACTTGGATGCCGTGGTTGAAATATATCACGAGAGTAAGACCCCAGGATCCGTCCTGTGTGGCCCGGTATACGCACATGGATGCGCTCTGCTGGTACTTATCCGTGTCTACGACGTGAAGAAAATCCTGGTGGACGCACTGGGTACCCTGAGAACCACTGGGATTCATTCTTTGTAAGTCCTAAATGCGGCAAAAGAATGGGTTTGACTGGTTTCCCGAATTCAAATCCAAGGGGATTGAATTTGAAGTAGGTGACAAGTATCTGTTCCGGCAGTTAACTGGCCTCTTGATCCGTCAGAGTTGTCAGGCTTGTTCATCAAAAGCCCTTGCGAGACATTATAATAAAAAGATAAGTCGAAAGACCAAGTCAAAGATTTGAAGATATGAAGAAGTCAAATACTGATCAAGTCGAAGATTTGAAGATCTGAGATTCAACCCAAATCTGCAATTCTGGTAGAATCTCGAGGGCTACTAACAAGGGTATAGATAATAGAGCCCGACAGTTGAGTACCCCTAAGGCCCGTTAAGCTAGGCCCAGTTGTAACGCTAGTCGAAATATGAGTTTATTTTGTATGTCGATATTGTAATCTGTGTCGGATCCCTCCCGATCCTTGAGACCTGGCCACCTATATATAGGGGCTATGAGAGGACGGTGGGGGACAGATTGAAAGCAAGCCAGGTTTATACCCATGTTTACTTTCGATACACACCTTGTTTGACTGAATTTACCTTCGAGTTCATCCGATGCCCTATCTCCCCGATCCTAAGTCCTTCATCTAGGACATTTGTCGAGTTAACCCTCTTCAGCTGTCTCTTCACGACCACATGCCACACAAGAAATGCCAAGCTTATCTTTCGCTGCTGCAGCTCTCCCTAGCACCAGACCATTTCGGATCAAAGCCAGATATGAATCTTGACTTTGCCCAGAATATTAGCTCCCCAAAGTGCCAGCCAGCCTTTGTGCTCTTGCACTGACCTCGATGACTCCGACTGGGCCTCTTTCTACCTACGAATATTCATTTGCAGGTGATACGCAGACCTAACAGAGAACACCTTGTTCTTAGTGAAATTGCATGCTGGACAATCCTCCATATCATGCCCACCAATGGAAATATTCTTTATATCATCCACATCAAATTCGTAGAAGTACTGAGCAAGCTTCGCCTCATCCCATTCCTGTCCCCCTTCTCTGATTAGATCAGAGACCTTCTTTATCTCTTCCCTTGGAGCATCAGTCTTGAGACCCAGTGGCCGTTGAGCTCCCTCACGTGGGATCCAATTGGATGTCCAGATGTCAGCCCTAGCCCCGTTACCGATTCTCCAGATGAGACCGGCCTTCAGGAGATCCCTCCCATGTAGAATGCTACGCCAAGAGAATGAGCCACCCCCCTAAAAACCAGCATGCATTACGTCAGAATTTTTAAAATAGCGTGCTTTGAGGACACGAGCACAAAGAGAAGTCAGGACAGTTAGAATCATCCATGCCTGTTTGGCCAACAACGCCTAGTTGAAAGCTTCAAAATTGTGGAAGCCCATTCCACCCTCACATTTCCTCTGGCACATTTTCTCCCACGAGATCCAGTGAACTCGTCGAGACCCATCTGTATCACCCCACCAAAAATTTGCGGAAATAGAGCTGAGTTTTTTGCACTGTTTCTTAGTGAATCTGAAGCAACTCATGGGATACGTGGATGTTGCCTGAAGAACTGATTTGACAAGGATCTCCTTTCCTTTTTTGACAGCCCCTGTCCTTTCCATCCCCCGGTCTTGGAGTGTGAGCGTTCAGTAATATATTGGAAATAGCCATCCTTCGATCTGCCTACCGCCATCAGCAAGCCGAGGTACCGCTCGCTCAGGGCTTCCTCTGTCACCCCAATAACCTGTTTCAGTTCAGATTTTTTTGCTTGGTCACAACCCTCTCCAAAGAAGATCGAGGATTTCTGTAAATTCACTTTTTGACCCGAGGCAGCCTCATAGTCAGTCAGCACTCTCTTTAGAGTAGTCAAGCTCTCCACTAAAGCCTCCAGGAATACAATGCTGTCATCCGCAAAAAGAAGATGGGTAATATGGGGCCCATCTGATCCAAATTTAACGCCCTTCAGCATTCTTTCTTCATGCGCCTTTTGAAGCAAGGTAGAGAAACCTTCAACACAAACACAGAAATAAATAGGGAGAGAGGGGATCTCCCTGCCTGATCCCCCTAGATGGAGTAAACTCAGAAGATAAACCCCCATTTAGTCTGAGTGAGAAGCAGACCGTCCTAACACATCTCATCACCATATCAACCCAAGCCTGATGAAAACCCAATTTCAGCATCATCTGCTCCAAGAAGATCCACTCAACTCTGTCATATGCTTTTGTCATGTCCAGCTTGATTGCACACAGTGGTTTCTTCTTCTCTCGTCCTAATTGAGTGAACACACTCGTAGGCAATAAAAACATTGTTAGTGATAAGCCTATCTGACACAAATGCACTCTATTCTTCCGAGATCAGAATGGGCAAAATCCTTTTCAGCCTATTAGTCATCACTTTGGAAGCAATTTTATAAAACACATTGCAGAGACTAATAGGTCGAAACTGAGTGAGAAGCTCTAGTGAGCTTGTCTTTAGGATCAACACTATAACAGTGTTATTGAAGTCTGGCGGGATCGATCCTCCATTCAAAAAGTCCTTCACAGCCTGGCAGACCTCCTCCTTAAGCAGCGCCTAGTGGCGCTGGTAGAACAAAGCTGGCAGGCCATCCGGCCCAGGAGCCTTGGTTGGGCCCATTTGAAACAAGGCCCGCTCGATTTCATCATCTGAAAAGGCCTCCAGCAACTTTGAGTTCATATCCGCGGAGACTGCTCCCGTCATATTATCAAGAATGGAGTCAATCTCATGAACCTCCTCCGAGGCATAAAGATCAGAGTAGAAATCCCGAGCCAGTGCTCGCATTTCCTCATCCATAGTACATCGCCCCCCATGAGCGCGCTTGAGCACTTTGTATTCTTCCTCCTTCTGTGTGATGCCCGGTTCTGAAAATATTTTGTGTTTTTATCCCGAGATTTAAGCCAATCCACACGAGACCTTTGTCTGTACATCATCTCCTCCCTCTCGTAAAGCTCATGTAATTCCTTCTCGATATCCTTGACCTCTCGTGAGGTCTCGGACAGGATAGAGTGGCTGCGTGCATGTTCCGGGAGCCCTCGGAGGCGTTTGATATTTTTTTGCACGGATCTGAAAGTCGATCGACTCCAAGACTACACGGTTCCAGTGACCCGTTTCAGCTTGCTCCAGAGCGCATGAACACCTCTATCTCCTCTATGTTCCTCTTCCCACGCTTGCTCGATCATGGACGTATACCCGTATGTCTTGTCCACATCTCCTCAAACTTGAAACCACGTTGGGTGGGGGGTTACTGCAGCTGCATCGAGTCTACCACCCTAATTAGGAGAGCAAGGTGATTGGATTCCTCTGTCATACATGCGCTCTGATGTCTCATAGGACCCGTTGGGAAACCCCAAGAGGAAGGTATGATGAGCACAACAGTAAGTTTTCCCTCAATATGAAACCAAAGTTTAATCAACCAGTAGGAGAAAGAAATCACTTCTGAAGGTTGTTGCTAACTAGCGCCAGAAGACAGTTGATTGCATGGTGTCGGCGCCAGCAGCAACGTGGAACCTGCACACAACACAACCAAATTACTTTGCCCCAACTTAAAGTGAGGTTGTCAATCTCACTGGTTTGCTGAAAACAAAGGATTAGACGTATAATGTGGAAAGAGATGTTTGTTTGCGGTGAAGTAAAATAATGCTTGCGGAAAGTAACCAGTGTTTGAAGTAGATGGTAATATAAATGTAAAAGAATGGACCGGGGTCCACAATTCACTAGAGGTGTCTCTCCATAAAGATATAACATGCTGGATAAACAAATTACAGTTGGGCAATTGACAAGATAGAGAATGCATAATAATGCATGTACATGTCATGAAGATCAATATGAGATTCATTTGGGCATTACAACATAATACATAGACCGTAATCCAACTGCATCTATGACTAATAATCTACCCGCAGGATATCATCCGAACAACCCTTGGGTATTAAGTTGCAAGCAACAGATTATCGCCTTAAGCAAAGTGTGTAATGTAAACAATACAATTATCCTTGAACAAAAGATTGTTGTTTTCTCCCTAGTAGCAACAACACATCTACAATCTTAGAAGTTATTGTCACTCTCCCATATTACTAGAGGCATGAACCCACTATCGAGCATAAATACTCCCTCTTGGAGTCACAAGCATCTACTTGGCCAAAGTATCTACTAGCAACGGAGAGCATGCAAGATCACAAATAACATAGACATGATAAATCAACAATCAACTTGACATCATACTCAATATTCATTGGATCCAAACAAACACAACATGTAAAATTACATAAAGATGATCATGATCATGATAGGCAGCTCACAAGATCTAGACATGAGGTGCATGGAGGAGAAGACAACCATCTAGCTACTGCTATGGACCCATAGTCCAAGGTGAACTACTCACGCATCACTCCGGAGGCAGGCATGGCGATGAAGAAGGCCTCCGGTGATGATTCCCCTCTCCGGTAGGGTGCCGGGAAGAACTTTTGTACCCTCCCGAACTCAGGTCGACGATGGCGGTGGCTTACAATACTTTTCGTGGATAGATGTTCGGCCCTTAGGGTTTTCCCGATGAAGTGAATTTATAGGCGGAAGGGCGATGTTAGAGGGCGGCCGGGGGTGGGGCCGCGCCACCCTATGGTGTGGCCGCCTCCTGGTCCTTCTCCGTCTCTCCTTTGGACTCCATCTTCGTGTCAGCAAAATAGGAACTTCGGCTTTTGTTTCGTCCAATTCCTAGAATATTTCCTGTATAACTTTTCTGAAATACAAAAATAGCAGAAAACAGGAACTGGCACTGCGGCATCTTGTTAATAGGTTAGTTCCAGAAAATGTATAAAAATGCCACGAAGTGTAAACAAAACATAAAGCAATTGGTGTAAAACAAGCATGGAACATCAAAAATTATAGATACGTTTGCAATGTATCACCATCCCCAAGCTTAACTCCTACTCATCCTCGAGTAGGTAAGTGATAACAAAATAATAATTTTTGAGGTGACATGCAGCCAACACAATCCTGATCAAGTCGATGTAAAGCATTGCAAGCGGAGATCAAAGTACTCTAAGCATGGGCATAAGAGATATAATTCTAACAATAGAACTTAGCAACCATGTTACAACATGAAAAGTAACACAAACAAAAGATCATGAGTAATAATGCATTGAAAGTTATTTGTTTGTTTGAAGCATAGAGAAAGCATAGCAAAGTGGTATTCAGCTTGTCCCTCATGGAGTAGCAAAACATAAATGCATAGGACACCTTCCAAGTTCAAAAGGGTGACTAGATACAAATAATTTGAGAACAAGCAATACCATAATCATGAATCAATCAATAATAAATTTTGGGACTATGCACATTATACTCAGAATGACAACTATGCTCTCTTAATCGGTGCATAAAGATAGAAGATGAAGACTCAACATAAAAGTAAAATATAGGCCCTTTCGCAGAGGGAAGCAGGGATTTAACATGTGCTAGAGCTTTTCATTTGTAAAATAGAGATAAATATTGTTTTGAGAGGTGGTTGTTCCTGTCAACGAATGGCAATGGGGTTCTTGTTATCTTCCATACTAAACAAGTTGAGAGCGGTTCCGAGTATTTGAAAATTGTCATTTACATGCTCTTTTATAAAGTTTGGTACTCCTCCCCACCTTTACTTTCGCAAACCATGCCTAACCGAATCCTTCGGGTGCCTGCCTACAATCTCATACCATGGAGGAGTGCCTTTTTTTCTTTTCTTTTTTAAAGGTTACAATGGTCTGACCAGCTCTCTTGCAAAATTAGTGATGAGCAAACGAAGCATGCAAGTCAAGGGGTACATAATTTAATAAGGAAGATAACAAACCCGACCACTACGTCCTCTTGAGCTAAAAACAGTGTCACAAAATGAGAAGTATTTTGAAGGTTTTGAAAGGTAGCACATGAAAATTTCCTTGGAATGGTTTGAAATGCCATGCATAGGAATTTATAGTGGACTCTTTGGAATAACTTTGGTTTTTGGGAGTTAGATGCACGAGTAGAGCTCATACTCAGTACAGGTGAAGGCTAGCAAAAGACTGGGAGCGACCAACTAAGAGAGCAATAACGGCCATAATCATGCATAGTGACAAAACATTATTAATCAAAGCATAAAGTGATATTACAAGTCAAAAACTAAATGATCATAGAGGCTTGAGGTGACTGGTTTATAGTCATAACATGGTGTGAGCATGCGCCAAGTCATCCCAAATAAAGCATCAAAGGAGAATACCACAATATTATGCTTCTATATGATAAAAACAACGCATGATTCTTTCAAAGGCACATTAAGCACTCTCAGCCATTTAAAACAAGTCATGGTACAACAATAACTACTAAGCATATAATCAAAATAATATCTAGCATGACATACTAAAGTCTATGCCACAGTCTAAACAATCTTCCTTTTGCACCACTATAAGCATGAAACATTTTACTCTTTCCAACACCAATCAACTTATTTGAAACAACTCTCAAAGATAAAAATCAATAAATACCAGAGGTCTAAGCACACCTAACTACAAAGAACTAACAAGTTCTGAACAAAAATAAAGGTGAAAAATAAAAGCTAAACACAGTACTAGCAAAAGAGAACACTCGTAGAACGATAAGAATGAAAACTAGAGTGTTCTAGGCAATGAAAACGGATTGTGTCTTCTCCAAAAGAAATATGCTGGGGTCCAACCATTTATTACAGCAAACAAAACAAAAGAAAACTGAAAGCAAAAAATAAAGACGCTCTAAGAAAAACACATAGCATATGAAGCAATAAAAATAGTGTCTTAAAAGATGACCTGATATTTTTGTTGATGAAGAAGGGGGTGCCTTGGGCATCCCCAAGGTTTGATGCTTGTACTACTTGGATATTTCTTGGGGTGACATGGACATCCCTAAGCTTTAGCTTTTGTCCATTCTTCATCTCATCTCATCATTCTCCTTTTCCTACACTTGAAAACTTCCTTCATACAAAACTTCACACAATTCTCATTAGCAATGTCAGTTTATGCAAGACAGTAGATCCACTTTTGGTTCAGTGATTGCTGTTTCGCTGGTGCGTAGTTGACACCAGAAAACTTGTTGGAAAACCCCAAGAGAAGGTTATGATGAGCAGAACAACAAGTTTTCCCTCAGTTGTGAAACCAAGGTTTATCGAACTAGTAGGAGAAAGAACCAAACTTCCGAAGGTCGATGCCCGCTAGCTTTGCGACACTCTGGACAATGGCGCCAGGAAACTTGTTGGCGTGTAGCTTTTCACCAGCAGCAACGTGGAACCTGCACACAAAACAACCAAGTACTTTGTCCCAACTCACAGTGAGGTTTTCAATCTCACCGGTTTGCTGTGAACAAAGGATTAAGCGTATTGAGTGGTAAAAGGTAATAGATTGCAAGAATGTAAATAAAGGGAGTAAAAGTAAAACGGTAATAGCAATGTAAAAGAATGAACCGGGGTCCACAGTTCACTAGTGGTGTCTCTCCATAAGATAAATAACAACATGCAGGGTAAACAAATTACGGTTGGACAATTGACAAAATAAAGCTAGCATTACTATGTCATGAGGATCACTATGAGATTCACTCTGGGCATTATGACAAAATACATAGACTGTAATCCAACTGCATCTATGACTAATAATCCACTCTCGAGGTATCGTCCGAGCACCCTTTGAGTATTAAGTTGCGAACAACAGATAACTGCATTAAGCAAAGTGCGTAATGTAAACAACACAAATGTCCTTGAACACAAGATTGTTGTTTTCTCCCTAGTGGCAACAGCACATCTACAACCTTAGAGGTTTCTGTCACTCCCCCAGATTACTAGAGGCATGAACCCACTATCGAGCATAAATACCCCCTCTTGGAGTCACTAGCATCTACTCGGCCAAGATATCTATTAGCAATGGAGAGCATGCAAGATCATAAACAACATAGAGATAACATAAACATAATAATTCAGCACATCAACTTGACATAGTATCAATATTCATCGGATCCCAACAAACACAACATGTAGAATTACACAAAGATGATCTTGATCATGATAGGCAGCTCACAAGATCTAAACATGAAGCACATAGTGGAGAAGACAACCATCTAGCTACTGCTATGGACCCGTAGTCCAAGGTAGACTACTCACACATCACTCCGGAGGCGACCATGGTGATGAAGAAGGCCTCCGGTGGTGATTCCCCTCTCCGGCAGGATGCCGGGAAGAGCTTCTGGACCCTCCCGATCTCGCGTCGACAATGGCGACAGCTTGCAGTAGGTTTCATAGAAAATTGATCGGGGTTAGGTTTTTCCCATCGAGGGGAATATATAGGCGGAAGGGGCGTCAGGAAGTGGACTAGGGGGCTCACCCCTGGTGGCGCGGGCTAGGGCTTGGCCGCGCCGCCCTAGGGTGTGGCCAGATTCTGGCCCCCCTCTGTCTCTGCTTTGGACTCCGACTCGTGTTCTGGAAAAATAGGAGGTTCGGCTTTTGTTTCATCCAATTTCGAGAATATTTCCCATGTAGCTTTTCTGAAACACAAAAATAGCAGAAAACAGGGAACTGGCACTGTGGCGTCTCGTTAGTAGGTTAGTTCTAGAAAATGCATAAAAATGCCACAAAGTGTAACAAAACACAAAGCAAATGGTGTATAAACAAGCATGGAGCATCAAAAATTATATATACATTTGAGACGTATCAAGCATCCACAAGCTTAACTCCTGCTCATCCTCGAGTAGGTAAGTGATAACAAAACAATAATTTTTGAGGTGACATGCACCATCACAATCTTGATCAACGACGTAAAGCATTGAGTGTTGAGATCAAAGTACTTAAAACATGGGCATAAGAGACGTAATCTTGACAATAAAACTAGCAACCATGTTATAACATGAAAAATAACACAAACGAAAGATCATGAGTAATGAAACATTGAAAGTCAAGTGTGTGTTCAAATCATATAGAAAAACATAGTAAAGTGGTTTTCAGCTTGTCTTTCATGGAATAGCGAAACATAAATGCATTGGACACCTTCAAGTTTAAGAGGGCGACTAGATACAAATAATTTAAGAACAAGCAAAACCATAATCATGAATCAATCAATGATAAATTTTGGGACAATGCACATTAAACTCAGAATGACAACTATGCTCTCTTAGACGGTGCATAAAGGTAGAAGGTGGAGACTCAACATAAAAGTAAAAGAAAGGCCCTCCGCAGAGGGAAGCGGGGATTGCAAGTTTTATAAACCTCCAAAAATTATGATACTTACTAGCTTTGAGCTCTCATTGCCCCCATCATAGGCATCTTGAGTGGTTAAGGTTAATGCGAGTACAATTATGAAGCATATGCTTAACAAATCATAAGTTGAAAACCTCGTGTCCAGTGAAGTACGAATACCCAAACCTCATGCTACTCGACTTAGGTCCCAAGCAAGTTCTTGTCATTGTAAGCATACATATATCATTGAGAACCGCCAATGGGGTACCTCTTGCCCGATGACATGGAACAAGCCCACATCAAAATGACAAGACAAACATACAATGAACACCTCGGCATCTCTTTTATTTAGCATTGGTATAGCTTTTTATTGTGAGATGTGCCATCGAATGTCCACTATGGGCATGCTGTAAATTTCCACCATGAATGATGCATGGCTTAGATTAGCGGCCCAGGCGTTTCTCTAACACATATACAAACTCCATGAGCTCACAAGATCCCAACTTATTTCACATTGCGAGTATCCATAAACAAAAGATCACGATATCAACTAAATGAAAGAAAGTGCAATGTTGAAAGCTTGCCCCATGACGGCATGGCTGGGCTAATTTCCAACTTACAACTTGCAAGCATAACATCAACATAAGAGAGCTACAATGTCAAAATTATTAAAAGCAAGAAAAGTAAAGTGTGTCGTTAGGTTCGTGAGAGCTTTACTGACTAATTTTCACATAACACCAAAAAGTTTAATTTGAAGGATAGATAAAAGCAAGTCAAATGTACTTGGAATAACAAATTGCTAATAGGTATGTATGGTGGACACATTGGAATACTTGGTTTTTGGGAGTTGGATGCACGAGTAGAGCTCATACTTAGTACAAAATGAAGGCTAGCAAAAGACTGGGAGCGACCAACTAAGAGAGCAATAACGGCCATAATCATGCATAGCAACAAAACATCATTAACCGAAGCATAAAGTGGTATCACAAGTCAAAAACCAAATGATCATAGAGGCTATATGGCGACTTGTTAGAGTCAAACATGTTGTAAGCATGCGCTAAGTCAATCCAAATAAAGCATCAAAGGAGAAAACCACAATAACATGCTCCCATATAATAAAAACAACGCATGATTTTTTCAAAGGCTCATTAAGCAATCTCAGTCATTTGAGTCAAGTCATGCTACAGCAAAAACTACTAAGCATACTATCAAAACGACATCAAGCATGACATGCAAAAGTCTAAGCCGCAGTCTAAACAAGCTCCCATTTGTACCACTATATGCATGAATTTTTTTTCTCTTTTCCAACACCATTCAAACCTTTTTGAAACAACTCTTTTGACGAAAACCAACATATACCAGTGATCTAAATACACCTTGATGCAAAGATATAACAAGATCTGAACAAAAATCAAGGCAAAAAACGAAAGCTAAACGCAGTACTAGAAAAAGAGAACACTCGTTAAACGATAAGAGTGAAAACTAGAGTGTTATTGACAATGAAAAATGGAGTGTGTCTTCTCCAAAAGAAATTTGTTGGGGTCCAACCATTTATTACAGCAAACAAAACAAAATAAAACTAAAAACAAAAGTAAAGACACTCCAAGAAAAATGCATAGAATATGAAGCAATAAAAATATAGTGTCTTGAAAGGTGACCTGATTTTTGCCGATGAAGAAGGGGTGCCTCGGGGGCATCCCCAAGCTTTGACGCTTGTACCTCTTGGATATTTTCTTGTGGTGACATGGGCATCCCCAAGCTTAAGCTTTTGTCCATACTTCATCTCATCTCATCACTCTCTATTCCCTACACTTGAAAACTTCCTTCATACAAAACTTCACACAATTCTATTAGCAACATTAGTATAAGCATGATAATAAATCTACCCTTTTGGTTCAGTTTCAAACTCAAATATACCAACTATTAAAGCATAAGCTGCTGTAGCAACTTCCTTAAAAGTTCCCTGATCAAAAGAACTCAAAAAGAAAGCGATCGAGAGACAAACACAAATAGTGGCAGAATCTGTCAAAACAGAACAGCTGACAAAGATTGATTTTTTCGAGGACCTTCTGTTGCTGAAATCGAAAAGTGAAAAACTAATGAAAGTTTGGAAATAACCTGGGGCATATGCACAAGAAATTACAGATCAAAAAGATATTCTGAGAATTTTCACAAATTTTTATGGTGCAGCGCAGAAATCTGTTTCAGGACAGCAACTTCCCCAAATCTTACCTCCCTCAAATTAGAGGTTCTTCTTGGCACAAAAACGAAATAAAAATGATAAGGAGAGGTTATTACAGTAGTAATAACTTCCAAGACTCAAATAAAAGAAAAAGTACTAAAAAGAAAACATTGGGTTATCTCGCAAGAGTGCTTTTCTTTAACGCCTTTGAGCTAGATGCAGAAAGTGGAAATCAAGTATTTTCAAATGAGGCATTAAGATCAATTGTTTCCTCAATAGCACCACTTACCACACTAGGTACTTTAGAAGTTCCCAAAGATGATTCAACCTACAAGTCACTCTTAGTTGAACTAAAAGTCTAACTAATCTTGCTAACATGATGCGGTTTTGGCACAGATACCTTGGGAACATACATAAATTTTTGCTCCTTTCCAACAAAAGCTTTCTCCTTCTTAAATTTAAGAGAAGAGAAAATTGAACTTAAAGTTTCCATAGGCTCCTCTAGTTTACCAATCCTAAGGTTTTGACTATCATGAGTAGTACTAGCCTCTAAAACGGTGATTCTCTTACCGATACTTTCTATCGATTCATTAACCTGGCTAGCGTTATCAAGGATATTAGGCAAACTTTTTTCTAAAGAGCTAAGTTTTTCTAAGACTTCATCCAAAGTGACCTCAGTTTTAACAACATGAATAGGTGGTACTCCCACTAGACTTTCAATTAAAGTGCATGCTTCCAAAGCGGGAGTACCCAGAAAATTACCTCCTGCAAGAGTATCAAGAACGTACCTATTCCAACTAGATATACCAACATAAAAATTTCTAAGGAGGATCATGGTAGAATGATTCTTTGTACACCTATGATGAGC
Organism: Dactylis glomerata; assembly: GCA_007115705.1. Taxonomy (NCBI): domain Eukaryota; kingdom Viridiplantae; phylum Streptophyta; class Magnoliopsida; order Poales; family Poaceae; genus Dactylis; species Dactylis glomerata. Next base: position 60,433 of record QXEO01000742.1, on the reverse strand, counting down.
ATTGCTAATTCGGTACCAAGCATCTTTCAAACTCTCTACCCCTTGTTGCTTAAAAGTACGAACCTCAACTTCAGGATTACTCATTCTAGCAAGACTAAAAAGTAGACAAGTAAAATTAAGAACTATAAATGAACTAATTTTTTTTGTATTTTTGATAAAACGATGCAAGTAAAAATAAAATAAAGCAAAACAATAACAAAGTAAAAGATTTGAAAGTGAGAGACTCCCCTTGCAGAAATCTTGTTTCTCCCCGGCAACGGCGCCAGAAAGCTTGATTGCTGTTTCGTTGGTGCGTAGTTGACACTAGAAAACTTGTTGGAAAACCCCGAGAGAAGGTTATGATGAGCACAGCAGCAAGTTTTCCCTCAGTTGTGAAACCAAGGTTTATCAAACTAGTAGGAGAAAGAACCAAACTTCAGAAGGTCGATGCCCGCTAGCTTTGCGACACTCCGGACAATGGCGCCAGGAAACTTGTCAGCGTGTAGCTTTTCACCAGCAGCAACGTGGAACCTGCACACAACACAACCAAGTACTTTGTCCCAACTCACAGTGAGGTTGTCAATCTCACCGGTTCGCTGTGAACAAAGGTTTAAGCGTATCGAGTGGTAAAAGGTAATAGATTGCAAGAATGTAAATAAAGCGAGTAAAAGTAAAACGGTAATAGCAATGTGGACCGGGGTCCACAGTTCACTAGTGGTGTCTCTCCATAAGATAAATAACAACATGCTGGGCAAACAAATTATAGTTGGGCAATTAACTGAATAAAGCTAGCATACATATGTCATGAGGATCACTATGAGATTCTCTGGGCATTACGACAAAATACATAGACCGTAATCCAACTGCATCTATGACTAATAATCCACTCTGGAGGTGTCATCCGAGCGCCCTTTGAGTATTAAGTTGCGAACAACAGATAACTGAATTAAGCAAAGTGCATAATGTAAACAATGGAAATATCCTTGAACACAAGATTGTTGTTTTCTCCCTAGTGGCAACAACACATCTACAACCTTAGAGGTTTTTGTCACTCCCCCAGATTACTAGAGGCATGAACCCACTATCGAGCATAAATACCCCCTCTTGGAGTCAGTAGCATCTACTCGGCCAAGATATCTACTAGCAACGGAGAGCATGCAAGATCAAAAACAACATAGAGATAACATAAAGATAATAATTCAGCACATCAACTTGACATAGTATCAATATTCATCGGATCCCAACAAACATAACATGTAGAATTACACAAAGATGATCTTGATCATGATAGGCAGCTCACAAGATCTTAACATGAAGCACATGGTGGAGAAGACAATCATCTAGCTACTTCTATGGACCTGTAGTCCAAGGTAGACTACTCACAAATCACTCCGGAGGCGACCATGGTGATGAAGAAGGCATCCGATGGTGATTCCTGATTGCCTAGTTGACAGTCGGTCCTTGTGCGTGGTGAATGACCAGCCCGTTGGGAACCCCAAGAGGAAGGTGTGATGAGTATAGCAGCTGGTTTTCCCTCAGTTAAGAAACCAAGGTTTATCGTTCTTGGAGAGGAGAGACAAACGACTGAAGGTGATGCTTGTTAGTTTGCGACAGCTTCGGACAATTTATATATGGCGCCTCGTCCAATCTTTGCTTGCTAGCTGCAACGCGGAACCTGCACACACACAACCAAGTACTTTGTTCCCAACTTACAATGAGGTTGTCAATCTCACCGGTTTGCTTGAAACAAAGGTTACGAGTGTATCGAGTGGAAAATAGTAAAAGTATGCGAGTAAAGTAAACAGTGCGAGTAAAGTAAATAGGTGATAGCAATATGATGGAAATAGGACCGGGGTCCATAGTTCACTAGTGGTGTCTCTCCATAAGATAAATAACACATGCTGGGTAAACAAATTACAGTTGGGCAATTGATAGAATAAAGATAAACGTGATATGTCAAGAAGATCACTATGAGATTTACTCTGGGCATTACAACAAAATACATAGACCACCATCCAACTGCATCTATGACTAATAATCCACTTGTGGCGAATCAATCCGAGAACTCCACAAGTATTAAGTTGCAAACAACAGATAATTGCATTAAGCAAAGTGTGTAATGTAAACAAAGCATATGCCCTTGAGCATATGAATGTTGTTTTCTCCCTAGTAGCAAAAGCACATCTACAACCTTAGAGGTTTCTGTCACTCCCCCAGGTTAAATAGAGGCATGAACCCACTATCCAGCATAAATACCCCCTCTTGGAGTCACTAGCAACTACTCGGCCAAGATACCTACTAACAACGGAGAGCATGCAAGATCATAAACAACATAGAGATAACATAAGATAATATTCAGTACAACAACTCAATCATAAACACCAATATTCATCGGATCCCAACAAACCAAACATGTGGAATTACATAACGGTGATCTCAATCATGTAGGGCAGCTCATGAGATCTAAACATGAAGCACATGGTGGAGAAGACAACCATCTAGCTACTGCTATGGGCCCATAGTCCAAGGTAGACTACTCACTCATCGCTCCGGAGGCAAGCATGGCGATGAAGAAGACCTCCGGTGGCGATTCCCCTCTCTGGCAGGGTGCCGGGAAGAGCTTCTGGACCCTCCCAATCTCGGGTCGACGACGGCGGCGGATCGCGATGTGTTTCTGGAAAATTGATCGGGTACCTAGGTTTTTTCCGTCGGGCGGTCTTTATAGGAGAAGGGGCGATGTCAGAGGAGGGACCAGGCGGCCTCACGCCAGGGTGGCGCGGCCCAGGCCCTGGCCGCGCCAGCCCTGTGTGTGGGCCCCTGGTGGCCCCTCTCCTTCTCTCCTTTGGATCTCTGGAAGCTTCCGGGTAAAATAAGACTTCAGGAACTTGTTTCGTCCAATTCCGAGAATATTTCCTGTGTATCACTTCTGAAACACAAAAACAGCAGAAAACAGGGAACTGGCACTGTGGCAACTCGTTAGTAGGTTAGTTCCGGAAAATGCATAAAAGTGCCACGAAGTGTAATGAAACAGTAGGCAAATGGTGTAAAAACAAGCATGGAGCATCAAAAATTATAGATACGTTGGAGACGTATCAAGCATCCCCAAGCTTAAATCCTGCTCGTCCTCGAGTAGGTAAGTGATAACAAAAGAATAATTTTTGAGGTGACATGCACCTACACAATCTTGATCATATATGTAAGCATTTGTGAGCTGGGATCATAAGAACTTAAAACATGGGCATGAAAGATATAATCATGACAATAAGAAACTTAGCAACCATGTTGTAAACATGCAAATGAACACAAACAAAAGATCATGAAAATGAAACAATGAAAGTCAAACGTGTGTTCAAATCATAAGGAAAAACATACAAATGGTTTTCAGTTTGTCCTTCAAAGAGAGCAAAACATAAATGCATAGGACACCTTCAAGTTTAAGAGGGCGACTAGATACAAATAATTTAAAAACAAGTGAAACCAACAATATGAATCAATCAATGAAAACTTTGGGACAATGCACATTATACTAAGAATGACAACTATGCTCTCTTATGGTGCATAAAGATAGAAGGTGGTGACTCAACATAAAAGTAGAAGAAAGGCCCTTCGCAGAGGGAAGCAGTGATTGCAAGTTTTATAACCTTCAAAAATTATGGTACTTACCGACTTTGAGCTCTCATTGCCCCCATCATAAGCATCTTGAATGGTTAAAGTTAATGCGAGAACAATTATGATGCATATGCTTGACAAATCATAAGTTGAAAACCTCGTGCCCCGTGAATACGAGTACCCAAACCTCATGCTACTTTACTTAGAGTCCCAAGCAAGGCTCTTGTCATTGTAAATATATGCATATCATTGAGAACCGCCAATGGGGTACCTCCGTGCCCGATGACATGGAACAAGCCCACACCAAAATGACAGGACAAGCAGACAATGAACACCTCGACATCTCTTTTATTTGCCATTTGTTTAGCTTTTTATTGTGAGATGCGTCGTCGAATGTTTACCATGGGTATGCTGCAAATTTCCACCATGAATTATGCATGGCTTAGATTGGCGGCCCGGCGTTTCCCTAACACATATACAAACTCCATGATCCCCACAAGATTCCCAATTCATTTCACACCGCGGGCATCCATAAACAAAAGATCACGATATCAACTCAAATAAGAAGTGCAATGTTGAAAGCTTGCCCATGACTGCATGGCTGGGCTAGTCTCCAACTTACAACTTGCAAGCATAACAACTCAACATAAGAGACCACAATGTCAAATTTTTAAGAACAGGAAAAGTAAAGTGTGCCTTCCGTTTCGTGAGAGCTTTACTGACCGAATTTCGCATAACACTGGTAAGAGTTTAATTTGAAGAGAAAATAAAAGCAAGTTAAATTTACTTGGAATAGCAAATTGCTAGTAGGTATGTATGGTGGACACTTTGGAAAACTTTGGCTTTTAGGAGTTGGATGCACGAGTAGAGCTCATACACAGTACAAGGCGAGGGCTAGCAAAAGACTGGGAGCGACCAACTAAGAGAGCAATAATGGCCATAATCATGCAAAGCAACAAAGCGACATTAAAAGAAGCATAAGATGGCATCAAAAGTCAAAAACTAAATGATCATGAAGGCTATTGGAGACTTTGTAAGAGTCTAACATGTGTGAGCATGCGCCAAGTCAACCCAAATAAAGCATCAAGGAGAAGACCAAAATAATGCTTCCATACAATAAAAACAACGCATGATTTTTTCAAAGGCTCATTAAGCAATCTCAGTTATTTGAGACAAGTCATGCTACAGCAAAACCACTAAGCATACTATCAAAAAGACATCAAGCAAGACATGAAAAAGCCTAAGCCGCAGTCTACACAAGCTCCTTCTTGTACCACTTTTTTGCACAAAGCTTTTTCTCTTTTCCAACACCATTTGAAAATTTTATAAACACCTCTTTTGATGAAAACCAATAAAGATCAGAGGCAAAAATACACCTTGATGAAAAGATATGACAAGGTCTGAACGCAAATCAAGGCAAAAACAAAAACCAAAAGCAGTAGCGGAAAAAGAAGAACACCCGGTGAACGATAAGAGTGAAAACTAGAGCGTTCTTGGCAAATGAAAAGCAAGGCAACTTCTCCAAAGGGAATTTGTTGGGGTCCAACCATTTATTGCAGCAAACAAAACAAACTAACTAAGAAAACTAAAACAACTGACGCTCCAAGAAAAACACATAGTGCATGAAGCAATAAAAATATAGTGTCTTGAAAGGTGACCTGATTTTTGCCGATGAAGAAGGGGTGCCTCGGGGGCATCCCCAAGCTTTGACGGTTGTACTTCTTGGATATTTCTTGGGGTGATGCATGGGAATCCCCAAGCTTGAGCTTTTGTCCATTCTTCAACTCATCTCATCATTCTCCAATCCCTACACTTGAAAACTTCCTTCATACAAAACTAAACACAAATCTATTAGCAACATTAGTGTAAGCATAACATATAATCAACCTCTTTTTGCTTCAGGTTTCAACCCAAAACCACCATATATATAGCAAATACTACTGTAGCAACCTCCCCAAAAGTTCCATGATCAAAAGAACTCAAAAGAAAGCGATAAAGTGGCAAACACAAATATTGGCAGAAATCTGTCAAAACTGAACAGCTGACAAAGGTCGAATTTTTGAGGGGTTTTCTGTTGCTCAAATCAAAAAGTGTTCAACTAACAAAAGTTTGGATATAACCTGGGGCATATGAACAAAAAATCGCACGTCCAAAAGATATACAGAGAATTTATACGAATTTTTACGGTGCAGCACCGAAAACTGTTTCAGGACAGCAACATCCCCAAATCTTTACCTCACTCGAATTAGAGGCTTCTCTTGGCACAAAAACGAAATAAACAAGATAAGGAGCGGTCATTACAGTAGTAATGACTTCCAAGACTCAAATAAAAGAAAAATTACTTAAAATAAAAACATTGGGTTATCTCCCAAGAGTGCTTTTCTTTAACGCCTTTGAGCTAGGCGCAGAAAATTTGCGAATCAAGTAACATCAAGTGATGAAGCATCAAGCTCATAATTTGCTCTAAGAATAGAGTCAAAAAGTAATTTCTTTCTTTTCCTAGGGAAGTGTGCCATACCTTTCTTGAGTGGGAATTGATATTTGATAGTGCCTTCCCTCATATCAATGATAGCACCTACAGTTCGAAGAAAGGGTCTTCCCAAAATAATAGGACATGAAGCATGGCATTCAACGTCCATAACAAGAAAATCAACGGGAACAAGGTTATTCTTAACCACAATAAGAACATCATTAATCCTTCCCAAAGGTTTCTTCTTAGCAACATCAGCAATAGGAACATCAGAATAACACTTTTCAAGCGGTGGTAAATCAAGCATGTCATAAATCTTTCTAGGCATGATAGAAATACTAGCACCTAGATCACATAAAGCATGGCAATCATAACCATTAACATGCATATCAATGATGGGTTCCCAACCATCTTCTAACTTCTTGGGAATAGAGGCTTTCTGTTTCAACTTTTCATCCCTAATTTTCATGAGAGCATTGGTAATATGCTTAGTAAAAGCAATATTTAAAGAACTAGCATTGGGATTCAAAGCAAGATTTTGCAAGAACAAAATAACTTCAGATATATTGCAGCCATCAACATCAAAATCATTAAAAGAAGTAGAGCTATCATCTCCTACACTCCGAAAAATTTCAGCACTCTTTTGAGAAAAAGTTTTGGCAGTTTTAGGCTTTTTAACACAAGGAGTGGGAGTTTTCTCTACACCAATCAAAGTAAGAGGATTGCTAGCATTAGGAGCAACATCATTAGAGGTAGTAATGGTACATACCTTCATCTCTCTAGCCATCTCATCTTCTCTTTCCCACCTGGCATGCAATTCCGCTAACAATCTAATATTTTCATCAATTCCAACTTGAATAGTATTAGCAGTAGCAAAAACATTGTTCTATTTCACATCATTAGGCAACACTTTTAATTTCAGAAGTTCAACATCATGAGCAAGGCTATCAACTTTAGAAGCAAGAATATCAATTTTGCCTAACTTTTCCTCAACAGACTTGTTAAAAGCAGTTTGCTTACCGATGAAGTCCTTGAGCATTACCTCAAGCTCGGAGGGCGCGGCCCTAGTGTTGTTGTAGGAATTACCATAAGAATTACCATAACCATTACCATTGGTAGAAGGATACGGCCTATAATTGTTACTAGCAAAATTGTTCCTATAAGCATTGTAGTTAAAATTATTGTTTCTAATGAAATTCACATCAACATGCTCTTCTTGAGCAACCAAAGAGGCCAAAGGAACATTATTAGGATCAACATGAGTCCTATCATTAGCAAGCATAGCCATAATGGTATCAATCTTATCATTCAAGGAAGAGGTTTCCTCAATAGAATTTACCTTCTTACCTTGTGGAGCTCTCTCGGTGTGCCATTCGGAATAATTTACCATCATATTGTCGAGTAACTTTGTTGCGGTTCCCAAGGTAAGGGACATAAAAGTGCCTCCAGCAGCTGAATCAAGTAGGTTCCTCGAAGAAAAATTCAGTCCTGCATAAAAAGTTTGGACAATCATCCAAGTAGTCAGTCCATGAGTGGGGCAACTCTTTATCATAGATTTCATTCTTTCCCAAGCTTGAGCAACATGTTCATTATCAAATTGAGCAAACTTCATAATATTGCTACGCAAGGATATAATCTTGGCAGGAGGATAGTATCTACCAATAAAAGTGTCCTTACACTTAGCCCATGAATCAATACTATTCTTAGTCAAAGACAGCAACCAATCTTTAGCTTTTCCTCTCAAAGAAAAAGGAAACAACTTGAGCTTAATAATATCACTTTCTACATCCTTATATTTCTGCATCTCACATAGCTCAACAAAATTGTTGAGATAAGCTGCAGCATCTTCAGTACTAGCACCAGAGAATTGCTCTTTCATAACAAGGTTCAACAAAGCAGGCTTAATCTCATAAAAGTTTGCAGCAGGAGCAGGTGGTGCAATAGGAGTGCAGATAAAATCACTATTGTTTGTGCTAGTAAAGTCACACAACTTGGTGTTTTCAGGATTGGCCATTTCAGCAAAACTAAAGTAAACAAGTAAAAATAACTACCAAGGATTCTAATTTTTTTGGGGTTTTGATATAAAATGATGCAGGTAAAATAAATAAAGTAAAGCAAACAATAACAAAGTAAAGGATGTGCGTGCAAAAACTCCCCTCGCAGAAGTCTTCTACTTCCTCCCCGGCAACGGTGCCAGAAAAATAGCTGATTGCCTAGTTGACAGTCGGTCCTTATGCATGGTGAATGACCAGCCCGTTGGGAACCCCAAGAGGAAGGTGTGATGAGTATACCAGCTGGTTTTCCCTCAGTTAAGAAACTAACGTTTATCGTTCTTGGAGAGGAGAGACAAATGACTGAAGGTGATGCTTGCTAGTTTGCACCAGCTTCGGACAATTTATATATGGCGCCTCGTCCAACCTTTGCTTGCTAGCTGCAACGCGGAACCTGCACACACACAACCAAGTACTTTGTTCCCAACTTACGATGAGGTTGTCAATCTCACCGGTTTGCTTGAAACAAAGGTTATGAGTGTATCGAGTGGAAAATAGTAAAAGTATGCGAGTAAAGTAAACAGTGCGAGTAAAGTAAACAGGTGATAGCAATATGATGGAAATAGGACCGGGGTCCATAGTTCACTAGTGGTGTCTCTCCATAAGATAAATAACACATGCTGGGTAAACAAATTACAGTTGGGCAATTGATAGAATAAAGATAAACGTGATATGTCAAGAAGATCACTATGAGATTTACTCTGGGCATTACAACAAAATACATAGACCGCCATCCAACTGCATCTACGACTAATAATCCACTTGTGGCGAATCAATCCGAGAACTCCACAAGTATTAAGTTGCGAACAACAGATAATTGCATTAAGCAAAGTGTGTAATGTAAACAAAGCATATGCCCTTGAGCATATGAATGTTGTTTTCTCCCTAGTAGCAACAGCACATCTACAACCTTAGAGGTTTCTGTCACTCCCCCAGGTTAAATAGAGGCATGAACCCACTATCGAGCATAAATACCCCCTCTTGGAGTCACTAGCAACTACTCCGCCAAGATAGCTACTAACAACGGAGAGCATGCAAGATCATAAACAACATAGAGATAACATAAGATAATATTTAGTACAACAACTCAATCATAAACACCAATATTCATCGGATCCCAACAAACCAAACATGTAGAATTACATAACGGTGATCTCAATCATGTAGGGCAGCTCATGAGATCTAAACATGAAGCACATGGTGGAGAAGACAACCATCTAGCTACTACTATGGACCCATAGTCCAAGGTAGACTACTCACTCATCGCTCCGGAGGCAAGCATGGCGATGAAGAAGACCTCCGGTGACGATTCCCCTCTCCGGCAGGGTGCCGGGAAGAGCTTCTGGACCCTCCCGATCTCGGGTCGACGACGGCGGCGGATCGCGATGTGTTTCTAGAAAATTGATCGGGTACCTAGGTTTTTTCCGTCGGGGGGTCTTTATAGGCGAAGGGGCGATGTCAGAGGAGGGACCAGGCGGCCTCACGCCAGGGTGGCGTGGCCCAGGCCCTGGCCGCGCCAGCCCTGTGTGTGGGCCCCTGGTGGACCCTCTCCTTCTCTCCTTCGGATCTCTGGAAGCTTCCTGGTAAAATAAGACTTCAGGAACTTGTTTTGTCCAATTCCGAGAATATTTCCCGTGTGTCACTTCTGAAACACAAAAACTGCAGAAAACAGGGAACTGGCACTGTGGCAACTCGTTAGGGGGCGTTTGTTTGGGCTTTTTGCATAAAAGTGCCACGAAGTGTAACGAAACAGTAGGCAAATGGTGTAAAAACAAGCATGGAGCATCAAAAATTATAGATACGTTGGAGACGTATCAATTTCCCTCTCCGACAGGGTGCCGAGAAGAGCTTCTGGACCCTCCCGATCTCGTGTCGATGACGGCGGCGGCTTGCAGTAGGTTTCGTGGAAAATTGATTGGGGTTAGGTTTTTCCCGTCGAGGGGAATATATAGGCGGAAGGGCGGCGTCGGGAAGTGGACCAGGGGGCTCACCCCCTGGTGGCATGGGCCAGGGCTTGGCCGCGCTGCCCTAGGGTGTGGCCAGGTTCTGGCTCCCCTCCGTCTCTGCTTTGGACTCTGACTCGTGTTCTAGAAAAATAGGAGGTTCGGCTTTTGTTTCGTCCAATTTCGAGAATATTTCCTGTGTAGCTTTTCTGAAACACAAAAACAGCAAAAAACTGGAAACTGGCACTATGGCATCTCGTTAGTAGGTTAGTTCTAGGAAATGCATAAAAATGCCACGAAGTGTAACAAAACACAAAGCAAATGGTGTATAAACAAGCATGGAGCATCAAAAATTATAGATACGTTTGAGACGTATCATTCAATTTTAAGGCAAGTACAACATCTATTAAAACATTAGCTACTGTAGCAACTTCTCTTAAAAGTTTGTGATCAAAAGAACTCCAAAAGAAAGAGATCAAGAGGCAAATGCAAATAGTGGCAGAAATCTGTCAAAACAGAACATCAGGTAAAGATCGATTTTTTTGAAAATCTTCTGTTGATCAAATCGAAAAGTGCTAAACTAATGAAAGTTAGATAATAACCTGGGGCATGTGCACAATATGACGTTCTGGGATTTTTCATGAATTTTTATAGTGAAGCGCAGAAATCTGTTTCAGGACAGCAACTTCCCCAAATCTTACCTTCTTCCTATTAGAGGCTATTCTTGGCACAAAAATGAATTAAAAAGGATAAGGAGAGGTCATTACAGTAGTAAAAACTTCCAAGACTCAACAAAAGAAAATTACTGAAAGAAAACATGGGTTATCTCCCAAGAGTGCTTTTCTTTAACGCCTTTCAGCTAGGCGCAGAAAGTAAGAATCAAGTATTCTCAAGTGAAGAAACATCAAGTTCATAATTTGTTCTATTGATAGAATCAAAAGGTAGCTTCTTTCTCTTTCTAGGAAAGTGTTCCATACCTTTCTTGAGTGGGAATTGGTATCTAATAGTGCCTTCTTTCATATCAATAATAGCACCAACAGTTCTAAGAAAAGGTCTTCCCAAAATAATAGGACAAGAAGCATTGCATTCAATATCCAAAACAAGGAAATCAACGAGAAAAAGGTTATTGTTAACCATAATAAGAACATCATTAATCCTCCCCAAAGGTTTCTTCTTATCAACATCAGCATGAGGAACATCCAAATAACAATTTTCTAAAGGTGGCAAACCAAGCATATCATAAATTTTTCTAGGCATAACAGAAATACTGGCACCAAGGTCACATAAGGCATTACAATCAAAATCATTCACTTTCATCTTAATGATGGGCTCCCAACCATCTTCTAACTTTCTAGGAATAGAAACTTTTTTTTTTAACTTCTCCTCTCTAATTTGCATGAGAGCATTTGTAATATGTTTTGTAAAAGCCATATTCATAGCACTAGCATTAGGACTTCTAGCAAGCTTTTGTAAGAACATAATTACTACAGAGATATTGCAACCATCAAGATCAAAATCATTACTATCAAAGGTAGTAGGACCATTGTCTCCCATACTCCAAAAAATTTCAGCACTTCTATTGGAAAAAGTTTCAGTAGTTTTAGGCAATTTTGCAGAAGGAGTGGGGACTTTTTAAACACCAATCACTCTACCATTAAAAGTCGGAGGTTTGCTAGCATTTGAAACTTCAACATTACTAGTGATGGTAATAGTACAAACTTTAGTCATATTTCTAGCAATTTCATCTTCTCTTTCCCACCTAGCATGTAATTCTGCTAACATCCTAACATTATCATCAATTCTAACTTGAATGGCATTCAAAGTCTTACTTTCTTATAACATCTTGAGGCATAACCTTTAATTTCAGAAGTTCAACATCAAGAGCAAGGCTATCAACTTTAGAAGCAAGAACATCAATTTTACCAAGCTTTTCCTCAACAGATTTATTAAAAGCAGTTTGTTTACTAATGAAGTCCTTAAGCATGACTTCAAGATCAGAGGGCGCACTCCTATTGTTGTTGTAGGAATTACCATAAGAATTACCATAACCATTACCATTAGTAGAAGGATATGACCTATAATTGTTGCTACCAACATTATTCCTATAAGCATTGTTGTTGAAATTATTATTTCTAATGAAGTTCACATCAACATGCTCTTCTTGAGCAACCAAAGAGGCTAAAGGAATATTATTGGATCAATATGAGTTTTACCACTAACAAACATATACATAATGGTATCAATCTTATCACTCAAGGAAGAGGTTTCTTCAACAGAATTTACCTTCTTACCTTGTGGAGCTCTCTCGGTGTGCCATTCAGAATAATTTATCATCATATTATCAAGAAGCTTTGTTGTGGCGCCCAAGGTGATGGATATAAAGGTACCTCCAGCAGCTGAATCTAAAAGGTTTCTTGAAGAAAAATTTAGTCCTGCATAAAAGATTTGGATGATCATCCAAGTAGTCAGTCCATGAGTGGGACAATTCTTTATCAAAGATTTCATTATTTCCCAAGCTTGAGCAACATGTTCATTATCAAACTGCTTAAACTTCATTATGTCACTTCTCAAAGATATAATCTTAGCAGGAGTATAATATTTTCCAATAAAAGCATCTTTGCATTTAACCCAAGAATCAACACTATTTCTAGGCAAAGATAGCAACCAATCTTTACTTCTTCCTTTCAAAGAGAAAGGAAACAATTTAAGCTTAATAATATCTTCATCTACATCCTTATATTTTTGCATCTCACATAGCTCAACAAAATTATTGAGGTGAGCAGCATCATCATCAGTACTAACATAAGAAAATTTCTCTTTCATAACAAGATTTAACAAAGTAGGTTTAATTTCATAGAAAGTTGCTTCAGGAGCAGGTGGCACAATAGGTGTGCTGATGAAATCATTGTTGTTTGTGCTAGTAAAGTCACACAACTTGGTGTTCTCAGGATTACTCATTTTAGCAAGATAAAAACAGACAAACAAAAATAACAACTATAAAAGGAACTATTTTTTTGTATTTTTGATAAAAAATGTAAACAAGATAAAGCAAAGAAACTAAGCAAAACAATAACAAAGTAAAAAAGATTGGAAGTGAGAGACTCCCCTTGCATAAATCCTCTTTCTCCCCGGCAACGGCGCCAGAAAATAGTGTTGATGTCTCACAGGACCCATTGGGAAACCCCAAGAGGAAGGTATGATAAGCACAACAGTAAGTTTTCCCTCAGTATGAAACCAAAGTTTAATCGGCCAGTAGGAGAAGGAAATCACTTCCAAAGGTTGTTGCTAACTGGCGCCAGAAGATAGTTGATGGCGCGGTGTCGGCACCAGCAGCAACGTGGAACCTGCACATAACACAACCAAATTACTTTGCCCCAACTTATAGTGAGGTTGTCAATCTCACTGGTTTGCTGAAAACAAAGGATTAGACGTATAGTGTGGAAAGAGACGTTTGTTTGCGGTGAAGTAAAATAATGCTTGCGAAAAGTAAACAGTATTTGCAGTAGATGTTAATATAAATGTAAAAGAATGGACCGGGGTCCACAGTTCACTCAGAGGTGTCTCTCCATAAAGATATAACATGCTGGGTAAACAAATTACAGTTGGGCAATTGATCAAAATAGAGAATGCATATCAATGCATGTACATGTCATGAAGATCACTATGAGATTCATTTGGGCATTACAACATAATACATAGACCATAATCCAACTGCATCTATGACTAATAATCCACCCGCAGGTGTAACGCCCCACCTTTGGATTAAGGTGGAACACCTGTGTTAAGTGCTATTCCCTGGATCACTGATAGCACCACAGTACAAAATATAGTAATCATTGCAATAGTATCAAATATTACAACATGGATCCAGATACATAAGTCTTCAAATCTTACAAACCAGCTTAGTCACATGGACTAGCTCAAATAACAGAGTTCAACATAATATAAACACAACGGAAACTAGGGTAGTAGTGAGCCTTCATCTTCATCATGTGCCACAGGCAGTCATGTTGGAATGTAGACTCGAGATCCTATCTACTCACTCCTCATCAGAATAACCTGCACATTTGAATATGCAGCCCCATGAATGGGGATCAGTACAATGATGTACTGGCAAATGACACATATTTGGTGGCTGTTGTGAGGGAACTAACTACATGACATTTGGCTGGTGGATCTCTTGGCTAGTTTGCATAAAGCCAATTTTGTCCTACTCTTTTCCAAAACTTTCTTTCAAAATTTTATTTTTCAAGGGTCGAGATAACCCCAAAATACTACATACTAGCTAGGTATGTAGCACTGGGCGAAACTCAACAAAGTCGGAACAACAGAAACCACCACCCCTCGGAGTGAATGGCCCTGAGCCCCTAGCCTAGGGGTTTCTAGTCAAGTTTTAATCATTCAGAAATGGTGATGAGATTCTTCCGTACATTCCATGTCTAGAGACTCAAATTGTCCATAACCGGGGACATGGCTAATCGATTAGTTTGACACCCTGCAGGGGTTGTGCACTTTCACCTTAAGACCCATTCAACCCAGAGAGAAGAATGAGACAAGACCTTTCAGAAGGAGAGAGCAACCATACTGGCAAGACCCGTTCCCACCTATAATTTTGCTACCAGCCGATGTCTTGCACACAAGTTGAACCCTCACATCTTAATCAGTCAAGACAGAGCCCATATTGTCATAAGGCTGCACTGGAAGTACTCTAAGGCATGGAAGACATGTTAACCTCTTTAATCCTGAGTGGCATTCCACAAGTGTACTCCTGGAGTTCACCCCATCCTCTAGGAGGCATGAGGCCCCAGAAGACACTCAACTTCGCCTCCATCAACAAACCAATCCACCCAGGTGTTTCATTTTAGTTGAAGTTCTTAATTTATTCACAAAACACTTTTAACAAGTGATCATAGCATGGCATCAATATTTTTCAAGGTATTTAGCATCCTAACAGGTGGGGTTTAAAGGATAGCTACACACTACTAGGATCTAAGCATTTTATAAAACAGTTGAACATTCCACCTATCATGCATACTACTGAAAATCACTAATGCAGTAGTAAAAAAAATAGGTAGGGGATATGTGTGTCACTTGCCTTGGTGACAACCAGCACAGGATTTGTTCAGTTCCTCTTCACAATCTAAACAAGCACAGATGCACAGATATAAACACACTAGTTCTAATGGCAACCATAGACATGTATGCATGTATGCAAATGTCAATTTAATTTCACACACCAAGTTAGTGTGTGAAAATGTTGTATTTAGTGAACCATGTTGTTTATAAAACAAGTGTGGTGTTGGAAAAGCTTTTTAGTTCATTTGCAAAGTAATAGGACAATTTGGTTAATTTAGAAATTGGGCAAACACTTCCCAAAAATGGTTCTGGTTTGGCATGGCTCTGAGAAAATTAGGTTATGAACCCACTGGATAGGGAACATTAATACAAAGCTACTTCAAGTGGTTTCATTCAAAAATATATTTTAGAAAACAAATGGTGCCCAAATTAGTGATTTGGCTAGATTTAATAGTAGCAAGTGTGTGCACGTTTCAAATTTGAAAAATTCTGGTTCTAAAGTGTTCTACAAGTTCTAAGGAATCTAGAGACTACAAATTTGTAGAAAATGGATGTCCAGAACATTTTCTGTGATTTAATTGGTGCAAATAGGAAATTATTGCCATTTGAAATACATTTTTAAAAAATTATACAGTAACACTATGATATTACTGTATGGTTGGGTTATAAATGTTTCAAGGATTCCAGGGATATAAAATTTACAAAATTTGGCCAAGCAGAACATTTTCTGTGGATTTTACAAGTTGCAGCACTAAATCTGGAGTTTGAAATTCAAATTTCAATTTGATTTTGACTGGATTGACCGGGAAGGCTGACTGGGCTGCGACGTGGCATGATGCCATTGGTCGGTACCGGTTCGGGATTCTTGTTCTAATCTGGGCTCCTCGTTTCAGATCCAATGATCAGGAGAGGGTGGGAGAGAAGCTCACCGGCGAGGGAAGTTTTCCGGCGAGGGATGGCACTGGAGGTCGACGGCGGAGGGGTTCCCGGGGTCCCGAAGGTCTTCGGAGGGGTGGACGGGGTGGGAAATGCTCCGGCGAGGTCGATTACGTGGTCTACGGACTCGCGCGTTTCCTGGAGCAGCGGGGAAAGGCGACTGGAGACAGGGGGCGGCTGGGTCTCGTTGGCGTGAACGCTGCACAGCAAACAAACGACAACTTGAAGCGTTCAGAGGTTGCATCAGAGAGAGGGAAGGAATAGATATAGGGGAGAGGGCGCGGGGTTCCTCCACCGTGCCGGAATTTGGCGGTCTACGACGGCGGCATCTGCGGGACTCCGGCTCTGGAATTGGACGTCCTGCGGTGGTTCTTTCCAGCGAGAGAGAAGAGAGATTAGAGAGGGGGAATGGGGGGCTTTGAGAGGGAGGGTGCCGAGGGGTCTCGGGAAAAGGAGGGAGTGGAGGGGGCGGTTCCTCGGCGCGGGGCGGTTCTAGTGAGGGAGTGGCGGTTTGGGGGAGATGAATCTGACCGGTGGGTCCCGGTTGTCGGAGGGGAAAAAAGAGAGGGAGAGGGTTGCGCTGCGGGGTTCCTGGGCCGGTTTGCTTTGCTGGGCCCCGGGCGTGGCCCAAATGGAGTGTTGCACGTTTTTTTTTGTTCTGAATTCTTTTTTCCATTTTCTGCTTTGGTTTATTTGCTTTTTGAAGTTCAAAAATATTTTGGAAACACACTTTCGAATTGGTGAGAATTAAATAACACCTTAGGGTATTTGGAAACCCTAAAAATATACTATTAGGTGAATTTGAAAATAACGATTATTTTGTAAAATATAAAATAGCTCACATAGACTATTAGGGTTATTTAAAATAGGAAAAAGAATATCTAGTTTTCAATCTTATTCATAGATTTAAATATATATTGCTAAAACAGTAATGTTCTTGATAAAATAACATTTAAGTATATTGTAAAATCCCAAATAAGGAAGTTTTGTAAATAATGATATTTGCTAGAAAAATATAAAATAGCTTCCATAAACAAATGGAGCTATTTAAAAATAAACTTTCTGATTTTTGTTTTAGTCCAAAGATTTATAGAAAAAGATTTTTAAAACGGTAGTGTTTGGTGCAAAAACATTTAAACTTATTTTTGATAACTTTCAAATTTGGTTCACATAAGCTTTGAAGCTTAATTTAGAAAAAGCAACCTTCTAGTTTTGAATTTTTTTTTCAAATTTAATTCAAAAATGCAAAGATGAGTATGAATACATGCTGAGTTTTGGATTTGAAAATCTGGGATGTTACAGCAGGATATCATCCGAACAACCCTTGGGTATTAAGTTGCAAGCAACAGATTATCACCTTAAGAAAAGTGTGTAATGTAAACAATACAACCTTGAACAAAAGATTGTTGTTTTCTCCCTAGTAGCAACAGCAAATCTTCAATCTTAGAAGTTATTATCACTCTCCCAGATTACTAGAGGCATGAACCCACTATTGAGCATAAATACTCCCTCTTGGAGTCACAAGCATCTACTTGGCCAAACTATCTACTAACAATGGAGAGCATGCAATATCACAAATAACATAGACATGATAAATCAACAATCAACTTGACATAGTACTCAATATTCATCGGATCCCAACAAACACAACATGTGGAATTACATAAAGATGATCTTGATCATGATAGGCAGCTCACAAGATCTAGACATGAGACGCATGGAGGAGAAGACAACCATCTGGCTACTGCTATGGACCCATAGTCCAAGGTGAACTACTCACGCATCACTCCGGAGGCAAGCATGGCGATGAAGAAGGCCTCCGGTGATGATTCCCCTCTCCAGCAGGGTGGCAGGAAGAGCTTCTGGACCCTCCCAAACTCGGGTCGACGATGGCGGCGGCTTATAGTACTTTTCAAGGATAGATGTTCGGGCCTCAGGGTTTTCCCGATGAAGTGAATTTATAGGTGAAAAGGTGATGTCAGAGGGTGGCCGAGGGGCCCACACCAGGGCCTGGCACGACTAGGGGTGGGGCCGTGCCACCCTATGGTGTGGCCGCCTCCTGACCCTTCTTCGTCTCTCCTTTGGACTCCGTCTTCGTGTTAGCAAAATAGGAACTTCGACTTTTGTTTCGTCCAATTCCGAGAATATTTCCTGTATAACTTTTCTGAAATACAAAAATAGCAGAAAACAGGAATTGGCACTGCGGCATCTTGTTAATAGGTTAGTTCCAGAAAATGCATAAAAATGCCATGAAGTGTAAACAAAACATAAAGCAATTGGTGTAAAACAAGCATGGAGCATCAAAAATTATAGATATGTTTGCAACGTATAATGCTCCACCGATGTGGCCGGGAAAATTTCCAAGAAATCCGAATTGCACACTTCCCTATCCAACCAGGCCTAAATATTATCATCACCTTCATGCCTATTGTTCCATGTGTACTCATACCCGGAGAAGCCCAAATCCGCTAGTCCGCAGTCGTCCAGGCAAGATCTGAAATGCTCCATCTGGGCCGCACTTCTTTCATTTCCTCCTAACTGCTCTTCAAGCCTCAACACCTCATTAAAATCCTCTGCACAAATCCAGGGTTGATTATCCTGAGCATGGAGATATCTGAGAGCATCCCACGTTTTCTGCTGGAGTTCAGTCTAGGGTTCGCCATAGATTCCAGTGAATATCCACACCGAATCCCCCAAATTTGATCATGGCATCAATGTAATATTGACACCATGACCTAACCGATACATCAACTCCATCCCTCCACCACCGTGTTAAACCACCTCCTTTTCCTTTGCCTTCTACTGTAATACCATTTCTAAAGCCCATGCTCCACCTCTGATGATGACATCCCTACGGTTGATACAACCGTTGCACCTACAGCCACACTTCCTCATGTTCCACAATTCCAAGGACCTCTCACAAGAGCTCATGCACGCCAACTGAATTATCAGGTACTTTTGTTTCTAGGAACTATTCCTAATATTCATGAGAATATGATGCTGCCTAAATCAGATGTGTTTATGTTACTTAGGAATGACGGGCCTAGCATGGATGAGAGGGACAAGCATTGGAGCATGATCATGAATGGAGATGATGGCAGCAATCATGTGAGAATTCAGGATGATGCCGCAAGTGAAGATTTCCGAACTTTGAAGCCACCATAATGATGCATGGATGCTTGGATGAAATTCACAAGTTACCAAATCATAAAATTCGTCCAAGGCTTTATATGGTGCTGCGTCACCTTATTTTATGGGTTAAACCCATGTATTTTCATCCTAGGTATTTTAGGGATTTTCTCAAGGCTGTTTGAGTGGAAAAGGGCCCATCTAGGGTTATTTTCGGATGGCCCATTAGGGTTGTACGAAAATCCCTGCCCTTTCCCTCATATATACCTCCTCCTAGCCGTCATTAGAACTCGGATTTTGTTTAGTTAAAGACTTAGCCACGAGCTACTCTTCGCCATAGACACAAGTGTCAAACCGACCTTTTGTACTACGCACAGACAGAATCCCACCTCTTTAATAAAGCCTTCATCTATATTCGCAATATCTTGATTGCATCTATAATTCTTGATGGTTCTTCGATTGCTTGCATGGATTGATCCTCGTGATCAGGTTGATCTAGCTCCAGCGTGATCAATAGCCTCAGAAGTTGGTGTATCGATTGCTAAGGCGCAACGTCTCACACCTTTGTAGTCGGATCGTCAATGTTGACCTCCACCATAATCGATAGTTATTGTCTCATCGAAAGATCGGGCACCTTTACCCTATCAAGTGGTATCAGATTTAAGGTTGATCGGTGAGATTTACTGTTTTCGTAGTCTAGATTGCATCTTCATACCTAGAATCCACGAAAAAGCCAAAAATATTAGGATTAGATCTTTTCCTAGAAATAGTTCGAGCCTTTGCATCTTTTCTTTTCAGTATTTGCATTGTTGAATTCGTGTCTACATCGTCGTGTCGAGTGCTGGCTGTAGCGTCTTGATCCTTAGAGTTTCGAGTTTTGCTCACATACGTCTTGTCGTCGCCGCCGCACCGCCACCACCAAAAACCCTAGCCACCGCCACCACTCATTTCCGAATCGCCACCATAATCATCCCCACTGCATCCATCGACCGCTGCCACCCCCACCCTCATTACCGCCGCCACAACCTTTCCCCCGACTTAGGGTTTCTTTCCCTATTCCGACCTAAAAAAAGAACAACAAAAAAAAGGAGGGGCGTGGGGCCAAACCAGCCACCCCACGTTGCACCTAATTCTCAGTTAAAAAAAGGAGGGGACGTCGGGGCCAAACCAGCCACCCCACCCCTGTCGCGCTGTTTTGGGAAGTTTTTGTCTGCAAACTTCAACTGGCCATAACTTTTGCATACGAACTCCTTTTTTGATGTGCGACCTGTCAAACTGTCCGGAAGCAAAAGTTATATCGGGAATCAAAAGTACTTGAAATGTACACAAAGTCACTCGTAATCGTCAAAAAAGTGAGGGAAGGGTGAGTTTTTGGCCTTTTAAGTTTCAGAACCAGCACTTTTTCTGTGATCTTCACTTATATCTTTCTTTTGAGCTATTCCTTTGTGCTTTTGGCCGCCGCGCATTGACTAGTTGGTGTCCTAGGCTCGCGTCTCTAGCACGATCTGGCCTACGGCCAGCACGGTACCGTCGTTGAGCATTTATTCAACTTGTTGCATTGCTATTTTGAATTGTTGCTACAGATATCGCAGCCTCCTACAGCTCCACATATCTCTACGACCATGCGTTGACACCACCTGGCAATCGCTCTATTCAATCTTCTTGAAGTTTGATCACGACGGTTGCTGATCGCTACCTGCTGCAGGGTAAGAACGAGTAAGAGTATTGGTTTGCTTGACAGATTAAGCATTTTCCACCCCTGTTCCTGTTGTATCTCTATTCTATAACTGTGCTTTTGCGTACTAATCATGCCACCAGACAACACCGAGACACAAGCACTGGAGGGTGAAACCTTGCAGGCTCATGTCACCAAAATTTTGTCTGACCATATGCAGGATGTGGACAAGCATTTTAGTGACACGATGGAGTAACTCGAGGGACTCGAGACCACCTTCACCGCGAAACTCGACGCTAAATTCCAGGAGGTGCTAGCACGCCTACCACCACCACCACCAGCTCGCGCGCCTCTTCCACAGCCGACTCGCGTGGCTCCTACACCGACCTTTTTGGGACGTGCACAGCGCGTTCTCAACCCACCGGCACAAACTTCGGCTGCGGGTGCTGCTGTGGGCACTGCTGCTGCCGTTCCAGGAGCTACGGGTGTTACACAGGCCCATGATGCACAGTTGGATGATTATTACAGGGAAGATGAGTACGAGGGTGAGTACGCAGACGACTTCACAGTTGATCAACCACCTGGTCGTCCTAGGCCCTACATTCGCCGGCAACCTCCTCGTCCGTTGGTACGTGATGATGACCATGTTGCTAAATTGAAATTACATGTTCCTACGTTTGATGGTCGCTATAACCCTGATGCATACCTCTCTTGGGAATTAGAATTAGACCTGCGTTTTGCATGCTTAAATTATCCCGAGGATAGACGTGTTAGTGCTGCTACTTGTGAGTTCACTAGTTTTGCTTCCATATGGTGGTCTGAATACTATCGTGCTAATCATGCTAATCCAATCACTACGTGGGATGCTTTAAAACATGCTATGCGTATTCATTTTGTTCCACCATATTATCAGCGTTCCATGCTTACCAAATTAGCACATCTAGATCAAGGCAAAAATTCTATAGAGGATTACTATCAGGAGTTGCAAACTGGCATGCTGCGTTGTGGTATAGAGGAGGATAATGAAGCTTTAATGGCACGATTCGTAGGCGGGTTAAATAAGGAAATTCAGACCATTCTTAGATATAAATCTTATCACACTATTACCCATTTGTTCCATCTTGCTTGCAATGCTGAATGTGAAGTGCAGGATCGACGCGAAGTGACACGAGCTAATTATTCAGCAGGGCATTCTACTTGGAGATCACCGACTTCGGCGTCACGGGCTGCTGCACCTACACCTCCAGCGACCACATCCACATGATCTGCAACATCTACACCACCTCCGTTTGCTGCACGGAAGACTACTACGGCACCAGCCCCGAGTGCTGCGTCCTCCATGGCATCTACGGGCAAGTCCAGCCAAATTCAGTGCCGCAAATGTGGTGGACTTGGTCACTTTGCACGTGATTGTGCCTCCTCCCGTGTGATGATTGCTCTTGAGGATGGTGGATATGACTCCGCTAGTGATTATGATGAAGATACTTTGGCTCTTATTGCATCTGATGAGCAATGTGCTGCAGCACCCACGGAGCAAGATTCTGAATTTATGGCTGCGGAACATGCGGAGCAATACCCGAGTTTAGTTGCACAGCGAGTCTTGAGTGCACAAATTACCAAGGCCGAGCCCGACCAGCGCCATAATCTGTTCCATACCAAGGGCGTGGTTCAAGATCGCTGTATTCACATTATTATTGATGGAGGGAGCTGCAACAACTTGGCGAGCATGGAGATGGTTGAAAAGCTTTCTCTTACGACACGACCCCATCCTCGTCCATATCACATTCAATGGTTTAATAACAGCGGCAAGGTTAATGTAACACGTACAATTCGTGTGCATTTTACTATTGCTGCATATGCTGATTATGTTGAGTGTGATGTTGTTCTTATGCAAGCATGCGCTCTTTTACTTGGTAGACTATGGCAATTTGATACAAATTCTATACACTATGGTGGCACAAATCAGTATTCTCATATTCATAATGATAAGAAAATTGTGTTACTTCCCATGTCTCCTGAAAGTATTTTAAAAGATGATCTTGCTAGAGCTAGTAGAGCACATAATGAGGGGAAAAAGCTGAGTGAAAATCAGATTGTTGCTAAGGAACTTATGCCTTCTTCAAGTACTTCTAAATCTAATCCAAAACATGCTAATGAAATTCGTTTGAAAAGTACTTGTTTGCTAGCTAGCAAATCTGATATTTCTAAAATTGATGTGAGTACTACTGCATGTTATGCTATCATTTGCAAAGAAGTGTTGTTTTCGGCTGAGGAGATGCCTCCTTCTTTGCCACCTGCTATTGCTAACATTTTGAAGGTGTATGAGGACGTTTTCCCACAAGATGTACCTCCAGGACTGCCACCTATTCGTGGAATCGAGCATCAAATTGATTTGATTCCTGGAGCATCTTTGCCCAACCGTGCGCCATATCGTACCAACCCCGAGGAGACAAAAGAGATTCAGCGACAAATTCAAGAACTTCTTGACAAGGGTCATATTCATGAGTCTCTTAGTCCATGTGTTGTTCCTATTATTTTGGTACCAAAGAAAGATGGTTCTTCACGCATGTGTACTGATTGTAGAGCAATCAATAATATTACTATTCGATATCGTCATCCTATTCCTCGTTTAGATGACATGCTTGATGAATTGAGTGGCTCTACCGTGTTCTCTAAGGTTGATTTGCGTAGTGGTTACCACCAGATTCGTATGAAGTTAGGAGATGAATGGAAAACTGCATTTAAAACTAAATTTGGCCTATATGAGTGGTTAGTGATGCCCTTTGGTTTAACTAATGCTCCCAGCACTTCCATGAGATTAATGAATGAGGTTTTACGTGCTTTTATTGGACATTTTGTGGTGGTATATTTTGATGATATATTGATATATAGCAAATCTGTAGAAGAACATTTGGAACATTTACGTGCTGTGTTTGATGCTTTATGTGATGCACGTTTGTTTGGTAACATTGCAAAGTGCACCTTTTGCACAGATAGAGTTGCTTTTCTTGGCTATGTGGTTACAGCACAGGGTATTGAAGTTGATCCCGCCAAGATTAAAGCAATTTCGAGTTGGCCACACCCCAAAACAATCACACAAGTGAGGAGCTTCCTTGGCCTCGCTGGATTTTATAGGCGTTTTGTCAAAGATTTTGGTTCCATTGCAGCGACGCTGAACGAGCTTACTAAGAAAGATGTGCCCTTTGTTTGGGGTGATGCGCAACAAGAAGCCTTCATGTTACTCAAAGATAAGCTTACACATGCTCCTTTACTCCAACTGCCTAATTTTAATAAGACCTTTGAGTTGGAATGTGATGCTAGTGAAATTGGTTTGGGAGGAGTGTTGTTACAAGAGGGCAAACCTGTTGCATATTTCAGTGAGAAATTGAGTGGAGCTAGTTTGAACTATTCTACTTATGATAAGGAATTATATGCTCTTGTTCGGACATTAGAAACTTGGCAACATTATTTATGGCCTAAAGAATTTGTTATACATTCTGATCATGAATCTTTGAAGCATATTCGTAGTCAAGCTAAGTTGAATAAATGTCATGCAAAGTGGGTTGAATTCATTGAATCTTTTCCTTATATTATTAAACACAAAAAGGGTAAAGATAATATTATTGCTGATGCTTTGTCACGTCGCTATACCATGTTATCTCAACTTGACTTCAAAATCTTTGGATTAGAAACTATTAAAGAACAATATGTGAACGATGCCGATTTTAAAGATGTTTTGCAGCATTGTCTAGAGGGTAGAACTTGGAACAAATTCATCCTCAATGATGGGTTTGTGTTCCGTGCTAACAAACTATGCATTCCAGAAGGTTCCGTTCGTCTTTTGTTGTTGCAGGAGGCGCATGGAGGAGGATTGATGGGTCACTTTGGAGTAAAGAAGACAGAAGATGTACTTGCTACACACTTCTTTTGGCCACGCATGAGAAGGGATGTTGAGAGGTTTATTGCTCGCTGCACAACATGTCAAAAAGCTAAGTCCCGCCTTAATCCACATGGTTTATATATGCCTCTTCCTGTTCCTAGTGTACCTTGGGAGGATATTTCTATGGACTTTGTTTTAGGATTACCTCGAACACAGAAGGGGAGGGATAGTATTTTTATGGTTGTGGATAGATTTTCTAAGATGGCACACTTTATTCCTTGTCATAAGAGTGATGATGCTGCTCATGTTGCTGAATTATTCTTTTGCGATGTTGTTCGCTTGCATGGTGTGCCTAATACTATTGTTTCAGATCATGATACTAAATTTATTAGCCAATTTTGGAGATGTTTGTGGGATAAGTTGGGGACTAAATTGCTGTTTAGTACTACATGTCATCCCCAAACTGATGGATAGACTGAAGTAGTAAATAAAACTTTATCTACCATGTTACGGGCTGTTTTAAAGATGAACTTAAAAATGTGGGAAGATTGTTTACCTCATATTGAATTTTCTTACAATCGTTCCGTGCATTCTACAACTAAGTTATGCCCTTTTGAGATTGTGTATGGTTTTGTTCCTCGTGCACCTATTGATTTATTACCTATTCCATCTTCGGTGCAACATAATTTTGATGCTACACAACGTGCTGAACAGATTCTTATTGCATAGGATTACTAAGGAAAATATAGAACGCATGAATGCTAAATATAAAGTTGCTGGTGATAAGGGACGCAAGCATATTGTGTTTGATGTGCGAGATCTAGTTTGGTTGCATTTGCGCAAAGATCGTTTTCCTGATTTGCGCAAGTCTAAATTAATGCCACGTGCTGCTGGTCCTTTTAAAGTGTTAGAGAAAATGAATGATAATGCATATAAACTTGAGCTTCCTGCAGAGATGAGCACGGTAAGTCCTTCATTTAACATTGTAGATTTGAAATCATATTTTGGAGAAGAAGATGAGATTGCATCGAGGACGACTTTAATTCAAGAAGGGGAGGATGATGAGGACATCCCTACGGTTGATACAACCATTGCACCTACAGCCACACTTCCTCATGTTCCACAATTCCAAGGACCTCTCACAAGAGCTCGTGCACGCCAACTGAATTATCAGGTACTTTCGTTTCTAGGAACTATTCCTAATATTCATGAGAATATGATGCTGCCTAAATCAGATGTGTTTATGTTACTTAGGAATGATGGGCCTAGCATGAATGAGAGGGATAAGCATTGGAGCATGATCATGCATGGAGATGATGGCAGCAATCGTGTGAGGATTCAGGATGACGCTGCAAGTGAAGATTTCTGAACTTTGAAGCCACCGTAATGATGCAAGGATGCTTGGACGAAATTCACAAGTTACCAAATCATAAAATTTGTCCAAGGATTTATATGGTGCTGCGTCACCTTATTTTATGGGTTAAACCCATGTATTTTCGTCCTAGGTATTTTAGGGATTTTCTGGAGGCTGTTTGAGTGGAAAAGGGCCCATCTAGGGTTATTTTCGGATGGCCCATTAGGGTTGTACGAAAATCCCTGCCCTTTCCCTCATATATACCTCCTCCTAGCCGTCATTAGAACTCGGATTTTGTTTAGTTAAAGACTTAGCCACGAGCTACTCTTCGCCACAGGCACAAGTGTCAAACCGACCTTTTGTACTATGCACAGACAGAATCTCACCTCTTTAATAAAGCCTTCATCTATATTCGCAATATCTTGATTGCATCTATAATTCTTGCTGGTTCTTCGATTGCTTACAGGGATTGATCCTCGTGATCTGGTTGATCTAGCTCCGGCGTGATCAATACCCTCAAAAGTTGGTGTATCGATTGCTAAGGCGCAACGTCTCGTACGTTTGTAGTCGGATCGTCAACATCGACCTCCACCATAATCGATAGTTATCGTCTCATCGAAAGATCGGGCACCTTTACCCTATCAACCTCAACCTATTCATTGCCTTCGCCTTCATTTTAGTTTCACTTAAGAACACCACCGCTGGGTTGTAAGACCGTATCAGGTCTCGTAACTCCCCCACTGCTGAGTCCAACCCCAAACCTCGGCAGTTCTAGGACAGGATATTCATTGAGCCCGGCGGTCCTGCCTTGCAGGACTCGCCAATGTGCCAATTGGATCAGAGATTCGGTCATAGATAGAGGCCACCTTTTGCTTCTTCCCATTAATATTGTCTTGGCTTCCTCCTTCTCGGTTCACCGAGAGCCACATCTGGTTGGATCCCCTCTTTTTTGCCCTCGCATCAGTGCGATCTCTCCTTGGGAGGCTCTGACTACCATCAGTAACCTTTCTTTGTTTTCTAACATAATTACCTCCCCTAGACTTCTTAACTGGAGCAACCGCAGCATTATCCCTATCATCAGGTAGTCCATGCCTATACTTCGCTGGGCTCATCACCTCCTTTTCCTTTCCACGGGTCTCCAACCCACCAGTGTGGGAGGAGCCGAAATCCAAATGCTCGCGGAACAGGCTACGGCGAGGAGGCAGATCACGAATTCGCACGCCATCCTCTTTATTCCTTGAGGATGCTTCTGCCTCATAAGACCTGATGCTACCACTACTCAGGGACATCGAAGGCATGTGCCTCGGTGCCGGTCTCCTGCTCCTACCAGGGGATGCACGAAGCCATTCACCCCCATTGTTGAGTCTCTTCCTTCTTAGCTCCACAACTTTCTTCCATGTGAAACAACATGCCACACTCAAAATAGAAGTGTGGAATCTTCTCATACTTGATGTTAAACCACTTCCCCACCTTATCCTCATCCGACTCTTTCAAGTTCACACCTCGAACCAAGGGCTTTCGACCTGTATCTCAACCCTAATCCGAAGCTCTTCACCCCATGCAAAACCATCCTCATCTACATCCACTGCCAGATATTTGCCAATCCAATTGCATATTAACTTCCCATGTGCCATGTTCATCATGTCCAGTGGAAGATTGAGAACCCTTATCCAGATCGCCATGCGATCAAAGACCATGTCAGAGGGGCGCACTTTTCCATGGTAATCTTCTAACAGAACATCACTGAAATCAAACTATCAGGGCCCATTGTGAATCTCATGGTTCCAATCCCCTTCAGAGCCAAAATGAACCACAAAACGATTTTCCCCAATATCTCGGAACTGCACAGTCCTGTGCAAACCCCAGGCGCGTTGCATCGCCCGCTCCAAAGCACCAATAACAATTTTGCGAGGGGAGCAGACCTTACCAACAGCGACCCACTTTGGTTTGGGGATGTGATCTGATCCCACAATGTTGATCACCAGCCTCGATGCCTCCTTGTCCGTAAGGATGAGATCTCCAAGTTTCGAGGACATGGAGGCCGAAATCTCATCAGATCCCTTCACCGGCGATAGAGAGGGAGCCCTGGAATGGACCTCCACATCAACCAACCTTGAATTCGAGGAAACCATCGCTCAACCAGCACCTCGACGTCAACAACTGAAGATGGAGAGTGCAGAACCCTTGTACCAGCCGGCTGGATCGAAAGTGCAGTCGCAATCTACCCCACCGCTAGTGAGAATAACCGCCCCGAGAGTGAAACCCTAGCCTACGATGATTGCCTCTCAATCGCCCCTAGCGTAACTCCCTCCCGTGGTGGACCCGTCTTCAGAACTTATTCCACTGCACTATTCTAATATTATAAAGATTAATTCAATTACTTTAGTTGATGCTTTATCTTTCTTCTATTTAATACCTTTACCAAGAAAACATTTTCTCTAAAGTGCACCAAATTTTCTGCAATACAAAATTTGCATCCTTTGGTTTTAGAAGATAAGTCCTTAATCTTATAAGGACCTTTATGAAGAATTTCTTTATTTCAAATTATCTAAATGATCCGAAACCTTTTATAAATTACACTATAACTCAAATAGTATTATTTATATGGCTTCCTACTTATTTTAAATTGAGTTTATTTTAATGTGCCACTTTAAATGATAATTTTGCCACTACAGATGACTTATTTCCTTAATAAATAATGTTTGTTCAAATATGATTTTAATGCAAACTTTTCAACAACTTGAATTGTTTAGCATTATTTGTCAAACTCTTTCATCAAATTTCTTCAAATCATAAACTTTTAACTTACTTATTTTTTGACCGAATCAAATTTGACTTTGCTCAAATCCTTCTTTAAACTTTATTAAACTATTTGTACAATTCAAATAATTTAATCCTGACATAGTAATTTGAATAATTACTAAATCCTTTAAGAAGTTTTGTGAAATAATGATTTCTTTGATTTTAAAAAATACTACACATCTTTTATGCATAATATCAATACTTGTGTGTTTTACACTTTAGCACGAAGTGTTTAAATCATTTCAAATAAATGAAGTGTGGATTGTATGCAAATTTGATCAAATATGAAAAACACATTTAATTCCATGGATATGAAATTACCACGAACATATATGTAATTGAACATATATTCAATTTCATCACTATGAAATTTACATAAGTATTTTCATAAAAGAATTTTAAATCATTATTAAGCATGGACAATAAATAATAAATACTTTAATCATAATATTATGAATGCTTACAGTTATATCAACAAGAATAAACGAGAATAACTTTATTCATAATCATCCATAAAGACTTTATTCATAGCAAAAACAACCACTTGTTTATTACACACAAATAAAATTTGTCTCATACATTTGAGACAATCACAAGGTCTTTAAACTGATTACGAAACTTTATTCAAAATCTAAACTTGTAGATAAATGTCGAAGAAGATCGGTGCCAACGAAACATCAAGCATATCCTCTCCAGGGCGCCATGGACTCCTCCATGAGTTCTTCCACCATGAACACTTTACTCTGCACATCCTGTTTTCAAATAAAACTAGAATTAGTATCTCATACTTTCATAACTGTATAAGTGTTTATGAAACATTTATAACATTATATATCACATATACCTTTTGGTTTGATGACCTTCTCTGCAGCTTTCTCTACCTTTAGAGATTTGAGTTGCCTGAGGCACTAATGGAAGTTATCATTGTTTTCGGCAATCACATAACTTCAAACAAATGCAGAATAGCTCGGAGGGAGTGACTGTAGCAGTACGGACCTTCCGATTTCATCAGTAATCTCACATTCAAATTCATCAACCAGGCGCCTATAGATTCAATGCATGTTGGATAGGTGACTATCAACATTCATGTTTTCCTCCATCTTGGTGTTGAAGAACTCGTTCAGATAGTCATACTTTAGGGCCCTGACTTTAGGTGCAAAGAGACTGTTAAGTGCTCTAAACATCGAGTATGGATCACGATGCTGGAAAAGCACTCTCAGATGAGGTTCCATGGAGGTAGCCATCAAAGTCTTAACTTCAATGGCTATTTCACGAGTTTCGCGATACTCATCGCGATCCTGTGTAGTGGCATGCCATCCAGGCTCCTTAGCTAGTGGTTCTTCTATCATGAAGAGCAGATCATTGTGCAGGAGGATTTCTCAAGTGTAAGCACCATCCGGGGAAATTCGACCCATCAAGTTTAAGATCCTCCCCCAACAACCAACAGCCAACTCCAAGGTGATACATTGTTCGACACAAATTTGCAAAGATATAAATACTAAAGTTCATAATCTGAGTTCAAATTTTATTAAACAATTTAATTGTCACGAACTCCCACTCAGAACAACATCCCTACAATTGTTGTAGTGATTGCACGTTCCTTATTCATCATACCACCCTCGATCATCACGTGAGGTGATACAAGTGCAAAGATAGATAGTGCTTATGTCAATCGCATAACTTTTGTGACCCATGCTTGACCTTTTGGTCTCCCATTTTCCGAGGCTATGTCTGTACATACTAGGCTCACCAATTTTAACTTTAGTGTATTTGCGCGGCACATACATGGCTTGTACCCATGTCATATGCAAACTTCGATAAGTTTGCCCCCGATCGTCATGTGAGGCTCCATAACTAAGAACTTTCTTGGCGATTGCACACGTAAGGGAGAACACAATTCATTGGAATTTTGATTCGGGATTTTCTTGTACTATGCTACCGTCGTGTATCTAATACTAGCACAAGCAAGAAATCACACAAAACATCAAATATAAATATGCGTGATATGATATGGTTTCTTTATCGACGTGCTTGATCTCCATCAAGCCTCCGACATGATCTCCATCCGTCCACCGGTTTGGCGCCAAGTCCACAGCGCCCGTCGTGAAGCCTCCGGACGTCCAACGTAACTTACCGTTTAACCATATCACATCACACGCCCCACTACAAAACAAAGTTAGACGTTTCCACTAACTTTGCAAGTTTTACGTGGCTTCTAGGGCTTTTGCGCCAGAACCATTTCTTACCTACGAACATGAAACCACAATGTTGATAGTCATATTGTTGCTTTGATTTCCCCGTTAAGGGCCCTCCATTGTAGATGTCATATCCACTATAGTTGGAGAAACTGTCACCCGACTAGCCACTTTTATACGGTGCATGACGTATGTCAAGCGTGGAACCAGTCTCGCATAAAATGCGTAATGTCAGTTACGGGCCGCTTCAATCCAACTATGCTACAAATATCAACAAATACATGTTGGAGGGTAACAATAAGACAATCAACGCATGCATCTCTACGATGCGTTCTAACCGTACAAGCATACTACGCATAGATCCGGCTCTGAAACCACTGTTGGGGTTCGGTGCAAATAACAAAAAAATTATGTGCTACGCAACCTCGAATTTCTCAAGGACATATCTATTAGTAATGCTGTAACGGTAGGAGTTTCGGACACGTACCCTCGAAGACTGAAACATGGGGATTACACTCCCGCACAAGCGTTGACGATGAAGACGACGTAGCCGACCTCAAGGTCGTGAAGATCTTGGAGCAATGACTTCGACACCGCATGAGCGGCACCTCCACGTACCCGCACACATATGGAGACCATGATGACTCCTGGAACCCTGTTTCCAGCCAATATGTGGAAGTAGACGGCTTTGGACACGGATCCAAAAACTCCGCAACACAACGACGTGTCGCGGTGGTAATTCTCATCTCCTACGCAGCCCTTTGGGTGGCCACGCGAGGGAGAGAGAGGCAGAGGGCGGCGGCCAAGGCTAGGCTGGCGCACTAGGAGGTCGTAGGAGGAGGCCGTGGAGAAGGGTTTGTGGGATGTGTTGTACATCTCTCCTCTTGGGACCCCCTTTATATAGTGGGGAGGGGGTGCACCCTTACCCCTCCACCAAGGCACAAGGAGGCGGCGGCCAAGGAGGAGGAGAAGGGCGGTGGAGGCCAAGGGTGGGGCCAGGCCGTCCCCCAGAAAACCCTAACCCTAGCCGGCCTGGGCCAGGGCTATGGCGCCCCCATTTTTCCTTTATTTCCTAATGGGCTTCTTTCAATAAATTGGCCCATTTAGTGAAATAATGATTTATTAATTATTTAATCAATACTAATTCATATAATTAATATTAATTAACTCATAATTAATTCTCTGCTACTCTGAAACACTTTCGGACTCCGTCGGAACTATTCTAGATTTCACCGAAACTATTTCGGACTCCGCCAAAACTATTTCAGATTTAGTTGGAACCATTCCCCTCTCTCATATGATATCACACGGTGTTTCCGGATAATACCAAAATGTCTCTAGCATCGTGATCCCTTAGTGTGTTTGATGCGGCACGTTGTTAATGATGTAAGTCACCGTCCAGTTGGGAACCCCAAGAGGAAGGTATGATGAGAACAGCAGCAAGTTTTTCCCTCAGTAAGAAACCAAGGTTTATCGAATCTAGGAAAAAGCCAAACTCCAGAAGGTGATGCTGGCTAGCTTAGTGACACTCCAACAAGGGTGCCGTTAATGATTCTTGTTAGCGCGTCTTCAACCAGTAGAAACGCGGAACCTGCACACAACACAACTAAATACTTTGCTTCCAACTTACGATGAGCTTGTCAATCTCACCGGTTTGCTGTAAACAAAGGAATGAGCGTATCGAGTGGAAAGCAATAGTAGTATGTGAGAAAATAAATAGTGCGAGTAAAGTAAACAGGTGATAGCAATGTAAATGAAATTAGACTAGGGTCCACAGTTCACTAGTGGTGTCTCTCCATAAGATAAATAATGACATGCTGGGTAAAGAAATTATAGTTGGGTAATTGATAGAATAAAGATAGCATGCATATGTCGAGAGGATCACTATAAGATTTACTCTGGGCATTACAACAAAATACATAGACCACCATCCAACTGCATCTATGACTAATAATCCACTCGCGGGGAATCATCCGAGGACCCCTTGAGTATTAAGTTGCAAACAACAGATAACTGCATTAAGCAAAGTGTGTAATGTAAACAAAGCATATGCCCTTGGACATAAGAATGTTGTTTTCTCCCTAGTGGCAACAACACATCTACAACCTTAGAGGTTTCTGTCACTCCCCCAGATTTAATAGAGGCATGAACCCGACTATCGAGCATAAATACCCCCTCTTGGAGTCACTAGTATCTACTCGGCCAAGATAGCAACTAACAACGGAGAGCATGCAAGATCATAAACAACATAGAGATAACATAAGATAATATTCAGCACATCAACTCAATCATAACACCAATATTCATTGGATCCCAACAAACACAACATGTAGAATTACATAACGGTAGTCTCTATCATGTAGGGAAGCTCACGAGATCTAAACATGAAGCACATGGTGGAGAAGACAACCAACTAGCTACTGCTATGGACCCATAATCCAAGGTAGACTACTCACTCATCGCGCCGGAGGTAAGCATGGCGATGAAGAAGACCTCCGGTGGCGATTCCCCTCTCCGGCAGGGTGCCGGGAAGAGCTTCTGGACCCTCCCGATCTCGAGTCGATGACAGCGGCGCATCGCGATGTGTTTCTGGAAAATTGATCGGGTACTTAGGTTTTTCCCATCGGGGGCTCTTTATAGGCGAAGGGGCAGCATCAGAAGTGGACCGAGGCGGTCTCACACATAGGGGGCGCGTCCAGGCCCTGGGCCACGCCGCCCTATTGTGTGGCCAGCTCGTGGCCCCTCTCTGTCTCCTCTTCGGTCTTCTGGAAGCTTCGTTAAATATCTGGATGTTTGGCTTTTGTTTCGTCCAATTCCGAGAATATTTCCTGTGTAACTTTTTTGAAACACAAAACAGCAGAAAACAGGGAACTGGCACTGTGGCATCTTGTTAATAGGTTAGTTCCGGAAAATGCATAAAAATGCCATGAAGTGTAACAAAACACTAAGCAAATGGTGTAAAAACAAGCATGGAGCATCAAAAATTATAGATACGTTTGAGACGTATCAAGCATCCCCAAGCTTAACTCCTGCTTGTCCTCGAGTAGGTAAGTGATAACAAAGAATAATTTTTGAGGTGACATGCACCTACATAATCTTGATCATCTATGTAAGCATTGCATGCTGGGATCAAAAGAGCTTAAAACATGGGCATGAAAGATATAATCTTCATAGAAGAATCTTAGCAACCATGTTATAACATGAAAAAGAACACAAACGAAAGATCATGAAAATGAAACAATGAAAGTCAAACGTGTGTTCAAATCATAAGAAAAAACATAGCAAATGGTTTTCAGCTTGTCCTTCATGGAATAGCAAAACATAAATGCATAGGACACCTTCAAGTTTAAGAGGGCGACTAGATACAAATAATTTAAGAACAAGTGAAACCAAAATCATGAATGAATCAATGAAAACTTTGGGACAATGCACATTATACTCAGAATGACAACTATGCTCTCTTAGACGGTGCATAAAGGTAGAAGGTGGCGACTCAACATAAAACTAAAAGAAAGGCCCTTCGCGGAGGGAAGCAGTGATTGCGAGTTTTATAAACCTTCAAAAATTATGGTACTTACTAGCTTTGAGCTCTCATTGCCCCCAGCATAAGCATCTTGAATGGTTAGAGTTAATGTGAGTACAATTATGAAGCATATGCTTGACAAATCATAAGTTGAAAACCTCGTGTCCCATGAAGTACGAATACCCAAACCTCATGCTACTCGATTTAGAGTCCCAAGCAGGCTCTTGTCATTGTAAATATATGTGTATCATCGAGAACCGCTAATGGGGTACCTCCTGCCCGATGACATGGAACAAGCCCACATCAAAATGACAAGACAAACAGACAATGAACAACTCGACATCTCTTTTATTTACCATTGGTATAGCTTTTTACAAACAGACAACCCAGAAATTGTAATCCACTTTTTATTAAATAAAGTGCCAAATTTTGGACCCAGATAAAACTTTTTATCCCTTATTTCATGCATACATGTATTTTCTAATTATATGTATTCTATGATTTCATGTGTGTTATTTTTGATTGTGTATTGGTTAGTTAATTCTAAGTAAACCAACAGAAGCAATTGAGTAAGATTATAAGAATCAAAGAAATCAGAAATAAAAATAAGAAAGAAAAAGAGAAGATTGAGATGATCTAGGAAATCTGTTTGACTACACCACTTTGAGCCCTTAGATTAAGAAATCTGTAAACCACATTCTTGTTTGGCCAGTTAGTTGAGCTTAACCAAGTCACATACTAACTCAACCAACAAAAATCTACTGAAAATTCAAACTAGAGCATCACTCAAACTTGAACCAAAGTGTGAATCTGAAACAGTGACCATACTCAATTTTGAAATATAAATTTCTGCAAAACTGAACCATTCTTGGTAACAAAAATATATTTGGAAACCTGGGCTAATATGTTGATCACCCAAATTGGAAAATTTCAAAAATTCGAATTTCAAACTCTTGCGGGCATTTCGTCGAACACTAGCAGAGAAATCAAACCAAATCTGAGTTCACTGTGTTGATCACTGTTCTGGTTCGCTCCACGCCTGTAGCCATGCTCCTTGGCATCTCCACGGTCGACTCCAGTGCCCCCAGCCCCGACCCAAGCCAGGAGAAGCGGAGGGAAGGCGAGGTTTGCGCCCAGGGCCCCCTCCCAGTCATCTTCTTCCCTGCACGATGCCGACCACCCTGGAGGCGCCAGAGCCGACCCACAGCCTCCCGCAGCCGAACCAGAACCCCTCCAGCACGCCCCCATGGCCGCCGTGCCTAGTGTCGCTCAACGCGCGCGCCCAGGACCCCCACTCCGACGAGCTTCTGGACAGCCCTGCCCTCAACGCTCCGGCCTATAAAAGGCCCCTCCGATCAAACGAGGAGAGGCACCTCACCCCCAGCAACCTCCCAGACAACCCCGTTTCACCCCTCTCACTCTGGTTCGTCAACACCTGCAACGCCGGCGAGGTACTGGACGAGCGGAGCGCCACCGCGTTCGACCACCTAGAAGCAAGCCGCCGCTGGGAATCGGTGGAGGAGATGCACCGCAGCCGATTCCGCACGTCGCCGACGAGCTCTGCATCCTCTACGTCACTCCCTCGCCGTCGAACATTCTTCACTGCAACGCAGGTGAGCTCCCGCCCGTGTTGAGATAGACGATGAGCCCGAGCCGTTCGATCTTGATCCAACGCTAGCGTACCGATTCGGGATTCTAATTAGATCTGACCAGTAGGCCCCACCTGTCAGGCCCCATTTTATTTTTCCCCCGCCGTGCGAATCGTTTTCTGGGCCGGCCCGTTCGGGTTCTATTCAGATTCGGCCCAGCT
This sequence comes from Dactylis glomerata, assembly GCA_007115705.1. Taxonomy (NCBI): domain Eukaryota; kingdom Viridiplantae; phylum Streptophyta; class Magnoliopsida; order Poales; family Poaceae; genus Dactylis; species Dactylis glomerata. The sequence goes on along the minus strand of QXEO01000742.1, from coordinate 24,001 downwards.
AGTTTAGATTCGGTCCGTTTCACTTTTATTTATTCTCCCGCCCTTTTTCAATTAATTTGAATATGATTCAGATATGATTTTCAAATTTAAATTCCAAGAGTTTTACAAATCCATTTGCAGCAAATAAATAGGCGTTGGAAAGCTTATAAAATACTCTACACAATAGAACTGGTTAGAAGTCAAAATAAGTTAGGAATAAAATGAGATATGAATAGTGTGACCATAGCCTTATTAACCATAGAATATTTCTAGAAAATTGTTGAAGCCTCCATAAATCATGAAATTTAACTTGTGAACTCACCAATGATCTATCTTACTGTTAGTTAACCCCAATCAACTCCAAACCTTGTTAGGGTTACCAATTAGACCCTAACCCGATGCTAGTTAGTAGCATAAAATGATAGATCTCTGTATTACACTTAGAATTAATTCTCCCCTTTACCCTTTACTTAATTGGTCAACCTCCACTTGAACTAGCCCAAATAACCATAGTTACTCACCATACTCCAAAAAGTAAACAACACATGACACATAATAGAAAATCTAACTTGCACACTTAATGCAAACTTGGAAGAAACCATGCAAACCAATTCAACTAAAACCCAACATGAATGCTATTGTTAGCAAACATCTATGTGTGCTTGGTATGCTGCTAGCATTGTGTAGTGATTGTGTGTTTTGTGTTGATTTCGTTATTAGACGCTAGTGTTGCCGAGGAGGATATTGAGGGAGATTATTATTATCAAGAAGAAGAAGAATACCCCGGACACTTTGCCAACCAAGGCAAGCCATCTTTTGAATCATACTCCAAATACCTAGTTTTACTATTGCATTTCTACCTGTTTTAAGTAAATTGCATGATTGAATTGCTAGAGTAGAAGGATAGAAGTTAGTGATATCTTGCTTAGCAAGAGCGTCAAGCTGAGTTTATCCAACCTTGTTAGTGGTATCATCACTCAATGTAGTTGCTTAGTCGCTAATAAAATTGGAGGTCATTTATACGGGGAATCCTAGTTGAAAATGGGTGACTTGAACTTGAAACTTGAATTGGAGGTTTCTCCTGCATGATGGTTTTATGAAAGAAAATAATCTTGACTAAGAACTATGAAATGTATTTCTCAATTGACAACGAGTGATGTACTATGGGAGCCAATTATACCGTACAACCATATTACCCCTATATGGGAAGGGGCTTAATCTGTAGCTTGTTTATCTTAGTATGGGAGGCCTTGTATCAAATCTTTATGGAAGGACACCGTGAGCGGTTACTTCTGAACCAGGTGGATTCCACCAACCCGGCATCCGGGATGGCCAGAACTAGAGGCGCCGGAGCGGGGGGTTCCGTATCCCGGGCTCTAGGGAAGGATCCTATACTAGGGTGAGCAAGTGAAAGGTTTTGTTTGATTATCTGAACCCCGCATACTTTTGTATGACGAATCGTGGATTTCTCCCGGCAGATGTATCGAATCTTGTGGGTAAAGTGTACCCCTCTGCAGAGATTTTTTAAACTATTCGAATAGCCGCGTCCGCGGTCATGGACGGTTGGCAAGCTGTGCCTGGCTTTTGTCAATAATGAAAACAACTTATGGTGAACTTGGTGAATGACATGAATTGAATTGACTTGACTTGACTTGCCCCGGATCTTGACACACTTGAAGTTCCTCTTTAGATTGAACTTAGAGAACTAAACTTCTTTCCTGCCAATGAACATTCTTGGGAAATAAAACTAGCTTTTGCCAATAAACTTAGTGCTTAGTCCACTATACCAAACCTTGCATATCTACTTCATCTTTTCATTTATAAGATGGTTTGCGAGTGCATCCAATGTACTCACGGCTGTGTCCCTGGCTATCAACTTGGCCAGACTATGGGGAAGAATACCAGGCGGAAGGGTATGAAGAAGAGTACCAGAACTAAGCTCGTCTCCATGAGTCGCCATTGCCTGTAGGGTGAAGGCATGGACCCGAAGACGTTATTTCCGCTGCTATATTGTGTTGTAATATGAATTTGGTCACTATGACCATTGTATTTGAACTACCGTATTGTAATGTCTATGGAACTGGTTACCAACTACGTTATGTATATCGCAACAACGGTTCTGGGATTGCGGTGGAATACATAACGGGCACTTCGAATTTGTATCAAATTTGAGGTCGTCACAAGTTGGTATCAGAGCCTAGGCTGACCATAGGAGACCTTAGTTAGAATGGGCGTTAAATCAAACCTTTAACAAAATAAAGATATAAGTAAGGGTTGCAAAATTGCTTAGTCTTTCCTCTCTACTTGCAAAGTTTTGTACATACTTCAGTTTTTGCCTACTTAAAATTTTGCACACTTGAGTTGATCACTAACTTAATCTAATCTAAAATTTTGTAGATGGCCCCGGTATTTGTTGAGCACTACCAGTTGGGCCATGGTGGCAGCCTTTGTTTCGAGCGCGACCTCACCACCCTGACCTTGTTCCTGGATCGTTTGTATCCGGAGTTCAAGGGAGCCGTGCTCAATGAGCACCCAGATGGAGAGCTACGGTGGCTTATCCGAGCCAGTTGCCGTGGCAAGAAGGGGAATTTGAATTCTCCAAGGATCAAGTTTGAGCTAGTGGAGAACACTTGGGCCGATGGTTTGGTCCGAGCGATGCAGGAGATGCACGCCCGCTTGTGCGGACTGCACGTTGAGGAGGTTCAGGGAGAGCACTTTAGGAACTTTGCTCGGCGTGATGCGGACGGGCGTCCCGCAAACATGCCCGGGCAGAATGAGTCGAGTACCTACATCGATCACATGGACTTCTTGCTGTACTCCACTCAGCAGGAGGCCGACCGTGCCCGTACTAGGGCCAACCTTGAGCACTTCGCACTAGTGGAGGCGAGGAGCACTATCAGGATTCTTGCGAAGGAGCGCAAGAGCCTTCGTCGCCAGCGCGATGAGAAGGAGCAGGATCTTGAGGAGTTGAAGGCCAATGTGGCTGAGCTGACTGAGTACATTGAGAGTCTTGAGGATCACCTTGGTGAGGAGGAAGGCATTGATCTCCGCAAGGAGGATAATGCCCTCATTAGTGATGAGGATGACTTCATGGAGGACCTTGATGATCCGGAAGATGGTGGGCATAATGGATTCATTGTGAGTGATGAGGAGGAAGACCCCGAGGAGGCCGCTGTTTAGATCAGAGATCCACGTGTTATCTAGTTATGAGTTCCACTTTATTTTCACTTCGTGTAGGTGTGAGTTGTATCCCCCTCTCTAGTAGACGAGTCGCAATGGTTTGATGTAAACCATTTGTAATATGTGAACTCGTATGTATGATATGTTTGATGAGTGTTGAATGAAATATGAATTTGGCCCTTAAGGCCTTAGTAAGACAAAATTTCATCATCAATGTACCTTTAAATCTTAGCAAATTAGCTTTTCCCTCTTGTCTTACACACCTTATCTTTAGATGCCGCGAGCACCCCCACCCCCGAACCCGGAAATGGCCGAACTACTAAGGTTGATCATGGAAGATCGGGAAGCAGCCCGAGCTGAGCGCCAAGCTAACTTGGCCACTCTCCAGCAATTAACCCAGATGGCAATGAACCACAACAATGGCAATGGCAATGGTGAAGGAGAAAACAATGGCAATGGTGATCACCGATCCAAGTTAAGGAATTTTCAAAACACCAACCCTCCTATGTTCACTAAGTCTGAAGAGCCCTTAGATGCCGATGACTGGCTTCGTACCATGGAGAACAATTTGGTAGTCGCCGAAGTTGGTGAAAATGAGAAGGTCTTGTACACCACCCACTATCTTGCTGGAGCAGCGAGAGCTTGGTGGGATAGCACCCGTGCAATGCAAGCCCCAGGGTATGTGATGCCTTGGGAGGAGTTCAAGAGCAAGTTTAGCAAAGCCCATGTTCCTATGGGATTGGTTAAACAGATGAGAGATGAGTTCCGAAATCTGAAGCAAGGTTCCCTATCTGTGGTGGATTACCGTGACAGGTTCTTGACCTTGTCTAGGTATGCCCCAGATGACACCGACACCACTGAAAAGAAGCAAGAAAGGTTTCTGGATGGACTTCATGATGAGATGCAATGTGTCTTGGTCAGCATTTCCTTTGCCGACCTGGAGTCATTGGTTGACTCTGCCATTCAGATGGAAGGCAAACTCAAGCAAGCTGCAGAGAACCGCAAGCGCCGTATGATGTATCAAGGCAACTCGAGCAACTCGCAGAAGCCAAGGGGAAATGCACCTATGGGTTTCGCCCCAAGACCTATGAGGCCATCTGCACCTGCTCCACGTCCCAACTATCCCAACCGTCCGCCCGGCAACAACTTCAACCGTGCACCTCCAAGACCTAGTGGCAACAACTTCAACACCAATACCCCAAGGCCAAATGGCGCCCCTGTGTTACCCAAGCCCGGTGACAAGTCTGGTGTTACCTGTTATGAGTGCGGACTAAAAGGGCATTACTCCAATGAGTGCCCCAAGAAGCTGAATGATGCCTCCAAGACCACTGTTCCTGTTCAGCAACAGCGTCGTGTGGGAAATATCAAGAACTATCCACCAAGGAAACCGCCTCACTCTCAAGGCCGTCTGAATCACATGAATGTTGAAGAAGCTCAGGAAGCGACCGACGTTGTGCTTGGTATGTTCCCTGTTAACTCAGTTCTTGCAAGAATTCTGTTTGATTCTGGAGCTTCACACTCATTTGTTACCCAACTATTCGTTGATAAAAGTGGACTTCAACCCACACCCTTGAAAGACGTCATGTCTGTACAAATTCCCGGGTCAGTAACCAAAGCTAGTTGTACCTGCTTGGCAGTGCCCATAGAAATTCATGGGGTAGCTTTCTTAGCCAATTTGATAGTATTGGGAACTAAAGGTTTGGAAGTAGTTCTTGGTATGAATTGGATGTCCCAGCATCAAGGAGTTATAGATTGTGCCAAAAAGACCATCACAATGAGGAGTAGCAATGGAATTGTGGTAAGGCATGTGTCTGTGAAACCCACCAAAATCCCCAGATGTCATAAGAGTATCTCAGGACCAACTATAGAAGAAGTTCCCATCGTCTGTGAGTACCCGGATGTTTTTCCCGATGAGCTACCCGGAATGCCACCGGATCGGGATATTGAGTTTATCATTGAGCTTATTCCCGGAACGGGATCAATAGCCCAAAGACCCTATCGTATGAACCCAGCAGAACTAGTGGAGTTAAAGAAGCAGTTGGATGACCTTTTGAGTAAGGGTTTGATTCAACCAAGTTCTTCTGCTTGGAGATCACCCGTTCTCTTTGTGGATAAAAGTGACGGTTCCAGCCGACTGTGCACTGATTACCGCAAGCTAAATGATGTGACCATCAAGAACAAGTATCCTCTCCCAAAGATTGAAGATTTGTTCGACCAATTGACTGGAGCAAGAGTCTTCTCGAAAATAGATCTCAGAACTGGATACCACCAATTGAAGATCCGTGCAACGGATATCCCCAAAACAGCCTTCACTACCCGATACGGATTGTATGAGTACACCGTAATGTCTTTTGGATTAACCAATGCCCCTGCTTATTTCATGAACCTCATGAATAAGGTTTTTATGGAGTTCTTGGATAAGTTTGTTGTTGTCTTCATTGATGACATTCTTATCTACTCCAAGTCCGAAGTAGAGCATGCAACCCATTTGAGATTAATCCTAGAAACCTTAAGAGAGCATCAGTTGTATGCCAAGTTCAGTAAATGTGAGTTCTGGTTGAAGGAAGTCGGATTCTTAGGCCATGTCCTGTCAGCAGGAGGAATATCCGTAGACCCCAAGAAGATCAAATCAGTCATGGAATGGGAAGCTCCTACCACTCAAACCGAAGTCAGAGGTTTTCTCGGATTAGCAGGATACTACCGCAAGTTTGTTGAAGGGTTTTCAAGCATTGCCCGGCCAATGACCCAACTATTGAAGAAGGACAAGAAGTTTGACTGGACCCCTAAGTGTGAAGAGAGTTTTCAAGAGCTCAAGAGGCGATTGGTGACCGCACCCATCTTAACCATGCCCGATATCACCAAAAAATTTGATGTCTATTGCGACGCTTCCAAACTTGGACTTGGTTGTGTCTTGATGCAAGAAGGCAAGGTCATAGCTTACCTCTCTCGGCAGCTTCAACCTCATGAAGAAAATTATCCAACCCATGATCTGGAGTTAGCAGCCGTAGTTCTAGCTTTAAAGACCTGGAGGCACTATCTGATGGGCAACCGTTGCGAGATTTACACTGATCACAAGAGTTTGAAGTATATTTTCACTCAGAAGGAGTTGAACATGAGGCAAAGACGATGGATAGAGTTGATCAAGGATTATGATCTGGAAATTCATTATCACCCCGGTAAGGCCAATGTAGTGGCCGATGCATTAAGTCGAAAGCCATGCTCATTAAATATGATGATCAAAGAAGAGCAACCGATGTTGCACCAAGAGTTTGAAGAATTTGGATTGGAACTAGTCAGTCAAGGATTCTTAGCCAACCTTGAGTTTCAACCCACCTTGATGAGCCAAATCAAAGAAGCCCAGAAGGGAAATGAGAGTATTGACGGAATCAAGCGCAGAATTAGTTCCGGCAAGGTGCCAGGATTTGAGGAAGATGACCAAGGAGTTCTTTGGTATAAAGGATGCATTTGTGTGCCTGCTGACTCAGAATTGAAGGAAGTGATTATGAAGGAAGCCCATGAGACACCTTACTCCATCCACCCCGGTGGAACTAAGATGTATCAAGATTTGAAGGAACAATTTTGGTGGCATGGAATGAAGCGTGAGATTGCATCGTTTATATCCAAGTGTGATATCTGCCAAAGAGTCAAGGCTGAACATCAACGTCCTGCAGGATTGCTGCAACCTTTGCAAGTTCCGGAATGGAAGTGGGAATCTGTTGGAATGGATTTCATCACGGGATTTCCAAGGTCTAGCCGTGGAAATGACTCTATCTGGGTCATTGTGGATAGACTGACCAAAGTTGCCCACTTTATTCCTGTCAAGACCACTTATAACTCGGGACAGCTAGCAGATCTGTATCTATCCAGAATTGTTAGTTTGCATGGAGTCCCTAAAACCATAGTTTCCGACCGAGGAACCCAGTTCCCCTCAAGATTTTGGAAAAGCTTACATCAAGCCTTGGGAACCAAATTAGCCTTCAGCACCGCTTACCACCCTCAGACTGATGGACAGACTGAAAGAGTGAATCAAATCCTTGAAGATATGTTGAGAGCCTCTGTTCTAGCTTATGGAGCTAAGTGGGAAGATTGTCTGCCTTTCGCGGAGTTCTCCTACAACAACAGTTATCAAGCCAGTTTGCAAATGGCCCCATTTGAAGCTTTGTATGGAAGAAAGTGTCGTACCCCTTTGAACTGGTCTAAAACCGGAGACAGTCAGATATTTGGACCTGACATTCTGCAAGAAGCCGAGGAGAAAGTTCGCATGATTCGTGACTATCTCAAGGCAGCCCAGTCGAGACAGAAGAGTTATGCCGACAAGAGACGGAGAGAACTAACTTTCAAGAGTGGAGACTTTGTTTACCTCAGGGTATCACCTCTCAAGGGAATGCAAAGATTCCAAGTGAAGGGAAAGCTTGCGCCAAGATATATTGGACCCTTCAAGATACTAGACCGCAGAGGAGAAGTGTCTTATCAGTTGGAAATGCCCCCGGAATTGTCTGAAGTGCACGATGTCTTTCACGTGTCTTTACTTCGGAAATGTCTTGAAGTTCCGGAGAAGCCCAAAATCTTCAAGAATATTGATCACCGTTCTGTGGACATCAACAAGGATTTGACCTATCGTGAAATGCCTATCTGTATCCTCGAGGAAGCCTATAGAACCACTCGAACCCGAAGCATCAAGTTTCTGAAAGTTCAGTGGAGTAATCACACCAAAGAGGAAGCCACTTGGGAACGAGAAGATTACCTACAGAAAGAGTTTCCCAATCTTTTCAGTTCTTAATTAGTGAATCTCGGGGACGAGATTCTTTTTAAGGGGGGAAGATTGTAACAACCTAGAAATTGTAATCCACTTTTTATTAAATAAAGTGCCAAATTTTGGACCCAGATAAAACTTTTTATCCCTTATTTCATGCATACATGTATTTTCTAATTATATGTATTCTATGATTTCATGTGTGTTATTTTTGATTGTGTATTGGTTAGTTAATTCTAAGTAAACCAACAGAAGCAAATGAGTAAGATTATAAGAATCAAAGAAACCAGAAATAAAAATAAGAAAGAAAAAGAGAAGATTGAGATGATCTAGGAAATCTGTTTGACTACACCACTTTGAGCCCTTAGATTAAGAAATCTGTAAACCACATTCTTGTTTGGCCAGTTAGTTGAGCTTAACCAAGTCACATACTAACTCAACCAACAAAAATCTACTGAAAATTCAAACTAGAGCATCACTCAAACTTGAACCAAAGTGTGAATCTGAAACAGTGACCATACTCAATTTTGAAATATAAATTTCTGCAAAACTGAACCATTCTTGGTAACAAAAATATATTTGGAAACCTGGGCTAATATGTTGATCACCCAAATTGGAAAATTTCAAAAATTCGAATTTCAAACTCTTGCGGGCATTTCGTCGAACACTAGCAGAGAAATCAAACCAAATCTGAGTTCACTGTGTTGATCACTGTTCTGGTTCGCTCCACGCCTGTAGCCATGCTCCTTGGCATCTCCACGGTCGACTCCAGTGCCCCCAGCCCCGACCCAAGCCAGGAGAAGCGGAGGGAAGGCGAGGTTTGCGCCCAGGGCCCCCTCCCAGTCATCTTCTTCCCTGCACGATGCCGACCACCCTGGAGGCGCCAGAGCCGACCCACAGCCTCCCGCAGCCGAACCAGAACCCCTCCAGCACGCCCCCGTGGCCGCCGTGCCTAGTGTCGCTCAACGCGCGCGCCCAGGACCCCCACTCCGACGAGCTTCTGGACAGCCCTGCCCTCGACGCTCCGGCCTATAAAAGGCCCCTCCGATCAAACGAGGAGAGGCACCTCACCCCCAGCTACCTCCCAGACAACCCCGTTTCACCCCTCTCGCTCTGGTTCGTCGACACCTGCAACGCCGGCGAGGTACTGGACGAGCGGAGCGCCGCCGCGTTCGACCACCTGGAAGCAAGCCGCCGCTGGGAATCGGTGGAGGAGACGCACCGCAGCAGATTCCGCACGTCGCCGACGAGCTCTGCATCCTCTACGTCACTCCCTCGCCGTCGAACATTCTTCACTGCAACGCAGGTGAGCTCCCGCCCGTGTTGAGGTAGACGATGAGCCCGAGCCATTCGATCTTGATCCAACGCTAGCGTACCGATTCGGGATTCTAATTAGATCTGACCAGTAGGCCCCACCTGTCAGGCCCCGTTTTATTTTTCCCCCGCCGTGCGAATCGTTTTCTGGGCCGGCCCGTTCGGGTTCTATTCAGATTCGGCCCAGCTAGTTTAGATTCGGTCCGTTTCACTTTTATTTATTCTCCCGCCCTTTTTCAATTAATTTGAATATGATTCAGATATGATTTTCAAATTTAAATTCCAAGAGTTTTACAAATCCATTTGCAGCAAATAAATAGGCGTTGGAAAGCTTATAAAATACTCTACACAATAGAACTGGTTAGAAGTCAAAATAAGTTAGGAATAAAATGAGATATGAATAGTGTGACCATAGCCTTATTAACCGTAGAATATTTCTAGAAAATTGTTGAAGCCTCCATAAATCATGAAATTTAACTTGTGAACTCACCAATGATCTATCTTACTGTTAGTTAACCCCAATCAACTCCAAACCTTGTTAGGGTTACCAATTAGACCCTAACCCAATGCTAGTTAGTAGCATAAAATGATAGATCTTTGTATTACACTTAGAATTAATTCTCCCCTTTACCCTTTACTTAATTGGTCAACCTCCACTTGAACTAGCCCAAATAACCATAGTTACTCACCATACTCCAAAAAGTAAACAACACATGACACATAATAGAAAATCTAACTTGCACACTTAATGCAAACTTGGAAGAAACCATGCAAACCAATTCAACTAAAACCCAACATGAATGCTATTGTTAGCAAACATCTATGTGTGCTTGGTATGCTGCTAGCATTGTGTAGTGATTGTGTGTTTTGTGTTGATTTCATTATTAGATGCTAGTGTTGCCGAGGAGGATATTGAGGGAGATTATTATTATCAAGAAGAAGAAGAATACCCCGGACACTTTGCCAACCAAGGCAAGCCATCTTTTGAATCATACTCCAAATACCTAGTTTTACTATTGCATTTCTACCTGTTTTAAGTAAATTGCATGATTGAATTGCTAGAGTAGAAGGATAGAAGTTAGTGATATCTTGCTTAGCAAGAGCGTCAAGCTGAGTTTATCCAACCTTGTTAGTGGTATCATCACTCAATGTAGTTGCTTAGTCGCTAATAAAATTGGAGGTCATTTATACGGGGAATCCTAGTTGAAAATGGGTGACTTGAACTTGAAACTTGAATTGGAGGTTTCTCCTGCATGATAGTTTTATGAAAGAAAATAATCTTGACTAAGAACTATGAAATGTATTTCTCAATTGACAACGAGTGATGTACTATGGGAGCCAATTATACCGTACAACCATATTACCCCTATATGGGAAGGGGCTTAATCCGTAGCTTGTTTATCTTAGTATGGGAGGCCTTGTATCAAATCGTTATGGAAGGACACCGTGAGCGGTTACTTCTGAACCAAGTGGATTCCACCAACCCGGCATCCGGGATGGCCAGAACTAGAGGCGCCGGAGCGGGGGGTTCCGTATCCCGGGCTCTAGGGAAGGATCCTATACTAGGGTGAGCAAGTGAAAGGTTTTGTTTGATTATCTGAACCCCGCATACTTTTGTATGACGAATCGTGGATTTCTCCCGGCAGATGTATCGAATCTTGTGGGTAAAGTGTACCCCTCTGCAGAGATTTTTTAAACTATTCGAATAGCCGCGTCCGCGGTCATGGACGGTTGGCAAGCTGTGCCTGGCTTTTGTCAATAATGAAAACAACTTATGGTGAACTTGGTGAATGACATGAATTGAATTGACTTGACTTGACTTGCCCCGGATCTTGACACACTTGAAGTTCCTCTTTAGATTGAACTTAGAGAACTAAACTTCTTTCCTGCCAATGAACATTCTTGGGAAATAAAACTAGCTTTTGCCAATAAACTTAGTGCTTAGTCCACTATACCAAACCTTGCATATCTACTTCATATTTTCATTTATAAGATGGTTTGCGAGTGCATCCAATGTACTCACGGCTGTGTCCCTGGCTATCAACTTGGCCAGACTATGGGGAAGAATACCAGGCGGAAGGGTATGAAGAAGAGTACCAGAACTAAGCTCGTCTCCATGAGTCGCCATTGCCTGTAGGGTGAAGGCATGGACCCGAAGACGTTATTTCCGCTGCTATATTGTGTTGTAATATGAATTTGGTCACTATGACCATTGTATTTGAACTACCGTATTGTAATGTCTATGGAACTGGTTACCAACTACGTTATGTATATCGCAACAACGGTTCTGGGATTGCGGTGGAATACATAACGGGCACTTTGAATTTGTATCAAATTTGAGGTCGTCACAAGTTGGTATCAGAGCCTAGGCTGACCATAGGAGACCTTAGTTAGAATGGGCGTTAAATCAAACCTTTAACAAAATAAAGATATAAGTAAGGGTTGCAAAATTGCTTAGTCTTTCCTCTCTACTTGCAAAGTTTTGTACATGCTTCAGTTTTTGCCTACTTAAAATTTTGCAAGGATATTCTGAGAATTTTCACGAATTTTTACGGTGCAGCACCAAAATCTGTTTTAGGACAGCAACATCCCCAAATCTTACCTCACTCAAATTAGAGGCTTCTCTTGGCACAAAAACAAAATAAAAATGATAAGGAGAGGTTATTACAGTAGTAATAACTTCCAAGACTCAAATAAAAGAAAAAGATCTAAAAGTAAAACATTGGGTTATCTCCCAAGAGTGCTTTTCTTTAACGTCTTTGAGCTAGGCGCAGAAAGTCGAGAAGCTGCTCACATAAGAAATATGAATTGAAGCAAAAGAGAGCATCAAGGAGCAATCATGAAACACATTTAAGTCTAACCCACTTCCTATGCATAGGAATCTTGTAAGAAAATAAATCAAAGAAGCACATAGTAACAAGCATGGGTAGATAAAATAAGAGCAACTTTGGAACTTTCAATATAAAGAGAGGTGTTTTAGTAACATGAAAATTCCAACAACCATATTTTCCTCTCTCATAATAATTTTCAGTAGCATCATGAACAAACTCAATAATATAAATATCACACTCACCCTCCTTTGTTAAGCATGGAGGGCGATCAAATAAGGTATTAGTTAAAGAGTTACTCTTATTGGGAGGTAGACATGGGTAGCTCCATTCTTCATCCTCTTGATCATCACTCTCCTCTTCTTTTTCATCCAATGAGCTTCCAGTTTCAGCAATTTCTTCTTCCATAGGCTCCTTTGAGGCATTACTCTCTTCCATTGGAGAGCATCTATTAAGATATTTAAGAATATAGCCATTTTCTTCCTTGTAATTATCAAAGCAAAATTTAAGTATATCATAAACCTCATATTTATAAGGTGCATCATCAGTATTTTCAAGCAAATAAGCAAGTTCGAATGCACCCTTCCAAGCAATAAATTCTTCAATTTGTTCCACATCATAAAAGTCATAATTTCCATTAATATAAGAAGATATGGTAACATCATCATTATACTCACATTGAAAAGGGAGGTGTTTATACCTCCTACAGCAACAAGATTTATCAAAGCAATAAGTAACATTATAAGGAGAGCACACATTTCTAGCAATGATATATAATTTATCAATTTGTTCCCATAAGTGTTTCCCTTCTTGTGACAAGCGGTGTTCCGCATAATATTTTTGTTGTTCTTCCGTGAACCCACCTTGCCAAAAAGATTTAGTTTCAAAGAAACCAACCATTGATAGAAAGCATGATAAAGCAAGACAATAAAAGACCAACAAAAATAACAACTATAGTAGGAACTAATTTTTTTTGTATTTTTGATAAAACGATGCAAGCAAAAATAAAGTAAAGCAAAACTTAAAACAAAGAAAGGATGTGCGTGCGAAACTCCCCTTGCAGAAGTCTTCCCCGACAACGGCGCCAGAAAAAGTCTTGATGCGGAACGGTGTTGATGATGTAAGTCACCGTCGAGTTGGGAACCCCAAGAGGAAGGTATGATGAGCACAGCAGCAAGTTTTTCCCTCAGTAAGAAACCAAGGTTTATCAAATCCAGGAAAAAGCCAAACTCCAGAAGGTGATGCTGGCTAGCTTAGTGACACTCCAACAAGGGCGCTGTTAACGATTCCTGTTAGCGCATCTACAACCAGTAGCAATGCGGAACCTGCACACAACACAACCAAATACTTTGCTCCCAACTTACGATGAGGTTGTCAATCTCACCAGTTTGCTGTAAACAAAGGAATGAGCATATTGAGTGGAAAGCAATAGTCGTATGCGAGAAAATAAACAGTGCGAGTAAAGTAAACATGTAATAGCAATGTAAAGGAAATTGGACCGGGGTCCACAGTTCACTAGTGGTGTCTCTCCATAAGATAAATAACGACATCCTAGGTAAATAAATTACAGTTGGTCAATTGATAGAATAAAGATAACGTGCTTATGTCGAGAGGATCACTATGAGATTTACTCTGGGCATTACAACAAAATATATAGACCGCCATCCAACTGCATCTATGAATAATAATCCACTCGCGGGAAATCATCCGAGGACCCCTTGAGTATTAAGTTGCGAACAACAGATAACTGCATTAAGCAAAGTGTGTAATGTAAACAAAGCATATGCCCTTGGACATAAGAATGTTGTTTTCTCCCTAGTGGCAACAGCACATCTATAACCTTAGAGGTTTCTATCACTCCCCCAGATTAAATAGAGGCATGAACCCAACTATTGAGCATAAATACCCCCTCTTGGAGTCTCTAGTATCTACTCGGCCAAGATAGCTACTAACAACGGAGAGCATGCAAGATCATAAACAACATAGAGATAACTTAAGATAATATTCAGCACATCAACTCAATCATAACACCAATATTTATCGGATCCCAACAAACACAATATGTAGAATTACATAACGGTAGTCTCGATCATGTAGGGCAGCTCACGAGATCTAAACATGAAGCACGTGGTGGAGAAGACAACCAACTAGCTACTGCTATGGATCCATAGTCCAAGGTAGACTACTCACTCATCGCGCCGGAGGCAAGCATGGCGATGAAGAAGACCTCCGGTGGCGATTCCCCTCTCCGGTAGGGTGCCGGGAAGAGCTTCTGGACCCTCCCGATCTCGGGTCGACGATGGCGGCGGATCACGATGTGTTTCTGGAAAATTGATCAGGTACTTAGGTTTTTTCCGTCGGGGGGTCTTTATAGGCAAAGGGGCCGCGTTAGAAGTGGATCGAGGCAGTCTCACACATAGGGGGCGCGACCAGGCCCTGGGCCGCGCCGCCCTGTTGTGTGGCCGGCTCGTGGCCCCTCTATGTCTCCTCTTCGGTCTTCTGGAAGCTTCGTTAAATATCTTGATGTTTGGCTTTTGTTTCGTCCAATTCCGAGAATATTTCCTGTGTAACTTTTCTGAAACACAAAAATAGCAGAAAATAGGGAACTGGCACTGTGGCATCTTGTTAATAGGTTAGTTCTGGAAAATGCATAAAAATGCCACGAAGTGTAACGAAACACTAAGCAAATGGTGTAAAAACAAGCATGGAGCATCCAAAATTATAGATACATTTGAGACGTATCAGTGTTACCCAACGGTTCGAGAATGCGACAGACATTACCGAGAACTCTCTCCGATAAATGATCTTCAGTCGGACCTTAGAAATCTGTGAAGACCCTTGTGTATTCTACGAAGTTCTTTTAGTCGTTGAACTGTAAGAGTCAATAAGCTATTCCTTTTAGTTCGCTGATACTAGCATTGCCTAAGATCTGATCGTCGGTATTTGCCAATACCTAGTTTGATCTTATTACTGGCTAACGCTGTTTACTCATTCGTGATAGTCCATCTCCGTGACCTAGTCACATGCTGCGCAGCATTGATGTGTTCTCATCGAGTGGGCCCAGAGTACCATATCTGTCATGCAGATGAGCAAATCCCGCTCTTGGTTATACTCCTCAACCTACCCCTTTGGAGAACCCAAGAGACACCTTTTCAGTCAACCTATTATGTGATGACGGTTGATGCAGTAAGAGTTTCCTCCGGAAATAGTGATTATGCAATAACCTCACGGTCTAAGGACTAAGCTACGACACTTCTTCATATTGCAACGTGAACATCATGACACGATCGTGTTGCAGCAGAAACTATGGGTAATGTCTACCATGGCATTATCAAGAAATGGCATGATCTCATCATCAATTGGCATAATGCACCATGATCGGGAAACCTCGATCACCAGTTGACCAATGAACCAGTTGACCAGTTGGTTCACCGTAATTTAAGCAAAACCGCTGTGAATTTTCCTTGTCCGGATTATTTTGCAGAACCGCGCTTGGTTCGTCGTTCATTTTGTCCCTCCGTTTTTTCCTCCCTCATTAGGCCTCGTTCGGTTAATCCCAACCCCGCTGGGATCCCGGTCCAAACCCGGTGGATTGGCCGGGACGGGATCGTTTCCCACCGACTCATCCAAGTGCGTTCGGTTACTCCCGGCTGGTATTCGACCCCTGCCCATCCCCGTCCAAAACCCATGATTTCACCGGGGTTGAAAAATCGTCTCCCCACCCGTGGAATCTTTCCCCAATCGTTTCGTGGAAAGAAAAGAACCAAGTTCTTCCCCCTTCGTCTCCCCACTCGTGCGACTCGGGGCCGATGGCGGCGGCGCATCCACGCGGACGAGACGGCGGCGCAGCCACCCGTACTCCCAGAAGAGATAGCGGCGGATAATCTCCCCCCTTACACCCCTGTACATGTGAGTTCGGGGGCCACCTAGAGGAACTGCAGCGGATCCAGTTTGGAGGCGTCCTGAGCCTGGAGGTGCATCGGCGTGAGCTCGGTGGCGAGAGTAACCACTTCGTCTACGGTGATCCTCCCCCTTCACCTTCCTTGGCGCGGCCTACTCGCTGGTAACTCCCGCCTCCTCTTCTTTCCCACCCTTAATTTCTAGGGTTCATGATTCCTGGTTCCGAGGCTAGATTCAGTTCTTGGATACATTCAATCATGGCCAGGTAGAGTTCTTCACTATGAGTGACTAGAGATGATTAGGAAGATGGTCGTTTAGCCCTCGATCACTTCACGGGCAGAGTTGTTGTGCCTAGTTCTTGTAAGGGATTTCTATTTTCGTGCCCCTGGGTCGTTAGTTGTACTCAGTTTTCCCCAGCCGCTTAACTTTTCCTCAGTTTTCCCCTCACTCCAGTTTGAAACCCCTCGCAGATGCTCGGACGGGAGGGTTGCGGTCTGGTCAGAGGCCTTAGACCGTTACCGGTGATGGCTAGGGAGCCGCGGTGGTTGTGAATGGACCGTTGATTTTGAATGGTGTTGACTGTTGACCCAATGAGACATGTCGGACTGGCGGTCACTCACCCAAAGATTTTCCCTCCACCCGAGACTGGAAGAGCTCACCGCCCCTCCGCCGCCACACCGTCCTGCCCTCCTACCTTATGGCATCGTCCGCCCCCGAGCCGCCCCCGCCCTGTGACGACCTCAAATTTGATAACAAATTCGAAGTGCCCGTTATGTATTCCACCGCAATCCCAGAACCATTGTTGCGATATACATAACGTAGTTGGTAACCAGTTCCATAGACATTACAATACGATGATTCAAATACAATGGTCATATAGACCAAGTCATATTACAACACAATATAGCAGCGGAAATAACGTCTTCGGGTCCATGCCTTCACCCTACAGGCAATGGCGACTCATGGAGACGAGCTTAGTTCTGATACTCTTCCTCATACCCTTCCTCCTGGTATTCCTCCCCGTAGTCTGGCCAAGTTGATAGCCAGGGACACAGCCGTGAGTACATTGGATGCACTCGCAAACCATCTTACAAATGAGTAGTGAAGTAGATATGCAAGGCTGATATGGTAGGCTAAGCACTAAGTTTATTTGCCAAAAGCTAGTTTTATTTCCCAAGAATGTTCATTGGTAGGAAAGAGTTTTAGTTCTCTAAGTTCCATCTAAAGAGGACTTCAAGTATGTCACAACATTTCAAGTCAAGTCATTCACCAAGTCACCATTGTCACTTTTAGTCCTGACAAAAGTCAAGTACAGCTTGCCAACCGTCCATGACCGCGGACGCGGCTATTCGAATAGTTTGAAAACCTCTGCAGAGGGGTACACTTTACCCACAAGATTCGATACATCTGCCGGGAGAAATCCACGGTCCGTCATACAAAAGTATGCGGGGTTCAGATAATCAAACAGACTCTTTCACTTGTCTACTCTAGTATGGGATCCTTCCCTAGAGCCCGAGACACGGATTTCCCCGTTCCGGCGCCTCTAGTTTTGCCCACTCCGGGATGCCGGACGGATGGAAATCTTCAGGAAGGAAAATTTCCAATAACCACTTGGTTCGGAAGCAACCATGCATGGAATGCTTCTATAAAGGATGAAACAAGACCTCCCATACTAAAATAAACAAGCTAGGAATAAGCCCCTTCCCATTCAGGGGTAATGTGGTTGTACGGTATAATTGGCTCCCATGGTACATCACTCGTTGTCATTGAGAAATATATTTCATAGTTCTTAGTCAAGATTGATTTTCTTTCATAAAGCCATTATGTAGGAACAATCTCCATTTCAAGTTTCAAGTTCAAGTCACCAATTTCAACTAGAGTTCCCCTTATAGACGGCCTCAATATTATTAGCGACTAAGCCACTACTTTGAGTGATGACCACTAAATAGAGTTGGATAAACTCAACTTGATGCTCTTGTTAAGCAAGATATCACTATTCTCCTATCATTCTACTCTAGCAATTCAATCATGCAATTTACTTAAAACAAGTAGAATGCAATATTAAAACTAGGCATTGGGAGTATGAATCAAAAGATGGCTTGCCTTGGTTGGCAAAGTGTCCGGGGTATTCTTCTTCTTCTTGGTAATAATCCCCTCCAATATCCTCCTCGGCAACACTAGCGTCTAATAACGAATAAACACAAAGCACACAATCACTACACCATACTAACAACACACCAAGCACACATCTTTGTTTGCTAACAATAGCATTCATGTTGCATTTTATGGGGTTGGATTATAAGTTTTGCTTCTAAGTTTTCATCAAGTGTGCAAGTTAACATTTCTACTAAGTGTCATATGTTGTTCCCTTTCTAAGCATTGGTATTGATTTAGGGTTAACTAAGACAAGTTCAAGTGCGAGGGATTAACTAAGTGAATTGGTAAGAGGGCAAATTAATTCTAAGTGTATGATATGGATCTATCATTTTATGCTACAAGATAGGATTAGGTTAGAGTCTAAGTGGTCACACTAACAAGGTTTTAGTTAGTTAGGGTTGACTAAACAGTAAGGAATGTCATTGGTGAGTTCACAAATTTAATTTCATGATTTATGGAGGTTTAAATAATTTTCTAGAAATCTTTCATGATTAAACAAGCTATGGTCACACTATTCATACCTAATTAAATTCCTAACTTATTTTGGATTCTAACCAGTTCTCTTGGGTAGAGTATTTCACAAGCTTTCCAACGACATCTTATTTGCTAAATTTGAACCTATGAAACTCCGGGAAAATTAAATATATGAAAGCATCTGAATAGGTTTTTCAAGAATCGGAAAAAAATCGATTTAGCCCTTTTTTTTCTAACTCGGGCCGGACACACAGCTGAACTGGGCCGGACCGTTCGGCTGCAGCTGGGCGGTTGTAGGAAAAAAAATAAAAGCTGACAACGGGCCCCGCTGGTCAGGTTTAGTGAATCGAATCGGTACGTGGCTTTCTTCCCCAGCTCGACGCGTACACGGCGAGCGCGAGCTACTGGGAAGAGGCGGTGGCTGGGGTGCTCACCGGCGGTGACGGGGAGCGGCGGCGAGGATGCAGGGCGGATGCGGGGGTCCTCCTCCGCCACCTCCAGCAGGTATAGCTCCGGGGAAAGCTCAGCAACGCCGGGAACGTGCGGTGGCCTACGGGGACGTCGAGGTCGGCGAGCTCGACTGAGAGCACGAGAGCGAGGGAAACGTTGTCTAGGGAGGTGCTGGGGATGGTGTGGTTCTTTTCAGGGAAGAAGGGCGCCCTTTTATAGGCGGGAGAGGGAGCACCGGCGAGGTCCAGAGGCGGCCAGTACACCATGTGTGTCGGCCGTGGGAGGGGCAAGGCTTGGTTCTGGCGTGGGCGGCGGGCTGCTGCGTGCTGTAGGAGTGTCCTGGCGCGATGGGAGGGGCTGAGATGGTCTGGTTCAGAGGGGGCATGGTAGGGGTCCGGTGTGCTCTTCTTCCATGCCATCCATGTCTCACGGCCGGTGCCTGTGCAGGGGAGACAAGGAATCGACCCAGGAGATCCCAGAGCACTGCTTGGAGGTCAGAGACTAGGGCTAGGGCTGCCCAACACTGTGGCAAACAGTTTATGCGATTTTGCTAGATTTCTGCCCACCAAGTGTTTGTTGAAATGCCCGCATGAAATAAAAATTTGAATTTTTGAAAATTTCCAATTGGGTTGGTCATTATATTGGATAGGGACTCTAAAACAATTTTTGTTAGGTCAAGAGGTGGTGTTTTGCTCCAGGGCTAATTTGAATTTGGGGTGGTCATATGATTCAGATTCAAACTTTGGTTGAAGTTTGAGTGATGCTCTGGTTTGAATTTTGAGTAGATTCTTGTTGGTTGAGTTAGTATGTAACTTGGTTAAGCTCAACTAACAGGCCAACCATGAAGGTGGGTTCTAGATTTCTTAATTCAAGGGCTCAAAGTAGGGTAGTCAAACAGATTTCCTAGATCATTTTTTTCTTCTCTTTTTCTTTCTTATTTTTATTTCTGGTTGCTTTGGTTCTTATAATCTTTCTCAATTGATTTTGTTGGTTCACTTAGAATTAACTAGACAATACACAATCAAAAACAACACACATGAAATCATAGAATACATAGAGTAGAAAATACATGTATGCATAAAATAATGAGTAAAAAGTTTTATTTGGGTCCAAAATTTGGTACTTTATTTAATAAGAAGTGGATTACAATTTCTGAGTTGTTACAATCTTCCCCCCTTAAAAAGAATCTCGTCCCCGAGATTCACTAATTAAGAACTGAAAAGATTGGGAAACTCTTTCTGAAGGTAATCTTCTCGTTCCCAAGTAGCTTCAGCTTCGGTGTGATTACTCCACTGAACTTTCAGAAACTTGATACTTCGGGTTCGAGTGGTTCGATATGCTTCCTCGAGGATACGGATAGGTACTTCACGATAGGTCAAATCCTTGTTGATGTCCACCGAACGGTGATCAATATTCTTGAAGATTTCGGGCTTCTCCGGAACTTCAAGACATTTCCGAAGTAAGGACACGTGGAAGACATCGTGTACTTCAGACAATTCAGGGGGCATTTCCAACTGATAAGACACTTCTCCTCGGCGGTCTAGTATCTTGAAGGGTCCAATATATCTTGGCGCAAGCTTTCCTTTTACTTGGAATCTTTGCATTCCCTTGAGAGGTGATACTCTAAGATAAACAAAGTCTCCACTCTTGAAAGTCAGTTCTCGACGTCTCTTGTCGGCATAACTCTTTTGTCTTGACTGGGCTGCCTTGAGGTATTCACGAATCATGCGAACTTTCTCCTCGGCTTCTTGCAAAATATCTGGTCCAAAAATCTGACTGTCTCCGGTTTCTGACCAATTCAGAGGGGTACGACACTTTCTTCCATACAAGGCTTCAAATGGGGCCATTTGCAAACTGGCTTGATAACTGTTGTTGTAGGAAAACTCCGCGAAAGGCAGACAATCTTCCCACTTAGTTCCATAGGCTAGAACACAGGCTCTCAACATATCTTCAAGTATTTGGTTTACTCTTTCAGTCTGTCCATCCGTCTGTGGGTGGTAAGCGGTGCTGAAGGCTAACTTGGTTCCCAAGGCTTGATGCAAACTTTTCCAAAATCTTGAGGTGAATTGGGTTCCTCGATCAGAAACTATGGTTTTAGGGACTCCATGCAAGCTAACAATTCTGGATAGATACAGGTCCGCTAGCTGTCCCGAGTTATAAGTGGTCTTGACAGGAATAAAGTGGGCTACTTTGGTTAGTCTATCCACAATGACCCAAATAGAGTCATTGCCACGGCTAGACCTTGGAAATCCAGTGATGAAATCCATTCCAACAGATTCCCACTTCCATTCCGGAACTTGCAAAGGTTGCAGCAGTCCAGCAGGACGTTGATGTTCAGCCTTGACTCTTTGACAAATATCACACTTAGAGATGAACGATGCAATCTCACGCTTCATTCCATGCCACCAAAATTGTTCCTTCAGATCTTGATACATCTTAGTTCCACCGGGGTGAATGGAGTAAGGTGTCTCATGGGCTTCCTGCATAATCACTTCCTTCAATTATGAATCAGCAGGCACACAAATACGTCCTTTATACCAAAGAACTCCTTGATCATCTTCTTCAAATCCTGGCACCTTGCCGGAACCAATTCTACGCTTGATTCCGTCAATACTCTCATTTCCCTTCTGGGCTTCTTTGATTTGGCTCATCAAGGTGGGTTGAAACTCAAGGTTGGCTAAGAATCCTTGACTGACTAGTTCCAAACCAAATTTTTCAAACTCTTGGTGCAACATAGGTTGCTCTTCCTTGATCATCACATTCAACGAGCACGGCTTCCTACTCAATGCATCGGCCACTACATTGGCCTTACCGGGGTGATAATGAATTTCCAGATCATAATCCTTGATCAATTCTATCCATCTTCTTTGCCTCATGTTCAACTCCTTCTGGGTGAAAATATACTTCAAACTGTTGTGATCAGTGTAGATCTCGCATCGGTTGCCCATCAAATAGTGCCTCCAAGTCTTCAAAGCTAGAACCACGGCTGCTAACTCTAGATCATGGGTTGGATAATTTTCTTCATGAGGTCTAAGCTGCCGAGAGAGGTAAGCTATTACCTTGCCTTCTTGCATCAAGACACAACCAAGTCCAAGTTTGGAAGCGTCGCAATAGACATCAAAGTTTTTAGTGATATCGGGCATGGTTAGGACAGGGGCGGTCACCAGTCGCTTCTTGAGCTCTTGAAAACTCTCTTCACACTTAGGGGTCCATTCAAACTTCTTGTCTTTCTTCAACAATTGGGTCATTGGCCGGGCAATGCTCGAAAATCCTTCAACAAACTTGCGGTAATATCCCGCTAATCCGAGAAAACCTCTAACTTCAGTCTGAGTGGTAGGGGCTTCCCATTCCATGACTGATTTGATCTTCTTTGGGTCCACGGATATTCCTCCTGCTGATAATACATGGCCTAAGAATCCAACTTCCTTCAACCAGAACTCACATTTACTGAACTTGGCATACAGCTGATGCTCCCTTAAGGTTTCTAGAATTAATCTCAAATGGTTTGCATGCTCTTCTTCGGATTTGGAGTAGATAAGGATGTCGTCAATGAAGACAACAACAAACTTATCCAAGAACTCCATAAAAACCTTATTCATGAGGTTCATGAAATAAGCAGGGGCATTGGTTAATCCAAATGACATTACGGTGTACTCATACAATCCGTATCGGGTAGTGAAGGCTGTTTTGGGGATATCCGCTGCACGGATCTTCAGTTGGTGGTATCCTGTTCTAAGATCTATCTTTGAGAACACTCTAGCTCCAGTCAGTTGGTCAAACAAATCTTCAATCTTTGGGAGAGGATACTTGTTCTTGATGGTCACATCGTTTAGCTTGCGGTAGTCAGTGCACAGTCGGCTAGAACCGTCACTTTTATCCACAAACAGAACAGGTGATCTCCAAGCAGAAGAACTTGGCTGAATCAATCCTTTGCTCAGAAGGTCATCCAATTGCTTCTTCAACTCAACTAATTCAGCTGGGTTCATACGGTAGGGTCGTTGGGCTATGGACCCAGTTCCGGGGATAAGCTCAATGATAAACTCAATATCCCGATCCGGTGGCATTCCGGGCAGCTCATCGGGAAAAACATCCGGGTATTCACAGACGATGGGGACTTGCTCCAAAGTCGGTCCTGAGATACTCTTATGACACCTGGGGATTGGGATGGGTTTGATTGACACATGCTTTACTAAAACTCCATGGCTACTCCTCATGGTAATGGTCTTTTTGGCACAATCTATAATTCCTTGGTGTTGAGACATCCAATCCATACCTAGGACCACTTCCAATCCTTTGGTTCCTAACACAATCAAACTGGCTAAGAATAAGATCCCATGGATTTCTATGGGCACTGCCAAGCAGGTACAAGTGGCTTTGGTTATCGACCCGGGAATTTGCACAGACATGAACTCTTTCAAGGGTGTGGGTTGAAGTCCACTTTTATCAACGAATAATTGGGTAACAAATGAGTGTGAAGCTCCAGAATCAAACAGAACTCTTGCAAGAACTGAGTTAACAGGGAACATACCAAGCACAACGTCGGTTGCTTCCTGAGCTTCTTCAACATTCATGTGATTCAGACGGCCTCGAGAGTGAGGCTGGTTCCTTGGTGGATAGTTCTTGCCATTTCCCACACGGCGCTGTTGCTGAGCAGGAGCAGTAGTCTTGGATGCATCATTCAGCTTCTTGGGGCACTCATTGGAGTAGTGCCCTTTAAGTCCGCACTCATAACAGGTAACTCCAGACTTGTCACCAGGCTTGGGTAACACAGGGGCGCCATTGGGCCTCGGAGCATTGGTGTTGAAGTTGTTGCCACTAGGTCTTGGGGGTGCACGGTTGAAGTTGTTTCCGGGCGGACGGTTGGGATAGTTGGGACGTGGAGCAGGTGCAGACGGCCTCATAGGTCTAGGGGCGAAACCCATAGGTGCATTTCCCCTTGGCTTCTGCGAGTTGCTCGAGTTGCCTT